>JANRMT010062861.1:4274848-4324411 GCA_026402145.1 Polypterus bichir lapradei | reverse complement strand
ATAACTATATCTATTATATTGTATCTTTTCTTATCAATTGCATATTGGTTTTTACTCATATCTATATTTCTATTATATATAGTCTTTCATATCTACAGTACATACTGTACCTACAATTTTGGTCTACAGTCTGCTATATAGCATCTTTCCTATCTCTCTTTTATTTATTACCAGGCTGATGCCTTTATTCATGGTAACGTACAACATTTGAGATACGATTGTTTCCTTCTCTTTTGTGTTTTCAATTGCTGCACAGGCAGGTCAGGTGACTGACTCGTGGTCACACAGGTACACTAGTGGGATTTGAACCTGCACAGCCTCAGGTTTTGAAGTTCACTGCCTGCCAATTAAGAAAGTCAATTATAATTTGGGCAAAAGAATTATGATAAAATTAGCAGGATCTGAGATTGACACCCCTGATCTAAAGGATGGCTCTCCTTCATGTAGCCCCTTGACTGGTGGGTGAAGCTGGCCAATACCCAACATCTCCCCGCCCATAAGGTAGGCAGAGGGACCACCCCCAAACCCCCCCCCTCCCCCCCCGTCAGTATTAGCAGGTAATCTTCACAGAAAGCCCTGGGAGACACAAAAGGGAAACCACATGGGGAGCACATGCAGGGTCCACGTGGCACCTCACCCTGATGGTGCACAGTAGCTTACTGAAGGAGGGCATCTGACAGTAGTGAGGGGTCCCGATAGCAGAATGTAGAAGCTATTAGAGGTGAAGCGCCTGATTGTGCCGCATACTCTGTGTGTGTGTGTGTGTGTGTTTGTTACAGTATCTGCTACGTGCCGTACTCAGCATGTCACCGTGTGCCCTTGCTGGACTGTTTCTATGTGTGTTTTCAGATTTTCAATGCAGTTGAGCACAGATGTTTGAACAGGATGTTAGGTGGGAACTCGGGTGCCCCAAGAGAGAGCAGACAGGTGTCAGAGTTTCCTTACAAATGGCCTTAGTCATTCTATATCCACCCTGGAGAATAAAGGAACTGCAGCCACAAACGAGACTCTCTATTATTTCTCGATCATTTATCACTTAATCCATCAGGACTGGAGACAATCGAGAAACCACTGACTCTTTACAGAGGGACTTGGACAGCAGGCCGGCTGGGGCAGATTTGTGGACGATGAAATTTAACGTCAGGAAATGCAAAGAATTATATGTGGGAAGTAAAAATGTGAGGTCTGAATACACAGTGGCAGGTCTGAAAATCAAAGGTACACCTCATTAGAAGGACAGACAGAGTGGGATCGTCACTATCAACTGGTATACAGCGTTCAGAAGCCACTAAGAAGGTGGACTGAGTGTCGGGTTATATAGCGCCTTGATGTGTGGAGTACAAGTCTCGGGAGGCGACGCTGAAGTTTCAAAAAGCAATGGTGAGGCCTCATCTGGAGTCCTGAGTGCAGTTTTGGTCTCCAGGCTACAAAAAGGACATAACAGCACAAGAAAAGGTCCAGAGAAGAGCGACTACAGGGGGTGAGTTATGAGGAAAGATTAAAAGAGCTGAGCCTTTAGAGTTTAAGCAAAAGAAGATTAAGAGGAGACACAATTGAAGTGTTTAAAATGATGAAGGGGATTAGTCCAGTGGGTCGAGACTGTGACTTTAAAATGAGTTCATCAAGAACACGGGGACACAGTTGGAAACTTCACACAAACATTAAGAAGAACCGCAGGCATGTGGAATAAGTGACCAAGTAGTGCGGTGGACAGTAAGACTTTAGGGACCCTCACAACTCGACTTGATGTTATTTTAGAAGAATTAAGTGAACAGGACTGGAGGGCTTTGCTGGGCTGAACGGCCTGTGCTCTCTCGTCCAGATTGTTCTAATATTCTAAGAAATGGCAGATAACAGAGACACATGCATTGCATTTGTCATTCCAACAGATGGTGCACCACTAGCCTTAATGCCGGTTCTGTGAATCTCATGCCAAATTAAGCAAAAGAAGATTAAGAGGTGACAGGATTGAAGTGTGTAAAATGATGGAGGGGATTAGTCCAGTGGATTGAGACGGTGACTTTAAAATGAGTTTATCAAGAACACGGGGACACAGCTGGAAACTTAAGGGTGAATTTCAGGCAAACAGGAGGAAGTTTTTCTTTACATGGAGAACAGGCACCGACAGCAGCCACGGTACGCCGCAACAGACGTTTTATGTTGATTTATGTCTGAAATCCATTACTTTGCGTGAATTTTTTGGGAAAAAATATTAAGCCCTCAAAGAGTTAAACAGCACATGACACCTTATAGCTTATAAATTCTATCATCAATGCCATACACAGCATAGGCACTGCCACTTTTGGTACCCTAGGTGAAGCCCTTACATGGGAGATTTGCTGGCGTGTAAGACTTGAAGGGACGGCTCCTTGTGCGCAGTTTAGGTTACCATAAATCAAAGGGAGGTGGGCCGACCCCTTGGTGTTATGCGTCCATCCCGTCTCCCTTCGAAGCTCGTTTCGAGTCCGACTGCTCCGGTGTTTCTCTCTCCGTCTATCCCTGGCGGCGCGTCTCGAGTGTGCAGCCACCGCTTACTGCAGCTTCAGAGCTCACGCCACTTACTACCCCTTGTCAACACACCTCGGCTTATTCACTCGTCTGTCCGTACGTCTTATTGGCGAGTGGCAGTGCTGTGCTGGCGGCAATCGACTGGCAGCCTGTGTGCGCCGAGAGGAAAAACGGCAGGGTGCCTTAAAATGGGCCGCACGCTGTATCATTAATATGGACAAATAACAAAACACGTGTCGGCTAATTTTCTTTTTTTTCCCCCATAATGCCACCAAATTGCACTCAAATAAGTCCAAGCACTTGTGAGATTTTGGGGTAATTAGTTGTTGTCCTGTATGTTATTTTTGTACCCCCTAAAATATCGATGTGTCAAAATATCCTTTCTTAGCAGATGCCTACTGATTTAGATGTACCATTCTGCCAAATTTCAGCTCTTTAACTAAATGGGAATACAGTGAGTGATTTTGCATTACATAGGAGGGTACATGAGAAAGTTAAGGCAATTTGAAAAAGAAAATAAAACACACAGTTAACGGGTAGAATCTGAAACAATACAACACCTTTGCAGTGGCTTCTGGGTAGCTGGAACACACACAGCGCAGCGCTCTGCGGCCAATCGCGAGGCTCACCTCCATCCCCCACCACTAAACTCTGATCCATGACTCACAACTTACTAAAAAATACGGCTTCCATGTCGCGGGCGCAGTGTTTGTCAAGGCTGTGACCACAAGGGGTCGCTACCGAGCCCCAAACCCAAGACGCAGTAAAGCCCAGCACACTCGTAGGTTTAAATTTATTAAACCTCAGCATGAATCTAAAACCCTCTACCAAAGACCAGTTGCCAAAATACACAAAATAAACCAATTCTTCCTCCTTGGAGTGTTGCCCACCGCCACTGAAACCTATTGGAATAAAACTATTACATAAAAAAATCTTGGGACGAGACGAGGCCTGCTCAGACAGACGAGACGCGACTTTCTGTGAGAGACATTTTCATGTCCTGCGAGACGAGACTTTGTGCCAAGAGATTTAACCAGGCCCGGGGCCAGAAATAAAAGACAAAGAGTAGATGACAAAGTAGAACATCGCAAAGAATTCAAAAACGTTGGCGCGATACACATGCAAAGCAGGTTAGAGATAATGGAAGTACGAAAATTCGAAAGACTCAAAAAAAATGATAGTAAAGATCGCATTAGCGCAAACAAACTGAAATTATTACTCAGTGAAATAACGGAACAGCGAAAAGAGATTTGTTGTTGTTCAGATTTAAACTTTAAGTCGGAGACTTGTAGATCGTCTAATTCGTGTTGCCAGGAGGGGACAGCTCCGTCTCTCAATTAAAAGAATAGAAAATCTTCCTCTTCATAGGGGCGCACCTCAGGAGTGGGACCCCCAACAGGAGCAGAGGGTGGTCTCGGGGAGAAGAGAGACAAGGCAGTGAGACAAAAGGACAGCTGCTGTACAGGCTTTTAAATATTTGAAGCACCGCGTGAGATACAGATCACGAGGCACGGCAGCAGCAGCTGATCGAGCAAAGAGGATATAAAAAAAAAAAATAAAAAACTATTTGTTTTCCATTGTATCACCGTTTAAGAGGGAGTTTTGGAGGAGCGACTGCATCTACTTGGGGTGCGTACAGCAGCCCCCCCCTTCACAACAGGAGCGGCAGAGACACAAAGAGGTTGGCGCGTATTGCAGGCCCTTGGGGTTGGCGAGTGAAACAAGCAGGGGGCAAAGCCCCTAGTAGGAGAGAGAGTGGATCGAGCCATTTGACACATATGCCCCTAATGGCTTAAACGAGAAATAGGCATTTGTAGATTCTGGGACAAGAGGACTAACTTACTCTTCTAACTATATTTTAGTTGTAAAATCTTTGGTCAGTGTACCCATGCGGATGCCATAGGCATTATCCCCTACCCTAACCCCAACCTGGGAATGCTTCTGGTACCACACCGTGCATCTTCCTGGAAGCACTTCTAGGTTATACAAAAAGTAGGAAAGTCCTTCCTCAACACCCTCTGTCAGTACCCAGGAACCCCAACAGGGTTGCACTTCTGGACTCCAACTTTCCCAAGCACCCCTGCAGGTGTCCCGACTGGGCTACCATATGAGGACCACAATGGGGGATGGAACAGCTGCTGACTCCCAGCTTCCACTGGTCTGTCCATTATTTTATACTAGCTGGGCACAAAGTTCATCCCACCGGCAATCCATTTGTTGTTCCACTTTGGCCTCCCGCCTGGGTAATAAGCCATCGTCTCTCTCGGCCAGGATGCCCATTCTCCTGCTACAACGCAAAAATAACTTTCTGTTTTTAAAGAATAGAATTTGGACCTTGCAATGATGTGCAGAGAAGGCTGTGGTCTTGCAATGGTTTCTGTGCAAGCCCTGACTGTGAAACGTCACTGATTTTGAGGTCTGATTGACTTTTTTGTCGTGGGGGACTGAATTGGATAAAAAAAAAAAAAACAGCAGCAAACCAGGGTTTAAAAAAAAAAAAAAGCCATACTTTTTGTAAGTCCGAGTCACAGAGTAAACTGTGTGCATCTCCGTTTGGAGGTGGGGAACAAGGAGGTGTGCCTCACGATTGGCCGTTTACTATTGACTATTTCCATTGGATAGAAGAACGAAGTCCAACCCTTGTCTTGTTGCTTTCACTCTCAAATAATTTCGGCAGCGATATCACACAAGAGTGCTGCCAAAAAAAAAAAAAATCACGTGACCACAACACACTTGCCAAGCGTATCGCTCACTTTCAACATGCAAATCATGTTTGCAAAATGCGTGGTACTCGGACGCGACTTTTTTGGCAGTAATTGAACTCTGTTTTAACTCCATCACAATCTGCCCTGAAACTCGAGGTCTAAACCGGCAAAACACTGCCTTAGAAAAAGACAAAACTTTATATTATTTAATTTATAAAGAATGAAAAACTAAAAAAACAACTTTAAACCACTTTGGCACAACACGGCAACATAACACAATGTGAGATAAGTGAAGGGTCTGAAGGCTTTGTGATGGCATCGTATGTACGACAGGATTTGACCCTTTAGAAATCCATGAGTATTGCTTTGCGTTTCTGCCATCAGTGTTGAGTTATTGAAATTTTATTCCTGTCCTTTGGTGGTGGAACTCAATGATAACATGTGTGGAACACGGCCCGGACACAGACAGGCAGACATCGTTATAAGTCACCCAACACACACTTTATTTACAACTATTATGTACAGTGCAGCACACAACCTCAAAACTCCCCCAAAGTCCAGGCTTATCCAAAATGCCTCTCTCTTCAGGCCGCCTCCTTTCCTCTCCTTCTGAGCTCCGTCCTTCTCCACTCCCAACTCAAGCCACTGAACTGAGGGAGGCGGCCTCTTTTATGATCACCCGGACATGTTCCAGGTGCCTCCGGATAATCTTCCGCTGGCACTCCCCAGTGTGGCGGAAGTACCAGCTGCGCACCTCGAAGCACTCCGGGTGTCCCTGGTCGTCTTCCCCCCAGCACTTCCGGTTGTGACGGAAGTGTGGAGGACCAGGGCTTTCCAGGCATTGGGGCGCCCCCTGGCGGTGACCAAGGGCCCCTATAGGGTTCCAAGCTCAGTTCCCGTGGTCCCCAAAGCCACCAGGGCAGTCTCCCCCTCGTGGTCTGGAGGAAGCGTAATTCCTCCTCCGGTCCTTCCGGGCATCCTGGCTGGGTTCCACCCCCAGCCTCTTGCCACACATGCTAATAGATCTTCATCTTGTGTTTTTGTTTATATGGCATTATTTGGCTGACCTTTTTTTATCAATGGTGCCAGTGACTCTACACGGCCTAATGAAATATATCATCTCCATCATGTAAAGTTGTCTCCTTCCTCGGCCGCCTTCCAATGCTGCTCTGATCTTCCACAGCTCTTATGATCCTACCTCTGCCTCGTCCACATCTTGCACATTCACATTACCACTGCATGCCAGTCACTCGGGATCACTGGCAATGCCATCTGTATTTACGCTCCTCAACTCCTCAAGCCAATCCAAGCCAGGATACTTTCAGAGACTTGCAAGTGGCTCTGCATCCAGACCAGTGGGTCCCTCAATGGCCGTTTTCTTTCTTCAAAGTGCTTCATCATTTCTCTGTCTCTGTCACTCACACACCCTCTGCCCTCCCCTTCTGCCAGCATCCGTCTCCCAGAATTTTCATTCGGCTACAAAAACAGTCTCCGTACACACTGGCGTTTTCACGTTGTTTATGAAAGCATCTCCACCCACACTTAAAGACCGAAAACGCAAATGATGTGATGCGACGTTTACACCAGGCATGCACGCATTGGCAGAAACAGGAAGAGGAAGCGTCCTCCTTGAAAGGCTGGCAATGCCATGGTCTAGGGGATTTACCGTATACACTCGCATATAAGTCGGGTCTTGAAACCTGAAAATCGATCATAAAATCAGACCCCAACTTATATGGCCGTTCAAAAATGCGACACTTAATTTTTTTTTTTTTACGTCTTCTTGCCTCCTCCAATCTCGCACCAGTTTCTCAGACACATTGAATTTTGTTGCAGCAGCTCAGTTATTAATTTCTTTCACTACTTCCACGACTTTTAATTTAAAACCAGCTTCATATTTTCTTTTGATCGAACGCTCCTTCATAGATAAGGGATGCTCTTACGATGAAAGGTGTATGAGGGTGCGAGATACAAAAACACACAAAACAGTGTAAACGTCGCTTCAAAATAGTTTGGGTATCACTGTGTGGTCACGTAGGCACAATAGAGACAGAGAGACGTTAGGAGCACACGCTGATACAGTGCATCACATAGAAAAAAAAACTCGTGCCCTCCGTGGTTATTCTCTCAGGTCGGTGTTAACATATCGTAATCTCTTACACTAATAGCGTGAGTCTTCCGCATTCGACTTATACGACCAACATTATAAAATGATGGAAATTCTACAGTAAAATCAAGCCCCGACTTATCTGCAGGAGAACTTAAACACAAGTATATACGATATCACTAAACGGTAGCGACTGGTAAGTGATTGGCCTGTCACACATGTATGCAGCATTCCAATTGTACAAAACACAATTTAGATGTGTGCAGGAAAGCAACACAACAAGCACCATGCTAAGAAACTCCTCCATGTCCGCTATGTTGGAGTATGGGTTTCTTCCATGAAAGGTGACCAATCAGTGAATGAGATTTTGTAATAAGCAGAAGCCAATCAGAGTCTGCATTTTCACAAACTCTACATGTTCACCCATCCACATTCACCCATTCAGTGCTGAGCTGGCATTTTCAGAAGTGTGCGGCTCTGGAGAGCATTTTCAAAAGTCTCCGTTTTCAGGGTGTGGTAGATAGGGGTGCTCTCGCTCCCTTGAACCCCTGTCCACGACTCCAGACACCAGGTAAAAGTCCTCAAATCGACTTTTTTAAATGCCACAGTGTACAAAGCACACTCTCCACCACAATACTCATATAAACAATCACTAATCACAATAACCCAATCCTCCAGCTCCCAGACGCATTGCCACCCTTCCACCCAGCTCAGCTTGCAGTCTGGGAGCTCCCACAGTCCTTTTATATTCCCTGACCCGGAAGTGTTCCCAATCCCTAGTCCACGTGATTCTCAATCACTTCCGGGTCAGGTAAAAGTTCTTTTCATCAGCCCAGAAGCCCGTTGCTCTTCCTATGACGAACTTCTGGGTCATAGGGCACGAAGAAATCTTCGGTCCTCCCTGCAGCTCCCGCTTGTGGCCCACATGGCATCCAGCAGGGCTGTGCGTAAAAACTCCATTGTCCATGATGCCCTGCTGGTCTTCTGAGGACCTCTATGCTGCAAGGAGGGCTCCACCTGGCGGCTTGGAGTTATTGGCCGGGATAAACGGCCGGCCATCCTCCACAAGGGGTTACAAAATACCAGGGTTGTGGTGGACGAAAGGTGGAAATAAAGACTAAGGCCCACAGTAGAAGTAGTAATAACAAATGAAAAACCTCGGGGTCTCTACCGAGGTCAACCACATTTACTGACCTACCCAACCCCTCCGGTGCGCGCAGAGGGGCACCCAAACACAGCACCGGGGCTTGTCATTTATTTAAGAGCCTCGCCCCACCACATCAAAAACACTCAGACATTTTACTTAGATTATTGACAGAAACCACAGCTAAAAGAGTTAAGCCAGCAAAAAGAGATTACATTATATGAAAGCTAATAAATGTAATAAATAAAGTATATAAAAGCTGATGTCACATCACATGACCGAATCGCAGAGTATGTCAGACTTGCCGACTGTGATTGCGGTGCTCCTCGCCAGACCAATGCCAGTATAAGTGACTGAAAATCACTGGCCGTGTCAGATTTAGCGACTGTCTGACGCCCTCCCCCCACAGTCATGCGCACCCCCTTTTTGTAGCAGCCAATAGCGTGCAGCCAGACGCAGCTCGTGCCCATGCAAAGGGGTGTACAGGTAGTGTGGGTTCAGCCTCAATCTTGGTCCTTTTTTCCTTTTTTTTTATAATTCAGTTGGGCTATGTAAAACACGAGCCATCAGATGGATGAACTTCTCCTCTATTTGTGAAGTGTAAAGCCCCCCGTGTGTCCCTTAATTCCTCATCGCTGCATTCTATACGTTGTACTTCCGGATGAGAGTTCATTGGTTGTCAGTTCTCTAACACAAAGATCCCCCATCGCATTATGGGGCTGGCTTCACATTAGCAGACCACCGACTGCTTCCACCTCATTAAGATTGCATAAATGAAGGATACAACAGAAAATTACTAAAAAAAAAAAAATATGTCATCTTATATGATAAGGTTTTAAGTTAACTTAAAATCTGTTTATTTAGATTCTACCCCAACAACCAGGGCCAGATTAAGGTGGGTGCTATTGATGCTGCAGCATTAGGCCCATTCCTGAAGTAGGCCCTGATGAAAATAGACGAGAATTTTCCGGAAGCTGAACAGTTTTCCTTTGCTACATTAACCTCAAAATAATTCTTAGGATGAAATTTGGAGTCCGACTTTCGTATGCCTAGACACAGCGTTACTTATTATACAGTTACTATTGTTCTTTGTGCTGTGACGTAACTATAATGTCGTTGTGTTATTGTTAACCGAAGATTTCAAGTTAATGCTATCAATTTTACGTTAAACAGTTTACTTAGTAATTTAGCTGCGTTTTTTTTGCAATATCATGGGGATTCTTGCCACTTAATTATTGTTCGGTAAGTGCCACGAAGTAAATTTTTTACCTGGAAAGTTAGTTGTACAGTAAAAATCAATGGCTATTTAAATGGTTATGTGTAAGGGTAAAACTAAAAGCCGGCCTGCGGGCCCAGCATGGATGTTAAGAATTTTGAAAATCCTCAACAGGATTCTGGTCTATTATAAAATTTAAATCGTGGACAAATTTTTACCCTCAAGAGCCTGAACTGAGTCACTTTTGACCCAATATCTCTGCAAATTAATTTTTTCTTACTCTGTTTCATAAGAGAATTGCGAAATTTTGTGTATTTCATTGTTAGGTTTTCTGCATTGAGTGCACTCTTCAGACAATTGCTATTGAATGTTGATGTTACATAGTTTGATGTTAATCTCGAGTTGTTACGATACTACGTCGTTATTATTATTCATGTTCAATAAATGCTGGTTGGTTGCGTCGCAAGCAATTAAGGCTCCTTGGTCGGTCTGAGTGCGCATGTATGGTGAGTGTCGAATTCACATGCACCAATGCCGAGAAAAAATAGGCCTTTTTAGCACTGCAGCATCAGGCCCAATTTCGTCTTAATCCGACCCTGCACCCAACGGTTTCAGAACTTTTTTGTTTGTATTGACAGTCAGGAAACTGACTATATAAAGTCACTGGGAAAAAAATAATATAAAAATGCAGAACCACACCATCCACTTACTGCTATCATTTCCAATTATTTTTCTTATTCTCTTAATGGGCACAGTGTTCTCCCGAGGGCCCGCCAACGGCTGATTTTCAAGAGGGCAGTCTCGAACGCCACACCTAAGCTGACCTGTGCCCCTGCCCACGTCTGCTGTGTTTTAACTCAAAGAATCAGAAGCCAGCCAGTGGGCACTGATGTTGGCCACACTGTCACAGGAGGCTAGTGACGGACATCTTAAGTGTATCCTGAACTGTAAGCACCCAGAATTACCCGCCCCATCTTATTCCTGGTGGAGACGACGAGCTGCCAGGATATTTTTATCATCAGCAGCTCTTCCCGCTGCTAATTATTCTGCTCCATTTAATGGGAGGCGGCAGGGAGAGGTCACAAAACCTTAAAAGACTGGCACGGGTGCTGTGTGTGTGTGTGTGTGTGAGTGCTATGGTGGTGACTTGATACAAAGGGTGTGTTCAGAAATCACACAGTGGAACAATTTAATCAGTTGGGCATTATATTGTATAGTGCCCTGCACAACAAGCTCACAGCACTTCACACTTCAAGTACAGCACATGCCGCACGTGTGGCTCTTATATCCAAATTCAACATGAACTGGAAACGTCAAAAATAAGAACTTATATACAGACACATCTCTAAGCTGTTATTTTATACAGCACCTTGTTCAACGAGCTAAAAACAACTAAACATTACCATTACATGCTGTGGATCTGCCCTTCACAGCCAAGGTTATATACTTGAGGCCTGAAACCCTAAGTAAAGGCAAATCCATCAGTCTTAATGTTATATAGTGCCTTGCACCATGAGCTAAAAGCATATTACACCCCAAACGCAGCACATGCTTGTGTTGTTGGTTAGAGGAGCTGTAATTTTAGGACACGGTGAGGACGACGTGAGGTTTAAACATCTTGGATAGTAGGACGTTCAAACCTCGATTGGCTGTTTTGGAGACATGAGGTGAATAAGACTGGCGAGCTTGTTGGGTGGCATGGTCTGTTCTCATCAAAACTCTCATAATGTTCTTTAGAATTCCCCAAGACGGGCATTTACTTTTTCGTACCACAACCATTCCTAATTCCCCAGGATCAACTGCCCACCACTCCTTATCCAATGAATCAGCCAAGCTTGCCAGTCTCAGAGTTCAGGGCACTGTGCCGACCACGGAGATGGGCAGGCTGGCCGAGTGCCCGGAGTCTTCACGCGGTGGCTGTCGGCGGACAGGCTGTGTTTATCTGCTTGTTTATCTCACACTCTCCTCGCTGCCTGAAAGGCACAGCATGAAGAAGTGTGAAGGCGCCACATCCCACATGCTGCTGAGAGCTGCCACATGCTGATGTGAAAACGTGGCTTCTAGAAAGGAAAAGAAAAGACATGCTGTGAGCGGGGGGCCGAAATCACTCATTAACTCTGTGATTGTCAGACTTACACACAAAGAGACCACCGAAATATTACGATTCCTTCACACCCGATAATTAAACGAAAGACGCTGAAGCCTGAAACCCCCTGAGAATGCAACACCTCTTGTAGGCCACTTTATAAAAAAAAAAAAAAAAAAAAAAAAAAAAAGGAGACCCCCAGCAATCACACAAGGACCCCCAAATTAAGCAGGCCCTCATGAAAATCTAAACAGCGAAGTTTCAGAAGCTGAACAAAGACTGCATTACCCATCAGCCTTTGTAGGGCTGGGGGTGGTCTCTCAATGAAGATTGACAAGTGGGCCCGCCTCCTGGGGAACCACCCTCAAAACACAGGGAACAAAGACAGTGAAAGAAACTTTACATTTTATTTATATTATATATATATATATATACTGTATATAAAAATGCTCAAAAAATTAAAGGACCCGCTTTTAATGAGAGTATAACATCAAGTCAATGAAACTTGTGGGTTATTGCTCAGTTAAGTAGCAGAGGGGCTTGTTTATCAGTTTCAGGGTTAGGGTTCAATTAAAAACAGGTGCACTAGAGGGGGCAACAATGAGATGACCCCCCAAAACAGGAATGAATGGTTTCACAGGTAGAGGGAGGCCACTGACATTTTTCCCTCCTCATCTGTTTTATCACTCGTTTTGCATTTGGCTACAGTCAGTGTCACTACTGGTAGCATGAGGTGGGCGATACCTGGACCCTACAGAGCTGGCACAGGTAGTCCAACTTCTCCAGGATGGCATATGAATACGTGGCATTGCCAGAAGGTTTGCTGTGTCTCCCAGCACAGTCTCAAGGGCATGGAGGAGATTCCAGGAGACAGACAGGCAGGCAGTTACTCTAGGAGAGCTGGACAGGTCCCCTCGTTGAGGGTCCTTAACCCATCAGCAGGGTCCACCAGTATCTGCTCCTTTGGGCAAAGAGGAACAGGATGAGCACTGGCAGAGCCTACAAAATGACCTCCAGCAGGCAGGCAGGCCACTGGCATGAATGCCTCTGACCAAACAATCAGAAACAGACTTCATGAGGGTGGCCTGAGGGCCCGACATCCTCTAGTTGGTACCGTCGAGCTCAATTGGCATTTGCCATAGAATACCAGAATTGGCAGGTCCACCACTGCTTTTCACAGATGAGAGCAGATTCACCCTGAGCACATATGACAGATGTGAAAGGGTCTGGAGAAGCTGTGGAGAATGTTCTGCTGCCTGTAACATCGTTCAGCATGACCGGTTTGGTGGTGGGTCAGTAACGGTCAGTCTGGGGAGGCATATCCATGGGGGGGAGACGCACAGACCTCTACAGGCGACACAACGGTGGGCACCTTGACTGCCATTAGGTATCAGGATGAAATCCTTGGACCCATTGTCAGACCCTATGCTGGTTCCTCCTGGTGCACAACGATGCCCGGCCTCATGTGTTTGCGAAAGGATGAAGGAATTGATCCCATTGACTGCTGCCAATCTCCCCCCAAAGCCTCCACCCCCCCTCTCACTCGCCTGACCTCAATCCAATAGAACACCTCTGGGTGGGTCATTATGTTTAGGTCCATTTGACACCTCAGACTGTCCAGGAGCTCAGTGATGCCCTGGTCCAGATCTGGGAGGAGATCACTAGGACACCATCCATCTTCTCATTAGGACGTTGCCAGGCCTCAGGGGGGGCATACAAACTACTGAGTACCATTTGGAGTTGCTCTAATGAAATTTCGGCCCAACGGACTCACCTGCCTGCCTGTTGCCCTTTGATTTTCGGGGTGTCTTTGAGTTCAGCCCTCTGTTGGTTCATCATTTTCGTTGCCATCCTTTCGTTCCTCACACATCACCATATCAGTCCATAGCAGTAGAGAGAGCCAGCAGGAGGTTTTTTCCCCATTGAGATCGGATGTGTTTTCAAAGTGGTCCTTTAATTTTTTTGAGTAGTTTATAAACAAAATGAACATAAAACATGAAACACATTGACTAAATGACAAATGAATAGAATAATATGCATAATAAATAATTCAAATTGAACAATAAATGAAGGATGACAGAAAACATAAATCAGGGAGGGTACCCTGGGCTACTGTAAATATAACAGATATGACGTGCTGCCAGACCGTGAAGTGCTTTGCTGACAAACAACACAACTTTAAGCTGTTTTTGTTTTTTTACTGGCAGCCAGTAGAGAGACACCAGCGCTGGAGAAATGGGGCCGAGTAGCTGTGCTTCAGAATGACTGGGCAGACTGACAAACGGACAAACAGAGCAAATTACAGCAAAACAATGCATGAGCAGATCTGAGCAGATCCAAGCAACTATCGGCCAGGCTTAACTTACATCACAGGAAAATTAAGGGAAGGAATTATCTATACTAATAAAAGGCAAAGCCCTCACTCACTCACTCACTCATCACTAATTCTCCAACTTCCCGTGTAGGTAGAAGGCTGAAATTTGGCAGGCTTATCCCTTACAGCTTACTTAAAAAAGTTAAGCAGGTTTCATTTCGAAATTCTACACGTAACGGTCGACAACGTCCGCCATGTTGAACTTTCTTATTTATAGCCCCATCTTCATGGAATTTGGTAGGCGGCTTCCCTGCGCTAACCGAAACCAATGTACGTACTTATTTCGGTGGTATGACGCCACTGTCGGCCGCCATATTGAACTTTCCAACATCACTAATTCTCCAACTTCCCGTGTAGGTAGAGGGCTGAAATTTGGCAGGCTCATTCCTTACAGCTTACTTACAAAAGTTAAGCAGGTTTCATTTCGAAATTCTACGTGTAACGGTCATAACGGTCGACAATGTCTGCCATGTTGAACTTTCTTATTTATGGCCCCATCTTCACAAAATTTGGTAGGCGGCTTCCCTGCGCTAACCGAAACCAATGTACGTACTTATTTCGGTGACATGACGCCACTGTCGGCCGCCATATTCAACTTTCCAACGGTCTTTGTTACTTATGGGCCCATCTTCAAGAAATTTAGTATGCGGTTTCCCAATGCTAACTGAATCCTACTTACGTACATATATACGTCCATAGCCTGCAGCTCGGTCACCGTGTGAGGCGGCGTTGGGTCCCCCATCCCCACACATCCCACGTTGTTGGCTGCCTGCCTATATAAGGCCGTCTGTCGCTCCGGTCTCTACATTCCCTTCCTTGCTTCGCCACAGGATTCACTTCTCCCTACTGATAACTACAGCCTTTTTATTTAATTCACGGCTTCTCCGCTGTTTTATTGTTCGTTTATTACGATTATAGTTATTGTGTAGGTATTTTAGACTTACTTTACATTGTTCAGGTACCCATTTCCTTTATCATTCCAACCGTACCCCCATTAACATGTCTATCGAGGTGATCACCATCGATCAAAGAACTGTCACTTACCAAGTGGTTTCCATGCCCAGAGATGGCACCTACCTTTTCCAATCTCTGTGTTACATATTGCACGGCCATATCAGGCTCACTCTTGATATCCGGAGGAACATTGTGTCTTATGTACTGAATGACTGGGACAGGTTCAAGGTGTGGACTGATGACGGTACAGGAGATAATTATACTACACAGGAGCACTAGAAGAGTGAAATGCATAAGCCCTTCACCTATGGTTCTGCATGTGAGTTGATGGCTGCCGCTGAATTGTTTGGTTGTCGCTTTCAAGTGTACCGAAATGGCCAAATATTTTACACCTTTGGACAACCGCCAATGCCTCTTAAACATCTTAGATTCACACGTGACGATTTCAGTAGTGGACACTTTGATGTTTATGAATGTTTAAACTCTCAAAAGCTGGATGTGAAGTTATCGATGAAACCGGTTGTATACTTACAACGCTTAACAGATGCCGAATGTCACTTCAACACAAGTCCTGCAAATACTAACGTCATTGAAACAAACCATGAAACTCAAACCGATTATGACAGCAGCAATCCAAGCTGTGAGATTTGAAACAAGATTACTGCTCACATTGCCAACTGTACGTTGCATGCTCAAGAGTAAGCTCAGCGCACAGCTTGGTCATGTTACAACCGGAGGGCCAAACTGACAATGTGGTATACAAAGAGATCCTTAACAAATAATTATTGGTATACTTTTCCTCAGTTTAAAAAGGTTTATTTTTATTCTTAATAAAAATGTTAAGGCAGTACTTTGCCGCTGCGAAGCGCGGGTATTTTGCTAGTTAAGGATAAGTCTGAGCCTCACCTGGCAAAACAAGAACAGAAGTTTTACTGAACAGTCAGCGTGGGCTCAGGTGAAGGAAGGCGTGTTGTACTAACACGCTGGAATTCTACGAGGAAGCCACAAAAGGATACGATCAAAGTGGAAAATATGAGATTATTGATCTGGATTTTCAGAAAGCATTTGATAAAGTGGCACATGAGAGGATGGGCATCAAACTAAAAGAAGTGGCAGTTCAGGCTGTGATGTGTAGATGGCTACTGAATTGGCTCAGACACAGGAAGCAGAGGGTGATGGTGCGAGGAACCTCACCAGAATTGGGTGAAATTAAGAATTGTGTCCACCAGGGGTCGCTGCTATCTGTCTATATCTATATCTACGTATATATATATAAAAAAAATATAAAAGTCAATGTACAGTACAGGCCAAAAGCTTGGACACACCTCCTCATTCAATGTGTTTTCTTTATTTTCATGACTGAAGGCATCAAAACTATGAATGAACACGTGGAGTTATGTACTTAACAAAAAAAGGTGAAATAACTGAAAACATGTTTTCTATTCTAGTTTCTTCAAAATAGCCACCCTTTGCTCTGATTACTGCTTTGCACACTCTTGGCATTCTCTCGATGAGCTTCAACAGGTAGTCACCTGAAATGGTTTTCACTTCACAGGTGTGCCTTATCAGGGTTATTTAGTGGAATTTCTTGCTTTATCAATGGGGTTGGGACCAGCAGTTGTGTTGTGCAGAAGTCAGGTTAGTTGGACGATCATTTATTTTTCAACAGGACAATGACCCCAAACACTCCTCCAGGCTGTGTAAGGGCTATTTGACCAAGAAGGAGAGTGATGGAGTGCTGTAAATGGTCATGAAAATAAAGAAAACACATTGAATGAGGAGGTGTGTCCAAACTTTTGGCCTGTACTGTATGTGTGTGTATGTATGTATGTATGTATGTATGTATGTATGTGCCAGCATCACATCCGAATGGCTGAAGCGATTTTCATGAAACTTGGTACACATTTTTCATTGGTCGACTAAAAATACTGTAGGGTGAAATCAGCCCTAACCACCCCGTTCTGGGTATGGTGGGGGGTGATCTTGCGGTCTTGTATGCAGGTTATCATCCAGTTGACACTCGGAACGACCACCAGAGGGCAAACTGGAGGGGACTGGCAGCATTTGTTATGTTTGAGCACCACTGCACCCGCCTGTCTCTTTTGAAATGAGTCGGCCGGTTCTGAGCGGGAAATGGATGATAACATACATACAAGACCGCAAGACAAGCACATTAGTGAGTCTTTATTGTTTGTTAATTTATTTTTAAAGTTGTGTTTTTTAATGATATTTTTCTCAAACAATTAAAAAAGAAAACACTTTATTTTCCACCTGGGCAATGCTGGGTATTTCAGCTAGTTTTTACTATATAAACTGATGTGGAGAGGAATACAGATAACTGAGAATCCGTTGAATCATCGCAGAGGGGTTTGGACAGCATACTGGCTTGGGCAGATGAAATTTCATGTCAGTAAATATGAAGTATTACACGTAGGAAGTAAAAATGCGAGGTCTGAATACACAATGGGAGGTCTGAAAATCGAGAGTCCACCTTATGAGAAGGATTTAGGAGTCATAAAGGACTGTCAGCTGACAAACGGTGCTCAGAAGCCATTAAGAAGGCTATCAGGATGTCAGGTTATATAGCGCCTTGATGTGTGGAGTACAAGTCACAGGAGGTGACGCTCAGGCTTTATAACACACTGGTGAGGCCTCATCTGGAGTCCTGGGTGCAGTTTTCGTCTCTAGGCTACAAAAAGGACATAACAGCACAAGAGAAAGTCCAGAGAAAAGCGACTAGGCTGACTCCTGAACTACAGGGGATGAGTTATAAAGAAAGAGGAAAAGAGCTGAGCATTTAGAGTTTAAGAAAAAGAAGATTAAGAGGAGACCTGATTGAAATGTTTAAAATTATGAAGGGAAGGAGTACAGTGGATGGAGACAGCAACTCGGCTGATTCCAGGACTGCTGGGTATGAGTTATGAGGAAAGAATGAAGGAGTTGAACCTTTTCAGTTTAAGCAAACTGAGACTAAGAGGTGACCTGATTGAAGTGTTCAAAATTTTGAATGGAATTAGTCCAGTGGATTGAGATGGTGACTTTAAAATGAGTTCATCAAGAACAAGGGGATACAGTTGGAAACTTATTAAGGGTACATTTTACACAAACATTGGGATGTCATTCTTTACACAGAGAACCACAGAGACATGACATAAGTGACCAAGTGGACAGTAAGACTTTAGGGGGACCTTCAAAGCTTGACTTGATATTTTTGTAGAATTAATCGGATTGGACTGGTGAGCTTTGTTGGGATAAATGGCCTGTTCTCGTCCAGATTGTTCTAATGAACGACTGCCTTTGTGTCTTTAAAGAAGAGCACAAATCGCACTTTGGGAATCTTATTAAAGCTGAAAGAAGCTGCCATTTACCAAACTGTTCATTGGTTTGTCAAATGTAGGAATCGCATCCAAGATTTCCTGACAGGGGTGTGCACATTTGCTGACAAAGGTCCTAAATTGTTAATTATGCTAGTCAAAGAGTCTGATGTAACCAAATATAAGAACTTCAGTTTTATTTTCATTTAGCTGAAGGAAGTGTTTTTGATATCCAATGCTTAATGTTCTCTACACAAGTTAAGTATGGCATCTAGCGACTCATCAGATTTTAGTGGCCAATATGCAGATCACACAGCAATTTATGGCCAACTGAGTTAAAGCAATTTGTGCTCACAGCGGTGGGCCTTGGAAAAACAGCAAGGTAATAATCTTCTAGAAATTGCCAAAACCAGCCCCAGTAATAAATCTTTCATTATTATTACTTCACACTCCTGGAAGACCCTTTAACTCTTTCAGGGCGGATGTTGACTTTTGACGACAGGAGGGGCCGATGGTGGTAATCAAGTGTAAATGGTGACAAACCTCGCCGTTATGTATTTGTTCCACTCTGTTTGCTAGAAGGAACGTTAGCTGCATTGGTTTGATTGAGCAGCGAGGAGTAAATGATGGCAAAAATGGCATCGACATCTGGTGAGAGATCGAAGCGAATGTGTAAAGCAAAATACTCCGTGGATGACATTTTGCATATTATCACTGTATTGGACTCTGACTCGTCGGATTCAGAGATGTTGATACCAGTGACCAAAAGTGAAGGTACCAGCATCAGCTGATGGGTCCCCAGCTGATTGTGGTGCTGAACAGGTTTGTGTAGCTGATGTGCCTACAGCAATGTTTGCAGGGGAGGACCACCATTTACAACGACAAGAGGTATAAACCAGACCGCACTGCACTGTGCCTGCCGCTGTTGCCCCACCACATGAAGGCCACCACAAGAGATGGCGAACTGGTGTGCACCGCGTGAAGCAACAGATGTTTTACGTTTAATAATGTGTGAAACCACTGCTTGGTGTGCTTTTCAAAAAACTGTTTTTGGAAGAAAATAATCAGCCCTCAAAGAGTTAAGGTTTGTTTTGATGTGCGCTGCTCCACGTGGTTAATACTTAAGCATTTGGCTCACACTGCCTTTCTTACGCCAGTGTTTCTCAACCTTTATGGTCACGTGACCCAATTTTGCATTTTCTAAATTCATTTATGAGTCACTAGCAGCATTTGCCAACCACCCCTTTGGTGAAATGAGTGTGATTGGGGGGTCCCCTCTGGTGAAACAAGCTCACTTAATAAAGAAACATGTCATGCAGTGCTGATAATAACTTTGGCCTCCCACTGCGACGCAACGACAGCAAGCCGGGTCCGTTTAAGGTTAAGGCCGTGCTTCTCAACCACACCACAAGTGGCTCACGGGTTTCCATCAATGGTTCACCAGTGGATCGTGATCCAGTGGTTGAGAAACACTGCTGGTCTTAAATGGACCCACCTTGAGACCGCCAAGATGTGAAAATCAGTTTGTGCCATTCTGTACTGGCGGTTTAAGTATACATATATGTGACCCACACCAGACCCTCAATTCCAATGACCTGCACACTTTGTGACAGACGATGCACCAAATGGACGGTCCCTAAATGGAGCCGTAAGTTGGCACATGACTGTACAAATACAACAAAACAGGGTCCAACCCTGAGGAACATAACAGGTACAGTGGAACCTCGGGTCACGACCGTAATTC
Organism: Polypterus bichir lapradei; assembly: GCA_026402145.1. NCBI lineage: Eukaryota > Metazoa > Chordata > Cladistia > Polypteriformes > Polypteridae > Polypterus > Polypterus bichir. Next base: position 4,304,259 of record JANRMT010062861.1, on the reverse strand, counting down.
GTTCCAAAACTCTGGTCACAACCCGATTTGGTCGTGACCCAAAGTAATTTCCCCAATGGGATTGTATGTAAATACAATTAATTCGTTCCAGACCGTACAAACTGTATGTAAATATATTTTTTTAAAGATTTTTAAGTACAAAAATAGTTAATTATACCATAGAATGCACATTGTAATAGTAAACTAAATGTAAAAACATTGAACAACACTGAGAAAACCTTGAACAGAGATAACTAACATTGCAAGAGTTCACACTACAGCCTTACAAACCACTTGCTGTAAACACTTTTTTTTTTTTGTTTTAAGCACAGGGAAAAACATCAACATTTGAAAAAGCCATAATTTATACAAAAACTAACCATAAACAACCAAGAAAACTAACCTTGCATGAGTCGAGTTCTGGCATGAAGGAAGTGAGGAGGAAGCTGGGTGGAGAGGAGATTACAGTTTTGAGGTAAAGTCTGTGACGATGCGGGTTTGCTGCATGCTCCCATCTCGCTTAAAGGAGCCCTTAAACCCGTCACCGTCGGTAACGTTACCGATGAGCACGACAGCCAGGCACTACAATGGAGCAATCAGATGATGCAAAAAGTGCCAAGTGCTTTTATTAAAATCAACAAAACAACAATCAAAAACAAAGTCCAAATTAAATGAAGTGCAGTGCTTTCAGAATCCTTCAATAAATAAATGATCCCATAAAAACAGAAGTGGAGGTTAAAATTCAATAGAAAAAAGTCTTCATTAAATACAGCGAGGTTAAAACAATGCTCGAAGCAGTCTCTTTAAAAACAAGCCCGGTGCATTCTTTAACTGCCTTCTCGGGCTTACACGGCCAGCTGTCCTTCTTCTGGTCACTCCAGCTCCTTGATCGCTCAGCTGGAGCGACCGCTTCCTTCTGCCCCACCGAGTGTCGGCCAAAACACCCCCGCTTGGGCTCACTGTCCGGCTGCATGCCTGCTTGCTCGCTCCTCTTGACGTGAGCTGTGGACCCGCTATACCACAAAGTCCCTCTGCGCAAAGCACATCTGACCGAGAACAATGTACTGTACAGGGAGAGACTGAACATGTGCGTAAATCACCAGCACGTAAGAACCAGAAGCGAAACAAAACAGAGCACAAAGAGTTCAGAGCGAATGCACAGGGAGAGTCTGAACACGTGTGGAAATCATTGGCGCGTACGAACCGGAAGGGAAACTGGTTTGTTCGTCACCCGAGTATGTGGTTGTGAGCAGATGCAAAAGTTTGCCACACTTTTTGGTCGTAACCCGATTTGTACATGTTCTGAGACGTTTGAGACCCGAGGTTCCACTGTATTAGGTGCTGGAGATAAAGAGGAACCAGCAGTCCTCAATGAAAATAAGGCAGTGGCCCGGATATTGACCACACTCCTAAGACCACACTCCTAAGACCATCCAAAAGGACTGTGTGATCAGAGGTGTCACAGGCTCCATTTGGATTTAGTAAAAATCAAAGCAGCACAACATTCAGGACTGACAGTCACCAGTAAGTCGTCAGACACTTTAAGGTGGGCTCATTCCATAGTTTGGTGTGTCCTAAATCCTGACTGGCAAGCCTTGAAAAATGGCAAATTTGGTTCAGAATGAAGAAAACTGAGAAAAAATAACTTTTTCCAGTACTTTGGATAAAAATGGCAATTTAGGGGTATGGGTTTAGAAGGATCTGGAATTGTAGAATCTAAATTAGGCTTTTATGAGAGGCTCCACTAAGGCCTGCTTAAATTAAGAAGGAACAGTCAAGCTCACTAAGCAGCTATTGATTATGGAGAGAACACGGGGAACTACGGCTTGTATCAGAAACTGTGAGGGAATGATGTCCACGGATAGTAAGGTCTGCTTCAAATTTAATACAGCGTCAGTTAGTTAAGGAAAAAGACGCACGCCTGAAGTGGTGGGCCAAGACATTGGAACCTACTCTCAGCTCAAACCTAATTCATCACAGAGCAAAAACAGTTTGACCCCTCAAGCAAGGTGCGACTCCTACAACCAAGCTCACTGTCAACCTCTGGCAGGACAGCATGACCCCCACCCACCCACCTAAAACTCTGCCCTTCCTTTTCCCCAGATACAATGGTTAACTCTTGTCCACCGATACCATTCACACTAGGAGGACGTGTCCACGCTTGGATCCATATTTGCTCTCCTCGTTGCATGTTTATGTAATAAAGACAAAGAGAGATAACTGTTCGATTCTTCTTCTTTTTCTTCACAGGGCTGCAGGACGTGGTGTCCATGGCTGAGTCTTCCGTGACACCAGAGGAGATCGAGGTGGAGATGGCACGAATCCAACGGCTGAGGGAAGTCCTCGTGCGCCGGGAATCAGAGCTGCGGTTCATGTGAGTTGCTTTTACAATACATTTGGACTTGAAAGTGCCAGGGAGTCCTGGGAGACCCCAAACACCTCTACCCTTCACAAAGGCTTCCAATGTTGACCACAGCCTAGAAGCTGTTCACCGTGTTCAATGCCAGATCAGAATGGCTTCTCCTCATGTTGGCTAATGAGGCAGCACATCATAGAAGCCACATGCCACGTGATGGCTGGGAAACTGGAAAACCCTGAAGCAGATGAGGGCTGTGCTTGAATTTTTCATGAGGTCCTCCTCTGGGGACACACTCGCAGCTGACTCAGATCCTCGATCGACTGCTGTTAAGTGTGACCAAAACGGTCAAAGAGCTTCCTGCTGTGGTGTCTCGAATGTGGCAGTCGATTGAGATTGGAGTAACCAATAGGAAGACGTAGTGAAAGGTCAGGCCACTATTGCAGGCCAAACATCAGTTGTCCACACACAAGTTGCTAACCAGAAATCTTTAAGCAGAAGAGTCAATGTTATATTTTAGCCTGGGCTTCAAATGCCATTTTAAAATCTTTTTTTGTTAATTTTTGATTCCTCTGTTTATGTTCATCTTATTGGCCATTTAGTTTCTAGGTGTCTATATATCTTGTTTTATATTCCTTATTTGTGGGTTTTCCACAAAGAGGCGGGGCCACCTGCCTATCACCACAAGGGACTGCCCACAGCCCTAAAAAGGAGGGCTGGACATTTGGGAGAGTAGGTGGGTACATCGAGGTGGGGTGAGCAAATGGAGGAGACTGGGGTTCGGGCCAAGGAGTGTTTGTAGATAGCTGAGGGTAAACCAAATTATTTTTTTTAGGGGGGGGGACTTTAAACAGAAGACAGTAAGGTGGGTGGGGAAAAATGGCAAGTGGGACTGGCCTGGGGAGGAGGGTAGGTAAATATATGAAATTAAGGTGTAGCCGACAATGATAAAGGAGCAGCAAGAGGTAAAGGACAGGAGTGAGGTGGGGTGTGAGGTGCCAAAAATTTGACTAGTACCAGAAAGCAGCCCCAGACAAAATGACACAAATGAGAGACGCTGGTTAAGAAAAAATTTGTCTAAACTGCTCACGTATTGTGTCCTTCCGCAGGATGGACGATATCCAGTTATGCAAAGACATCATGGCCTTGAAGCAGGAGCTTCGGAAGATTGTGGCCATCCCAGGTACTGTCAAACGGCAGCTCACCATGACTGTGTAGGTTTAAGCTTTGGTCACACGTGTCATTTGGTGTCCTTTAGGGTTTTGTTTTTATTTTGGACATGAGAATTCAGTTTTTCTGATTCATTTTCACCTTATTTATTCTTGTATTGCCATCTTGTTGATGTGATGCGCCACTGGGATGTGTCACTTGACCTCTGTCACCTCTGATGACGTCATTATAAAAATGCAATGCCCTTTACCCCGTGTTACTTATCGGTGGATACACAACACCTTGTTTCTCATTTCATTTTCCAGGCAGGTTTGTTTCGTGGGGTCTTTGACTCCTGACTGACACCTTGCCTTTTTAAATCTTTTGATCTCCCGGTTTTGAATCTCTGATGTCTCCGACTACATCTTTGGATAAGAAATCATCTCCTGGGCTTTTGGTGTCTTGTAACAGACTGGAGTTTCTTGCTGTTGGGATCTGTTTTGTCCTGGTAGAGCTCTCCTTTACTCTCCTTTCCCCTTTTGTATTATTAATATGTAGCCTTTGTCAGAATGCCTCAAATCTCACAGACTTGCCACTCTTTATAAGGTATTGGACTATAACATCTCCTCAACTTCCCTTCTGCATTTATAACCTCAGGCAATTGCATAGAGTAAAAGACAAGCAGGAGTAAAGTTACACTTTAAATAATGTATTATTGACTATATTCTAAGTTACAATAAACAAAGTACAAGTGAATATAGGCAACCATACAACCTGATAAATGGTGATGTGCAGTTCAGGCAGCACACAGACTTGTCAGTTACTTTAAACGTTTCTAGTTAAGGCCTCATTTGTGGTCCGCTTTCTTCAGAACAGGCCGCACACGCCTGTCTCAAAATGGCTGCTGAGCTGTGCTCTTCATTGTGTTGTCCTTTTCAATCCATGGTGAGTGTGTGAGATGCTCCTTCATGATGATGGTGTAAGGGAAGGAGGGAGGGGTAAAGCAAGCAAATTTACAGACTCTCTGTCCAAACCCTACAGCCAATAGGGTGTCGGGGTACTTAATGGCTTCTGATTTAAAACCAAAACGGGCCACGTTAGACCAATAGACTTCTGGTGCAACACAATGGGTTTCACACCTGCCACCCCAATACCATTTGTTAAGGTGAAGCGTGCCAGTGAGGTGGTGGGTCTTCATGTGGTGGTTGGTTGAGACAGTAATGCAGAGAATCACTTGCCAAACTGGCTTTAGGCAGTTCCCCTAACTCTGTCATAAAATTCACTATCCTGACTTAGTCCTAATTGGGTTGTAAACATGGATGTTTCTCACTCATGAAACACTAATATTGCAAATAATGACATACAAAATATTTATAAACTTACATACAAAATTTCACACCACAACAGGATCTCACTGTGTTACGATTTGGGACGTCCTTTAATTTTTTTGTGGCAATTTTGGTGTTCTTGTTTTTTAACTTTTATATATCCATTTTTGTGTTTTTCATAGAAGGTCACTGGAAAAAGTTATCATTTTTGCTTTGCACCCCGACCTCCAACATAACCTATCGTCTATGGGGGAGGGGGGAGGAGCGAGAGCTTTAGATTTGTCAAAAATTTCGATCTCCAGTTGCTGACGGATCTCAACATTTTAGGGTCCCCTGATATCGAAAACACTGTTATCTTGATGATGGGTGTTTGTGTGTCTGTCTGTCACAGTTCAAGATGTCTGGAACTGAGTGTGTTCAACAAGAAACTCGTTAATGGTAAATTCTTCTTTACTCAGAGAACTGGAAAACCAAGTGGTGTGGTGGAGCGCATGTGAAACAGGGACCTTTGGCCGGATCTTGTGAACAGCTTGTTCTTGTCGATCTTCAGATATGAGGATGCCATCAGGAGAACCGCAAGCTTTCTGAGGGCTTTTATTTTGATACACTTATACTGAAGTTAGCGCTGGAAGGACTTTTTTGGTGACTCTTTTTTTTTTTTTTTTTTTTTTTTGGGCTTTGCGCCCTCCCCCACCATAATCTATCGTTTATGGGAGAGGAGCGAAAGCTTTAGATTCATCAAAAATGTTAATCTCCAGTTGTTGACAGATCTCAACATTTTAGGGTCCCCGATATCGAAAACACTGTTATCTCGATGATGGGTGTGTGTCTGTCTGTCTGTCACAGTTCAAGATGTCTGGAACTGAGTGTGTTCAACAAGAAAATCGTTAACGGTAAATTCTTCTTTACTCAGAGAACCGCTAAACCAAGTAGTGTGGTGGAGTGCATGTGAAACAGGGACATTTGGCCGGATCTCGTGAACAGCTTGCTCTCGTTGACTTGACGTAATCGATCTTCAGTAAGGAGTACCGTGAGCTTTGTGAGGGCTTTTATTTTGATACACTCATACTGGAGTTAGTGCTGGAAGGACTTTTTTTGTGACGTTTCTTTTTTTTTTTTTTTTTTGGCTTTTGCCCTCCCCAAACCATAACCTATCGTCTATCAGGGAGGAAGCTTTAGATTCGTCAAATATTTCGATCTCCAGTTTTCAACAGATCTTATCGATGTTTTTGGTATCAGGGGACCCTAAAATGTCACTCAATGGGTGTGTGTCTGACTGAGTATGTCTGTGTGTCACAGTTTCTTGACAATGGTCTAGAGCTAAAACTGCTGGATGTAAAAATATCAAACTCGAAAGTTAAGCTTGTTATGAGAGGACAATGTGCTGATTAGATTTTGAGCCAAACTGTGCAAGAGAAAGAGACACTCTAGAGAACCCCTCAAATACTGCAGTTCTGCAATGAATTATGAATTCTTCTCGTCAATTCCTATCGTAATGACCTATTTTATGACGAGAAAGATCAGCATCAGAGCAGTAAATAATTACTGAAGTGTTATAAGATATTTCGGGTAACTTGGTTCCCAGGGCACAAAGCCTACTGACGCTCACGTCCAAATTTTCTTTATCATTATTTCGTGACACCATTCAGTGTCAGATTTTGGTTAGTTGCAAGGGGTCAGATGTACATGTCTGGAGAAAACAGAATGAATTTGGTTTAAACGTGGGTGGGAGCAAGTGGACGGTGCACTGAGTGTGACATTTCTAAATAAATGATATATCTTATATCTTCTTCCAGAGAAAGAGAAAACAAAGAAGCACAAGCAAAGGGAGGAGGAACTGATCCTCACAATCCACAAACTCGTCCAGAAGCGGGACTTTCTGGTGGAAGATGCTGAGGTGGAGCGGCTAAGGTGAGCCACTGACTGAAGGTCGATATTAGTGGTGTGCGTTTGTCACCAAAGAAGCTGATCCACATCAGCCATCCACAACAGACTCTCCCCTGACTTCATATGTACATTAAAACCCGATGCCAGCATAACTTACCAAAAAGGCGGCATAAGGTTGGCATCTTTCCATTGGCCATCAGTTTACACTGACCAGAGTGCAATGAGGCCCTACACCGAGTCAGTCTGAGGTTGTCACTTGTCCTGCCCAGAGGGACAGTTTGGCTCAGATGAACCAAAAAGGTCTCGCATCTTTTAATCGGCCTGACTAATGTGTAACTGGGATGTCAAGAGAATGTCTACGATGTGAACTGGGAGACATTTTGTCTCTCCAGTTTCATATATAAATGAGAGAATCGTTCTGCTCAAGGTCTCTCTCGATGGCATTTCCACCAGTTTCCCTAAGAAGTGCGGTGGTGTCTTCCTTCTGATGGATTAAACCTCAAACTTTAACTAAGGAGTAACTGGGAGCCATTCAGTCCCACAGTGGTAGAACTATGGTGGGCCGAGATGTGGTCTGGTTGGTCTAGTTGCTCCTTTCCGCTTCCCAACAGTAATGGAGCAGGCTGAGGTACGATTAAGTGGCTGCTGCTCTTCTCTACTCATTCACTTGTATTGTCTGTGTTCTAAAAGAGGGGCAATTGTAGGGTAATAGTTTCGGAAAGGGGGCAGACAGTCTGGTTGAAGAGGCAGAAGGGTGTATTTATGTAAAGTTTAGTGAAATTCTGACTTAATCTCCTGTTCACCCACAGAGAGATGATCCCAAAATGTGTTATGATGATGTTTAACAGGAACATGTAAAGACCAAAACATCAACGTAATTACAGTAGGAAAAGTATGTTGAGTGTCCACTGCTCTACTGATGCAGGTGATACACATCCTTCGTGTGACATTTTGAGATGGTCACCAATATGCACAGCCCGACACCGCAACCGCGTTTCAGTTGTCCACTGATCTGCACGATCGATGCACTCCATGTGTTATTGTAGGCTCAGTGACTTCCAACATTTCCCCGCCACAATCACTGACCGTCACTGCATTGTGAACAGTTTTTTTTTTTTAACTACACCCCGCAGCACTTTCACTTGGCTGTTCAGTTGTACGAGATTGTATTCATCAGTTTCTTTAGTCACGTGAACGTCTGAAGGCCAACTCACAATGTCTTGACTATCACTTGATTCAGTTTGTTCTAAAACTGCCTTTACAGCTTTTCATTTACACGCCGTTTGTTTGGTTCTAGGCTCCGCCCCACTCATGAATATTGATAAGTATATAGATAAGTGACAAAACACATTGAAATATTCATGATTGTTGTGCAGCATGCTGTGATTGTATCCACTAGATGGCAGCAGAATACTGTCCTGAATCCCTTTACATCAGATCATAGCAGCTTAACCTGCAAGACATTTGGGGTTAATCAGTCTGAGAGACGCAAAGGGTTAACACCAAGAAGGTTAAACATGCTAACTGACTTCTGACAGCATCTTGCCTGTTACACATACCATATGCTTTAGGGGTCACTCCTTTCCATGTGCATGCCATATAGTGCCTTCAGCAAGTCTTTAGCCCCCCCCTCCTCATAAAACCATGCCTTTTTCACATAAATGGTTGTCAAATCTGAAATCTTCTTGATCAGATTCACTGGAATTTGTTTATTAAAATGAAACAAGCTCTTTTTCACCGTTTTGCTCAAAAAAAGAAAGAAACTTTTACACCACTCAAAAATGAAATAAAAAAAAATGAACAATTTGTAAGTACTCACCTCTTGTTCAGCATTTGTTTGATCATAACAGCTATAACAGTAAGTTGTCTTTTTGACAATTCTCTATTAATAAAGCACAGCATGATGGAGTAAAACTTGGTCATTCCTTCTGGCAGAATTACTCACGTCAGTTGGGGAACAGCGGTGAGCAGAAATACTCACATCTCACCACAGATGTTTGATAGTCAAGGGCAGCAAATCACACCGTCCTCATACTTAAAAAAACCTTCTCTCGATTCACATCTACAGGGAAAGAGAAGAGGATAAAGAAATGGATGAGTTTCTGAAGCGTAAGCTGATACCTCTGGAGAAATTAACCAAAACGACAGAAGGTGAGTGAGCAAAAGAGTGAGTCAGTGCCAGCTTTAAAATAGGCACATGGGCAATGCTGCCAGTGATGGGCTTCAAATACAAAGAGTCTGGGGGCGTACGGGCTCCATGGCCTTGAGAGAGATGTGCTAGTAGTATACAGTAAACGTTACTGAATACAGCAGCACTCTGAAGTGAATTCTGTGATGAGGCTCATTATGAATACAGTACAGGCATATCCTACTAGTGAAAGACGAAAGGAGTCATAAAGAGAAGGGAGGCAGTGAGGCGACACACGCAGAAAGCAAAGTAGGAATGAGCCTGAGCCACCGGGCACACTGACACACGGACAGCTGGGCGGATAGAGGAGATACTTTCAAATGTGACAGTCTGTTACAGTGCCTTCCTAAGTAGCCACTTACCAAACATACAAAGTGGCTGTGTGATGAACAGAAAATACACCAAACAAAACAAGGACAGGGGAGTGGATGGAAGAGCCACAAGATCACACTGACACATGGATGGCTGGAGAAAAAAAAATGATATAAAAATGAAAATGGACACTATTAGATAGATAGATAGATAGATAGATAGATAGACAGATAATGAAAGGCACTATATGATAGATAGATAGATAGATAGATAGATAGATAGATAGATAGATAGATAGATAGATAGATAGATAGATAGATCGATCGATCCCAAGGGGACATTCCCATACTCCAGCAGCAGCATACTGATAATAACAATATTAAATTAAAGAGTGATAACAATGCAGGAATAACAGACAATAACTGAATAATGTTAACGTTTACCCCCCCGGGTGGAATTGAAGAGTCGCATAGTGTGGGGTCTCCTCAGTCTGTCAGTGGAGCAGGACGGTGACAGCAGTCTGTCGCTGAAGCTGCTCCTCTGTCTGGAGATGATCCTGTTCAGTGGATGCAGTGGATTCTCCATGATTGACAGGAGTCTGCTCAGCGCCCGTCGCTCTGCCACGGATGTCAAACTGTCCAGCTCCGTGCCTACAATAGAGCCTGCCCTTCCTCACCAGTTTGTCCAGGCGTGAGACGTCCTTCTTCTTCATGCTGCCTCCGCAGCACACCACCGCGTAGAAGAGGACGCTCGCCACAACCGTCTGATAGAACATCTGCACCATCTAATTGCAGATGTTGAAGGACGCCAGCCTTCTAATGAAATATAGTCGGCTCTGTCCTCTCTTGCACAGAACATCAGTATTGGCAGTCCAGTCCAATTTATCATCCAGCTGCACTCCCAGGTATTTATAGGTCTGCACCCTCTGCACAGTCACCTCTGATGATCACGGGGTCCATGAGGGGCCTGGTCCTCCTAAAATCCACCACCAGCTCCTTGGTTTTGCTGGTGTTCAGTTGTAGGTGGTTTGAGTTGCACCATTTAACAAAGTCCTTGATTAGGTTCCTATACTCCTCCTCCTGCCCACTCCTGATGCAGCCCACGATAGCAGTGTCGTCAGCGAACTTTTACATGTGGCAGGACTCCGAGTTGTATTGGAAGTCTGATGTATGTTGGCTGAACAGGACCGGAGAAAGTCCAGTCCCCTGCGGCGCTCCTGTGCTGTTGACCACAATGTCAGACCTGCAGTTCCTGAGACGCACATACAGAGGTCTGTCTACAAGATAGTCCACGATCCATGACACCAGGTGTGAATCTGCTGCCATCTCTGTCGGCTTGTCCCTGAGAAGCAGAGGTTGGATGGTCTTGAAGGTGCTAGAGAAGTCCAGAAACATAATTCTTACAGCACCACTGCCTCTGTCCAAGTGGGAGAGGGATCAGTGTAGCGTATAGATGATGGCATCCTCCGCTCCCACCTTCTCCTGGTATGCGAACTACAGAGGGTCGAGGGCGTGGCAGACCTGTGGCCTCAGGTGGTGAAGCAGCAGCCACTCCATGGTCTTCATCACATGTGATGTCAGAGCGGAAGGCTGGAAGTCATTCAGCTCTCTAGGACGGGATACCTTTGGGACTGGGGTGATGCAAGATGTTTTCCAAAGACTCAGGATTCTCCCCTTTTCCAGGCTCAGGTTGAAGATGCGCTGTAGAGGACTCCCCAGTTCCAGCACAGGCCTTCAGCAGTCGTGGCGATGCTCCATCTGGACCCGCTGCTTTGCTGGCACGAAGTCTCCTCAGCTCTCTGCTCACCTGGGCTGCTGTAATTGTGGGTGGGGATGTCTCTCCTATGCTGGTATCAGCAGAAGGATGGGTGGAGGGTGCAGAGAGGTGAGAGTGGGTTAGGGGGGGTCAAACCTGTTAAAGAAGTTAAAGTATATAGTATATAAAGTATATAAAATATATAATAGATAGATAGATGTGAAAGACACTATATAAGAGAAGCATGCTGAAAGATGCATAAAAGGCACTGTACACCAGCTAGAAAATAGGCAGCAGTCAAAGGCACGATTTATCGGACAGATATATAACAGACCAACAGATTTGAAGTTGATTCCTTTCAAATCAATGTCTATAGATACATGAAAGGTGCCATATAACAGACAGGTAATATACTATGTGCGATTGAACAGGAAAATGGATAGAACAGAGCACTATAGTGAAAGGGACTACATAACGTGTATATGAATTAATCTGAAAGCTGCTACATAAAAAAATATGCTCTTAAGGTCCTGCATAAATTCAAAGATATGAAAAGAACCAGATAATATAAGCAGAGGTTAAAATGAAACACATTAAACAATACTAGGCTAGTTGAATGGACCAGATATTGTATAAACTGAAAAAGATAGAAAAGGCACTAAATAAATGATGACATAAAAGATGGAATAAAATATGAATGGCACTACATAAAACAATACTCTTGATTAAAACATGCCCTATATACTGTAAAGTGAAAGATGAACAGAGCCTTTCATCTTTTTGTCATTTTATATAAAATAAGGCCCAAAACTGTATACACAAAACTAAATTAAATGATAGATATGAAAGGCACCAAATAAAATATGGTTTTATAAACAGAGAGAAAAGGCACTATATTAAGTACTAGAGATATGAAGAGCACTACAGAAAATGAATAGTCAGATATATACAATAATAGCTAAATGTACATAACAAGAGGAGAATAAACACTCCTGAGAGACACTTTATGAAATAGGCAATGCAAAGATTCCAAAGCAAACTGAATGCCGGCTTCACCCAGTGAGTCAGTCGGTGGCAGGCATTGAATCAGCAGCCTTGAGGTTCATTTCAAGTAAAGGACAACTTTAAGTGGACATCTGAAGTCATCCAGGGGAGAAGTAGAACTGGACGTGTCCCCTCGCAGTCCTCATTTGTTGGCGCCACTTGATTTCATCAATATTTCCACATTCTAATATGACTCCCTCACTGCAGTCCCCCTATCTTTAATTCGCACAGTGTTATTTTGGGGGGTTATTGTAAGATGATGAGCTCTCTTTTTCTTCCCCATCCAATCCCCAAATCCCTTCCTGCAGGCTCTCCAAAAAAGAAGAAGGCAACACCTGACCCTCCTGCCAACAAGCCCTCCATTGCCAAGACAGGAGCCGCTCTCATCAAGGACTGCTGCGGGGCCACACAATGCAGTGTCATGTAGCCACGTCATGCCACAGGCCGACCGGCACCTGCAAAGGCAGAGGGTCGTGACCAGTTTAGGGGGGCGGGAGGGTTCAAGTGGTGATAGCCTGATCCCTGAGAGATACCTCATTTCCACTTGAATTGTGCCAAGTCAGACTAACTCCACAACACCCACTGTGCCCATATTCATTTTTTTTGTTCAAATGCCTAGCATAGTTAAATAAGGCCTGAGCGGTACCCAGCTTGCCAGCGTGTGAGGTTGGGTGCCACACAGCTTATTGTAGTGTCCCTCTTAAGCGGTTTGCATGTTTTAGGGTGCTCAGTAACATACAAAAGGGGGAGGGGCCAGCATTCAACAGGGTAAAGTGGGCGTGGTCCACAAAGCAGACCCCCGCCTCCCTATGAAGGGTCAGAATGGACAGCTGCTTTATAGAGTGACCTGGCTCATTGCGGACGCTGGTGGCCATTTAGGTAGGCATTTGGGCACCAGCAGCAACTTACCATATCTTAAGGTATAGAAGAGCAGCTTCTCTGAATCCATGCAGGCTTACCAGTTTTATTTTAAGGAAAACCACAATCTCTGCCAAATCTGCACACCAATTTTTTATTTATTTTTTTGATCAATTGAAAGCCAATTTAAAACAATTTAATATAACAACTCGGTGCCCACCCCAAACCCCTCCAACAACCCTAAATTAGCCCGGCAAACTTGTGGGGTATCGGTGAACAGAAAAATGGAGCCCCCGGCAAAGTGAGAAGCAGGAGGTAAAAACCTACAGATCAGGACCAAATATCTGACCAACTGGCCATGCAGATGCCGGGAGCCCCACCGAACTTCATCGCCAAGAGTAACACAACGGTCAAATTTAAATATGGACAGACAGATAAAGGGAAATGGCACTAAAAGATTTCCAGCAAGAGGCAAGGCCAACGTTTGCATTATTCGTCTCCAAGGCAATGGCCTCAGCTGGAAAACGGAAAAATGGGGCAAAGAAACGTCAAGTGGTAAAGCGGTTAGTGGAGAGAACTGGCACATTCCAGGATCGATGTTCATTTCTAAAATGCCCTCCAGTCTCTTGTTGGTGCCACTCAAGGAAGGGTACCCAAGTCTCTTCTCATGGCGTGAACTGGGGTTTGAGCCAATCTTTCGCAGCTCAATTTTATACAGGAAGGGGAGGCCCAAAGGGCTGAACCGGGAACCCTGGAATTTTTCTCACTCTGTGCTAGCTCGTGCTTCATTATCTTCTCCACGACTTTCCCATCAGAAGGAGTGCAAAACACTGAAGGAGAATTTGAACAAAAAAAGGTTACACTCACCCAAGTCTCAAGACGACTCCTCTCATTTTGTGGTGGGTGGTCATAGGCATCCGAGACGATTTTTTCACCCTCCACTTCTACCGGACCTCAAGACCCACTACTGGGCCTCCAGCATTCCTTCAATGGCTGTGTGGGCAGCAGTCAGAGTGGGCACATTTCTTTACAACAGAAGGGCTGACAGGCCATGTGCAGATCATGGTAGGTCCCAGGATGCATCTGGTCTTCAGCTTTGAAGAGGGGGATTGTGTTCAGGTAACACATCTCTGCTAAAAGGACAGAGAACTGGAGACTCAGGGGAAAAAAAATAAAAGATTATTTTTAAGCACAAAAATAAAATAAAATTAGGTGAAGGGACAAACTACAGCTAGTGGCGGAGTATTACTTGGCAGGAGAGGCGGACACAAAAAAAAAAAAAAAAAAAAAAAAAAAAGACTTTTGAAAAAGCAATCATTTTATTTAAAATATTTTAAAAAATTTACTAGTCTCCTTCGAAGTATTCCCCATTGGAAGACACACACTTGTCCAATCTCCTTTTCCACTGATCCAAACATTTTTGGAAGTCCTCAACTGGGATGCTATTTAGCACTATCATCGAAGCAGCGATCATGTCCTCCACACTGTTAAATTGGCGCCCTTTCAAGAACTCTTTTCATTTTAGGGAACAAGAAAAAGTCACAGGGGGCCAAGTCCGATGAGTAAGGGGGGGTGGGGCATGAGTGTCATGCCCTGACTGGTCAAAAACTGGCAAATTCGCAACGCTGTGTGTGCCACCGGGGCATTGTCATGGTGAAGAAGCCATTCGCATGACTGCCACAATTCCGGACTTGTCCTCCACACATTCTCTCTCTCTCAGCCGTCTTAAGACCCCCAGATAGAACTCTTGGTTGACCGTCTGACCCCTTGGAACGAATTCCTTGTGCACAATACCACTAATGTCAAAGAAACAAATCAGCATCGTTTCCATGTTTGATCTCACCTGTCTAGGTTTTTTGGGCCTTGGTGAATCAGGATTCTTCTACTGGCTCGATGCTTTTTTCGTTTCAGTGTCGTACCTGTAACACCAACTCTCGTCACCTGTTATGACCCTGGACAAGAAGTCTGAGTGACTTTCAAGCTCCATTTTCAAGTCTTTGCACACACTGAGTCGAGTGTTCTGCTGGTCATCTGTTAGCAGACGGGGGACAGATTTGGCCAAAACACGCTTCATGCCCAGGTCTTCAGTCAAAATTTGCTGAACTGAGCTCCATGTTACTCCTGTAGCTTCTGACAACTCGTAACGACGGTTTTCATGTATTTCTTCGCAGATTTTTGCAATGTTTTCGTCATTCCTGCTGCTTAAAGGGCGTCCAAAACGGGGTTGATCCTCGATGCTTAAATTTCCATTTTTAAATCGCGAAAGAAAACCATTCGAAAACTCTCACCCGACTCAGAGCTTCTTCCTTGAAAGCAATCTGAGCCATTTGGAACAATTCTGTCGGTGTTTTGCCAAGTAGAAAACAAAATTTCAAACAAGTTCTTTGTTCCATGAAATTCAACATCACAATTTCATTAAAAGCGAGAACGGCTTCTAACAACCATGACTGCGTGACATGCGAGATCGTTTAACAGAGGCATCTGACTGGCTACTGACTGGCGAGGGATGAGAGAACAAGCACTAACTTTACTCCAACTCCCTCCACTCACCGTCCAGCCACACAGAGATGGCCAGTCTTGTTTCTTTTTGGTCCACCCCTCAAAAATGAGGATTCGTTTGTGTGATACCAATTATTAAGCAGTTTGAGGTTACTTTTTATACAGTTATTGGCAATAAAAAAAAAAAACCAATTGGGAGACTGTGAAACAAAATGTGGGACAAAAAGGAACGAAAACCATCAAATCATTTGGAAATGAGGTACCCGACACCCCTTCTCCCCTGCCAGTAGGACTGCTCCTTGTACCTTTGTTTTCAGTTTACTCGATCGCTCTGTATTCTTAGGCGGTGTTTGCTTGCCCACCTGGGACTTTGCATGCATGACATCCCCCCTCACCCACACTGAAGCAACACCCATGAGCTGTGGGCATCTTCTATTAAAGAAGCAAGGTTCCAAAGTCGCAGACGAAAGGCCACTGTGTCTGAAAATGGTGAGAGACTGCATGGGGCTTCCCACCTCTACCTGTAGATCGTGATTGGTAGCAGCAATAGTGAGCCCTGCCACAAACCCCTCCGCGCCCCCTTATGAGTGCTCTCGTTTAAAAACAACACATGCACATTACTGCAGTTCTATTACCTTGAGAATTCTGGAGTATCTGTGATGTTGCTGAACCCTCTTAACCCCGATGGCTAAACGTCGGATGTGTCAGTTTTTGTTATAAAATAAACTTGGATTTTGCTCCATGTCTGGCTCTGTGTGTCTAGAAATTTCTATAAAAGAATGGCCTTGGCTCAAACTAGAGACAGACAGTTTTCTTTTCCACCACCTGAGGATATTGAGACAGAGGACATGTCACACTTAAATGACTGGCTTGCTGCATCTCCATGTCTTGAGGATGTCAGACTAGGCACGACTTGACAAAAGGGCTGATACCCAATTGGAAGGTCCTGAGTTCAAGTCCCCATGCTGTGTCCTCGGGGAAGCAGGACACAGCCATGAGCAAGACAGTGCAGGTGACATCCCAATGATGATGCCCTGCTGCTGGGTACTGAACTCCCACCTTTGGATGAAATTCAGAGTTTACACTTGCAACAACACTCCAGGAGTATGGGCATCAAGTGACGATGACATGCTTTTAATTGTCATCGTGATGTCTGGTGCAGTGCAACAATCATCCATCTTCTAAACTCTGGAAGACTTGGGCCAATACTTTTAGACACTTCCCTACGTACTGTATATGGTGGGATGTGAATTGATTTAACTTGCAGACAGTAATGTTAGCCAACCTCCTAGGCATGCTGCGATGTGTAAACATAAGTTTAATATGTCACTGTCCTCTGGACAAATATAATTTACAAATCTACTTTTCTTTCTACTCACATGCACAGTGGACACAGATTTAGCATAGGGGCTCACCACTTAGAACCGCTAGGCAAACATTTCAAGACAAGACAAGTTATGGACAACTATAAAGTGGGCAGTCAGACTGATGAGCATTGTATACTATTTCTGTGTGTCAAACTCAGCATGAAACTCTATCCTCTTTGCCTTGTTTGGAATGGCACGATTCACCTAAGTGGGGGTCCTGCACATGAAGAAAGAGTATAAAGCCTTGGAACATTGCCCGGTACACCTTTGAAGCTGACGGACGGATGGGAGATAACGCAGCAATGAAAGTGGCAGACTCTACACATCGGGCACCCACTCCCGAAGGTCTTGCTATGGGCTTCCTTCGTCTGTTATGCAGGGTAAACTGTCATTAAAGAAAACAAAGTTATTTCTCCTACGTGATTTCTTACCGCCGTATCACTAAGGGACAGGTATCACCTTTTAAAATTATATCTATGTAGATTCGGGTTATATAACACGCCGCAATAACAAAAGAACTCATTCCAACAGGGGAGCTAACGCCCCCTGCTGGATACAGTATGTGGCCATTATGAATAATAATACATTTTATTTAATAGGCACCTTTCTTAACACTCAAGGTCACCTTACAATGAAATTAAACAACAGTAATAAGATATAAAAACAAAGAGGACGATAAAATCAAATAGCAATAAGGAAAAGAGGTAGTAGCAAACATCAAATATAACAGGCAGTTACAATGTTAAATTCATAATTGGTATGCCAGTTTGAAGAGATAAGTTTTGAGGGCAGTTTTAAAATGAACAGTATGTTCAGAGATACAAACCCAATGGCAGAAATGTAAATGAATTGATTTAGGTGTGACCAGTAGTGTTAGCCACACCCCCTAACAGACAGAAATATAAACTGCTTGGCTAGTAGTGTTAGACACTCGCCTAAGAAGGTAGAAGTGTAAACTGTTTGGATGAAGTCTGGCCAGTCGTTTTAGCCACACCCCCAAACACTGGGGGAGTATTTAACACTACCAGCCACACCTTAATCAAGCAACCACCACTTTTAAGGTGTGATCAGTAGTACTGACCACACCCCAAAAGTCTGGGGGAGTATCTAACACTACCAGCCACACCTTTATCAAGCAACCACCACTTTTAAGGTGTGATCAGTAGTACTGGCCACACCCCCAAACACTGGGTAGTATCTAACACTACTAACCACACCATAATCAAGCAACAACCACTTTAAGCTGTGATCAGTAGTATTAGCCACACCCCCAAACACTGAGGGAGTATCTAACACTACTAACCAACCTTAATCAAGCAACCACCATTTTAAGCTGTGATCAGTAGTACTGGCCACGCCCTCAAACACTGGGGGAGTATCTAACACTACTAGCCACACCTTAAAAAGACAACCACCACTTTTAAGGTGTGATCAGTAGTATTGACCACACCCCCAAACACTAGGGGAGTATCTAACACTACTAGCCACACCTTAATCAAACAACCACCACTTTTAAGGTGTGATCAGTAGTTTTGGCCACATCCCAAGACATTAAGTAAGGTGTGGTCAGTAGTGTTACATCACTCTGTAAGTTACTTTATTACCTCAATATTTGTGTTGACCCTGAAATCTCCAACACTGACAGATGTGTATGATAGTTCGGGAACATTTGGCAATAGCTTAGGTTTGCAATTTAAAAAAAAAAAAAAAAAAAAAAAAACCTGAAATTTCTCCTTCCTAAAAGTATTCAGACCCTTTCCTGTAGGACACCAAATTGTGTACTGGTACCTCCTGTAACTTGCTTTGATTCTCCTTGAGATGCGTCTTGAACTTGATTGGAGTCTACCTGTGGCCAATCAAATTGATTGGACTTCATTTAGAAAAGCACACGTCTATGAATATAGGGTTCCACAATTTACCACTGCATGTCAGGACAAAGTCCAAGCCGTGAAATCTAAGGAACTCACTGCAGACCTCCCCGATCATATCGTGGTGAAGCACAGATCAGGGAAGGAGGATCAAACCATTTGTAAAACTTGAGTGCTCCCAGGAGCACTGGGCCTTCAATAATTGAGAAATGGAAGAAGTTTGGAGCCACCTTGACTCTTCTAAACTGAGTAAATGGGTAAGAAAGGCCTTGGTCAGGGTGGTGAACAAGAATGCAATGTTGACTCTACCAGAGCTTCAAACAACCTCTGCTGAGGGATGACCACCTCCAGCACCCCAATCAATCAGGCATTTATGATCTGTTAGTCTGCTAAACTGTCATATGCCATAATCTATGAGGGTATGAGCACAAAGATTCTCTGGGCTGATGAGACAAAAACTGAACTCCAGGCACTCTGTCTGGCAACACCAAGCACTGCTCAATACAATCCCTACAGTGAAGCATGGTGGTAACAGGGGACAGGGAGACTGGTCAGAACTGAGGGAAGGGTGAATGCAGCCAGTTTTGCCCTGAAGAGCAACAGCTCCAGAGTGCACACGCCACGATAATGATGTGAATGATATAGCCAAGGTAAAGTGTCATCGGGCCAAGTCTCTTTGAGTGGCCCATCCAAAAGCCCAGAATTGAATCTCATTAAACACCTGTGGAGAGACATGAAGATG
This sequence comes from Polypterus bichir lapradei, assembly GCA_026402145.1. Taxonomy (NCBI): domain Eukaryota; kingdom Metazoa; phylum Chordata; class Cladistia; order Polypteriformes; family Polypteridae; genus Polypterus; species Polypterus bichir. Next base: position 4,284,927 of record JANRMT010062861.1, on the reverse strand, counting down.
ACACTTAACAGACACTTCCTATGCAGAGAAGAACTGCCAGGCAGAACTGGTGAAAATGTCCAAATCCAGGATTGCAAAGCGTGTATAAGCCTACCAAGACGACTCTAGCCTAGAATTCCTGCCAAAGGGGCTCCTGCAAAGTACTGAATATTTAAATGCAAGATTTCCATTATTGATTTTTAATAAATTTGCAAACCTTTCTGAGAACATGCTTTTGCTTTGTCATTACAGATTATTGAGTATAGATCAATAGGCAAAATTATTAACTTAAAATTAAATCTACAACGCAATAAAGTGTGCAGAAAGTGAAGTGGTCTGAATCCACTGTACCTGAGAGCCCACTCTCTGTTGAGAGTACCGTCCTTGTAGATAAATGTACTCCAACCACACTTTCTTCTGTTCTTCATTGAAAGAAGCCACAATTGATCCTGACAGCCATGGACAAACTGCCTGTACCTGCTGGGTGCACAGCTACACTGAAGTCACAAACTGTAGGAACCCAAGTCTTTGTAAAGGAGTAAACCCAAACCATGCCACTCCAAAGGATGGAGTAAGCAGTGTAAGACTGCCCACAGTACCGTCAATAAAACAGTCCGACACCCCTAGTTATAACCAATTTAAAAAAGTTTCTAATATTATGTGTGTACAGTGCAGCAAACTTCTTACTTGCATGTGCTAGCCAACATGCAACATTGCAGCAGTGCTACTGTGGGAAAACTCCATTTCCCTGCAGCCCCAGGGGGATTACCTGCATAGGACAACTGAAACGGAAGCAGGGCCTGCTGGAGACAAGAGGGCAGCGGGAAAGTTGAAAAAGGGGGCCTGGTGGAGCAACAGAAATCGGTGTTTTTGTGTATCCTGTCTAACGTGTCGTCTGAAAAGTCAATTGTACCCCAGATTGTTTCCTGTTAGGATGAACGGATTGTCTCTCTCGTGCCTGCCTGTTGTGTGTATAGCAGTGGATTAAGCTTCATGCGTCTTTAAAATGAGTGCTCCTACAAATCTCACCCCTCGCTACCCGGGACTACTGGTAGGACTGTTTCACTCATTTACTATGGAAGCTGTTCTCGGGATTGTCATCTTAACTCCACACCATTTCATCCGCCTTTGCTGCATTAGGCTGTAAGGACGTTGTCGTGAGTGTTTATTGTTGTGGTTCAGATAGATAGATAGATACTTTATTAATCCCAAGGGGAAATTCACATAATTCATTGTTATGTTACAACTGTATCGCCATAGGGGAAAGGGAAGGTTTGTCTGATTGTTGTGTATTAGAGTTTTCATTTAATATATTACTAGGGGGCCTTGCCCCCTGCTTGGTATGCTCACCAACCACCCCGCCAGCACTACGTGGTTTAATTTCAGTGCACATGGCTTCTCCCTTACCTATCAAAAAACCTCAACCCAAGCCTCCTTGGTCTGCTCTGGCACCTAAACTGAACATAAACCTCCCATTGGCCCACTGGCTGCTTCATTGCTCCGCCCCCCTGTAGCTTTCATGACTGAGCAGCTTATAAGCCCCACCCACTTGACATGCCCCTGTCCAGTTGGTGCTAAAGCTGACTGGCCTTGGTTTGGTGTTTTTATTTACTAGGGGGCTTTGCCCCCTGCTCGCCAACCCCAACCGCCTGTGCTACGTGCCAACCACTTCGCATCTCTGCCACTCATGTTTTGAAGAGGGGGGCTGAACACACCTGCTCCTCCGAACATTTAAAATGGCGATACAATGGAAAAAAAGTTTATTTTTTAACTCCTCTTGCTCGATCTGATCCCCTCGAGTTTACTGGATATCATGGCTGGCCTGTACACTGGTATTGTGCAGAGTTGAGGCAGAACCTCTGTGTTTTTCCCAGTTGATTCTGGGCTTTGTCAGGGGTGTGTTCTGCTCCTACTCTGTTCAATGCTTGTATGGACTGTGTGTTGGGCAGAGTCGTAGGGTCCAGTGGCTGTGGGGCATCTGTTGGTGAAGAAAGATTCACAGATCTTGAATTTGCCGACGATGCTGTGATTTCCGCGGAGTCAATGGAGGCTCTGATCGGGGCGCTCGAGAGACTGAGCGAGGAATCAGTGTCTGGGCTTGCGAGTGTCCTAGATAAAAAACCAAGATCAGGCCTTTAATGACCTCTTGGGCACAGCCACCAGCAGTCTATTTGCGGAGAGAGAGTTGACCTCGTCGAGAGGTTTACTTACATTGGCAGTGACATTCATGTCTCTGGTGACTCTTCCTATGAAGTCAGTAGACGGATTGGGAGAGCATGAGGGGTCATGAGGTCGCTGGAAAGGGGTATGTGGCGGTCCTGATATCTCAGCAAAAGGACGAAGTTCCAAGTCCTTAGACTCCTGGTGCTTCCTATCTTGCTATATGGTTACGAGACATGGACGCTATCCAGTGACCTGAGATGAAGACTGGACTACTTTGGTACTGTGTCGCTCCGGAAAATCCTTGGGTACCGTTGGTTTGACTATGTGTCAAATGAGCAGTTGCTAATGGAGTCCCAAATGAGGCACATTACCTGCATTGCGAGGGAGCATCAGTTACAGCACTACAGCCATGTGGTGCATTTCCCCAGAGGGTGATCCAGTTCGTAAGATCCTCATTGTTGGGGACCCGGAGTGGCTGGACCAGGCCAGGGGGCCACCCATGTAACACCTGGCTGCAGCAGATAGAGGGTCATTTCCGGAGGGTGGGATTGGACCGCGTGTTTGCCTGGGGGGTTGCCAACCGGGATCCTGAGTTGTTTCATCGTGTAGTGGGTGCAGCAACGCACTGTACCAGTGCATTCTCCACAACTTGACTTTTGCTCGATCAGCTGCTGGCTTGCTGTTGCTGCCGTGCTGCTCTCACACACATTCACATACATACTGTACATGGATATACGTGATCTGCACTTCGTTTCGTTTAAACGCCTTCAAACGTTTAAAAGCCTGTACAGCACCTGAATATTCGATGTCTTTTCACTGTTTTGGTATTTCACAGAGTAATATTTTCACCAATGAGATCTTTATTCTCATTTTTTGAGACTTTCAAATTTTCCTACTTCCATTATCTCTAACCTGCTTTGCATGTGTATCACGGGACTTGCTTCCAAGGTTGTAAGTATGACGTGAAGTGAAAGTGTCTCTCTGCTCAGTTCTCTCTCCAAAATATCAAATCTCGTCACAGGAAAAAAGTCTCGTACTGTCCCGCCCGATTTTCTTTTAATGATAGAGATATTTATTCATTTGTTGGTTTTGTGTCTCTGCTTGTGAGTGTGTGCTGGTCGGGCCAAGGCTGGGAGTGTAAATGGAATCTCCACTTAAAAAAATAAATACATCACCGTCCTATCGACGGTGTGAATCTTAGCAGCACTGGACCTCTACAATGTGGTGTAAACATTGACACAATATGTTTAGTGTGTATTATAATAATAATAATACATTTTATTTATATAGCGCCTTTCCCATGCTATAACACAGCCTTACCTTTTTACCTGAAAAATCTCAGAACACAATTTACAACACCGTCTACCATTTGAAGGCAAATTAACTTACTCTCTCACACACATTCACATACATACTGTACATGGATATACGTCCATTTACTGCAGCAGGGAATATAGCTGGTCAGAAAGGTAATTAACCAAAGTCATCAACAATGCATTTCTTTTCTTTTTAGTTTAGCTACAGCAGAAGTCCTCATTAAGAGCTCATACAGTTCATCTCAACCCACAACATATTTTTTGGTGTTGTAGGACAATCTTTTATTTTTCAGTTTTCCAGAACACCAAAAAAATTGCAGTAAATGTGCAACAGAACAAGAGCCTACCATGACCACCTCTGGATTAACGCTAACAAAAGCATTTGATTAGGATCCGTAATTTGCACATGCATCTGAGAGCACAAGTACCGTTTTCACTGAACCCTCTTTATATACCGACAGAAACCACACAAAACAGAATCACTTATGCTTGCTTTGAGATTTATTACACAATCATTTGGTCCCTTCACATAAAAAGGGTGCCACCATTAGCTTTTATGCTAACAGCAAGACATAAAACTAAGTGGCTTGGGTGAATAAATGAAAAAAGGGGGTAAAAAACAACAACAAAAAAACCCAAAGGGACGCTTATTTGCGCTGTAAAAGGTAGCAGACATTGAAGGGAGACCTGTCAAAACTAATCTCGGCCTGCAACTGGGGAAAAAAAAAATGAAAGGCACAGAAGGAAGAAACACTTCAACACTGCTGATTCCACAATATGGTGTCTGATTGCGAGAAGGAAAATAGAGAATATGAAAAGAGAAAGGTACACAAGAGCAAGTGCTGACAGCATGGAACTGAGAAAAGTAAAAACAGCAGGCCCTCTACTCTTTCTTGCTTGTTTTTTAGTGAGTGTCCACTCTCAAAAGTTGACTTTTCTTTACATTTTAATAAACCACAAAACAGGAACATAAATCATGAGAGGGTGGGGGTGTTTAAGGGGCTGTGGGTCATGGTACACACACAAAACAGAAATATTTATATGCCGGCATGCATGCATGCATGTATTTCAAAGCATAATCAGCACACTTCCTTTGAGTTGAACACTGAGTTTTCATTTCAATGCGATTTGCTAAAATGGTTAAATATGGAAAAGCTGCAACTGCGTGATAGGACAGGTCACTGCATACTCTACGTTAAGAGAGATAGGCAGCGGTCTGGTTGGTTTGTATGTTTTGCTTGTAAGCACACAGCAAGCCAACAGCCAAAGTAAAAAGCCTCAAAAAAAAAAAAAGGTTAAAATTTTAATTTCTAAAATAGGTTAATTCAACTAAACATTTCAATTAGCATTATTTTTATTTATTGTTAAAGTCTTTGCTTTCACAAGTAAATTTGGACTCACTTTCCCCATTACTTCCTGACTTACCGCCCCCCCCCCCCTTTCATTACATCACTTAATGCATGTACATAATATAAATGGCACAAGTCTGAAGTAATTTCAACGTATGTAGTAGTCTCTTTGCAGGGGAAAAGGGGCGCCACTACTCTGAACAGCAACAAAATAAAGAAAAGATGAAAGGCTACCTAAATGTGGCCTACTTAGGTCTACAGATATAGGGGAGACACGTCCTTTTAAGAGAAGCTGCAAGCCCCCCACTCTCTCATACAATTCAAATGGAGGGTTTATAACGTCAGGGCTGACCCTCTGAGGAGGAATATTCAAATCACTGAGCCACATCCAGTAGCAGTAGGCCCTGCCTATCAGACTTTATCTGCATGGTAGCCCAGTGCACAAGGACCCAAGGCCTGTGGGTCCTGTCCACCTTTTGTTGATTAATACAGAATAAAAACAATGCCACTTTCCTTTAAGGTCCGACGTAATTCCTTTATCTGCTGTTTAAAATCAAAAAAAGACAAAAACTACCAGGATACTCTCTACCTCTCTCCTGGGGAAAACATTTTCTTCTTTTCAAGTTAAAGGACCATCATCAAGGACAACACTGACATCACCCTCACGTTTTAAAACCATCAGAAAAAGAAGGAAGCCATTGCTCCCTTTTCTCTTCTTCACTCTTGCCGTGGCTCATACAATCCATTGTAACAGCCAGGGCTCTGGACAGACGGCCTTCATATAGGCCACCTGCTAAACCTCCTTCAGGTTACCCAAAATATTCATCACAGTGCCAATGGGCACCACAGTGGTGTTTCACAGACCCTTTAAATTAAAGTTAAACCACTACAATAAAAACAGAAGTTCACGTTCTCTAAAAAATAAAAAGCGGCACTTTAGATTCTCCTTTTAAACTAAACACATGATTTCTTCCAAACAACAAAACACGAAACAGAAGCCCCAGCAAGGTTAAAGAAAATAACCTTGATATTTCTGTGCACATGCACACAGTTCTGGTGGCTCGGCCGACTTCTGAAGCTATTCATAATGTAGAAGAAGTTTGCAGACTTTTCTTCTAACAAGTCTGACCACTACCTTGGCATTTTCACATTTTTTTTTTTTTTTTGCGGGAGCAACTTGCATTCATTTCTAATTTATGCATCAAATGCATATTTCTCACTGATCCTCCATTTCAAAGCAAACCACAAGATATAAAATACAAAACTAAAAACGCATGGGTGTCACACTGGCTAAACTGACCATGCAGCTGTTATCAAAATATAAATGACCCCGCACCTCTCCTTAACTTCACATTACGCTCTCAAGACTGCACCAAGGTAGAGTTCAACTAAATAAAAGCTCTACTTTCAGATATTAGACAAAGGAAAATAAAAATCACAGTAAAGTGCTAGCGTCACTACTGTAGAATGTTTAAAAGCCAAGTGCCTGTGGGCGAACGTTAAACTTGCACATAAGAAGTGCTGCTTCTAACATAGGGGAAAGGAATGCTGGGGGAAGCAAAAAAAAAAAATTAGATAGGGAGAAATAAAACACACAGGGACTTCCCTTTTGTGTGTTGTATGAAGATCAATTGGTTCAAGTTGGGCAGAGACTTTACTTGATCCTACAGGCTACACCGCATCTGTCTGTCACACTGGACAGCACGGACACAAGAAGATATGGGAGAAGCAAACCCCAGTATGGGGGGCATATCCATCTGTGGATGGTCCTGCTCAGCTCACGGTAGTGAAAAAAATGTCACAAGCTCAATTATTTCCATTTGTAATGAAAAGAGGAGGCAAGCAAAACACAAAGAAATGAAAACAAATATGTGCTTTTTTTGTTTTCTAAACTTGTGAGAGGAATGGTTGGCCATAGTTTTAAGAGTTTGGACGCTTATGCCTGTAGTCAGTTAAAATACAGTTACAAATGAGTCGGGATTAATTCATTTACCCTAAGCACATAACAATCAGAATTATTATTGGGTTTACATTCAACAAAAGGAAGGGCTAATTATAAAAATATATATAAATATATAATTAAATAAAAAAAAATAAAGCACAACCCCCACCCCCAATGGTTCCACCAATCAAATGGTTAACAATGTCAGACTGAGTACCTGTTTCTGTCACATCACAAAAAAAAGACCAAACAAACAGTTGTTTCTAGATGTCCAACAAAAAAAGTCAATCTAAAAAGGAAGTAACAGTTTGTCAACTTCAGATGGGGTATATATATATATATATATATATATATATATATATATATATATAAACTCCCGTGCACACACACACACAGAAATCTGCAAGAGCATACCAGTAGCATAAAGCTCCCATAAGACTTCACATCCACAAAACCCAGCAGTCTTCTTAACTAGCCTGGAGCCATTAGAAAAAAGGGAAAAAAAACTGATGTCTAAATGCAGGCAAGCACGAGGCAAAAAGACAGACAAAGAGCACAGATGAGAAAGCTAAAGTCGGGTGACAGGTGTGAAAGAGAAATTGGCCGCCAGCTTCACTTTGCTTCGAGATGACCTCTTGGCTGGGCTTTCAGTCACAATGGTTTTGAGAGTCTCAGTTGACTCGTGGTTAGGTGGTTGGGAAACTCGAGGGTCACTGATGCTGCCAGTAAAAACAGTGTCCAGAGGTGGAGCATCTGAGCCAATGGTGGTTGCTGCCACTCCTAGAATTTTCTCATCATCTGTAAGGACCAGCATGCCTGTTAAGAGTTTAGTGATGTGAGGAGAGGGAGAAAAGAAAAAAAGAAAAAAAATTATTTTACAGCAAAAAAGCATGAGACGATAAACCTAAAGGGGCATTTGATCGAAGTTTCTTTTGTATCAACAATTACTTTTCATCGCTAGGTACCTAAACGAAGAGTGACAAACTGCAAGCTGAACCTTTTATTTACAGCAGGGGTGTCGAACTCCAGGCTTGGTGGTCCGCAGTGGCATCAGGTTTTCATTCTAACCCTTTTCCCAGTGTTTCCCAAACTCGGTCCTGGGGGGCCCACAGCGGCTGCAGGTTTTTGTTCCAACCAGATTCCTAATCAGTGACAACACCTGATAGCACTGATCTAATTTATTTAGCTGGTATTATTTTTCTTTAATTCTACATTCAGAAAAGTACAGCAAAATGACTGTTACATTTATAAGACATTTAGAAATATTTCTGCTTTTGCTAAAGATTTAAATGCTTCACTCTCTTTTGTTGTTTTCATTATATTTTGCCCTTCCTCTGTGCAGTTTTTCCCCTTCGTTGTATCTTATTAATGACAGTTAAAAATGAGCAGAGCAAACACACTGGCAAACAAGGAATAATCAAAGGCTGCAACTACTTTATTTACTAATTAGTGGGACTGATGCTAATGGATTAAACAAACAATCAGAACACCTAGAAAAGTAGAATGAAAATCAAGATGAAAATATTGTATTAAAAAGAAAAAAATACATTATTCCCATATAACTGCTTGGTACATTTTTTATATATATATATATATATATATATATATATACACATATATATATACACACACACACATATACACACACAGGGACCTAAAAATATTTAGTTGTAATGAGATTCTGTATTTGTCACTATAGTGCTTTCTTTAACTTGCGCCCAGGTGTTTGCAATCATTTCAATAGCTTCTTTCTTTCACGTTAATTTAAATCTCCTCCTGTCCACAAGTTATGCTGACGAGAATTTTTCTCAGCATTTCCTTGCGATAATACACTTTCAGGGTGCGAATGATGCCCAAATCCAATGGTTGAAGCACTGCACAGTTATCAATCAGAAGCCGAATCATACTTTTCTTCTTCATATTGTAAGGTTTCAGAACTCTTTTGGGATAAAACGGGAACACCACGCTAAAGTGAGTCCCCAACGTCTGTGTACAATTGTTTGTCCGTTGCCAGGGCAGAGCAACAGCAGGCTCACAGCGCTGCAGTGAAGCGCCACAGAAAAACAAATCCTAAAAGATCGGGGTCGTGCTACAAGTCCCTGTCTTGCACCCCAAAACACAAGGCTTAGTCTCAGTAATTTAGCAGAACCAGCTTTACCTAGCTTGAAACAGGAACAGGCCGGTTATTTATTGTAGCGTGACCTGCCACTCTCCTACACAGACAGCAGTCAGGCAGGGTTGTGACCAGGTTAGTGGCCAAGTAATCCTGTTCCCTGCATTTACAATGTTCCTTGCATCACCCATCGAGATCTTTTCCATTTGCTTCAGTGAAGAGATGCAGCAGAACTGTGAGCCTGCTGTTGCTCTGAGAACAGATAAACAGTCTTCTACAGACACAGTGATCGCACTTTGGGACGCTCTTCATGTGTTGTCCAGGTGGGGGAGGTCCCAAGAGAGTTTAGAAACCTCACATTTTCTTGAATGAGCATCACTGAACCACATAAAAATTGCTTTTTTGACGTCTTCAAATGCAGCAGTTCGCATACGTTTGCAACCCAAGATTTTTCTTCTTATTTTGCTCGGCCTTTCAAGAAAGTTGACAGTGTTGATGGCGAAATTCTGAATTCACTGGTAACGTCTTTTTTCTTTTTGCCGGAATCAAGAGCTGCAAAAATGTAACTTTCTTTTCTAATATGAACTGTTATCATTTTATCATGTCTGCTATTTCTATAGGAGGGTGACAATGAGTTAAATTCCAATGGATGTTTTTCAAATGTTGACGAGCAATAAGAAAAAGGTATCAATGAAAACCACAGGAAACAAAAACAGCAAAAAACCCCAAAAAAACAGTACAAGGAAAGCGCGAAGAAAGAAAATTTACAGTGTATCTGTTTGGGGGATCGTCATGCACAACTGAGCTGCGACCACAGAACTATCTGCTCTGTGGCCGATTCATTCAGGCATTTCAAGGTCTTTTGGGCATTTCGTTGTAATTAAAGTATCTGCTGAATGTATTTCGTAGTAATGAGATTTCTATAGACTCGTGTCACATGGGGAAACTGTCGGGACTATAAAAATACTTCGTTGTAATGAAAATTTCGTTGTAACGTAATTTTACCTGTATGTGTGTATATATTATATATACTCAGCAAAAAAAGAAACGTCCCTTTTTCAGGACTGTGTATTTCAACAATAATGTTTTAAAAATCCAAATAACTTTACAGATCTTCATTGTAAATTGTTTAAACAATGTTTTCCATGCATGTTCAATTAACCATAATCAATTAATTAACATGCACCTGTGGAATGGTCGTTAAGACCTTAACAGCT
>JANRMT010062861.1:4200023-4264848 GCA_026402145.1 Polypterus bichir lapradei | reverse complement strand
AATTGAGGCAAGTGAGGCCTGCAGTTCTTTAGACGTTGTCCTGGGGTCTTTTGTGACCTCTCGGATGAGTCGTCTCTGCGCTCTTGGGGTAATTTTGGTCGGCCGGCCACTCCAGGGAAGGTTCACCACTGTTCCATGTTTTTGCCATTTGTGGATAATGGCTCTCACTGTGGTTCGCTGGAGTCCCAAAGCTTTAGAAATGGCTTTATAACCTTTACCAGACTGATAGGTCTCAATTACTTCTGTTCTCATTTGTTCCTGAATTTCTTTGGATCTTGGCATGATGTCTAGCTTTTGAGGTGCTTTTGGTCTACTTCTCTGTGTCAGGCAGCTCCTATTTAAGTGATTTCTTGATTGAAACAGGTGTGGCAGTAATCAGGCTTGGGGGTGGCTACGGAAATTGAACTCAGGTGTGATACACCACAGTTAGGTTATTTTTTAACAAGGGGGCAATTACATTTTCACACAGGGCCATGCAGGTTTGGATTTTTTTTCTCCCTAAATAATAAAAACCATCATTTAAAAACTGCATTTTGTGTTTACTTGTGTTATATTTGACTAATGGTTAAATGTGTTTGATGATCAGAAACATTTTGTGTGACAAACATGCAAAAGAATAAGAAATTAGGAAGGGGGCAAATAGTTTTTCACACCACTGTGTGTGTGTGTGTGTATATACATACATACACACACACACATATCGTATATTATATATATATATATATATATATATATATATATATATATATATACACACACACACACACACATACATACATTGATAGGGCTATTTTGGAACAACTAACAGGGGTGGAACTTGTGGTTGGGACTTTAATCAGAAGATGTTGTTAACCACATACAGAATGTGTAGTTTGAACTCGAGAGTTTGGAGTGCTGGGGCAGACCTAACCACTTTGATTCCATGCTGCCTAGATTATAAAATATTACTAGATAAAACTGACATAAAAGGCAACAAAGCACATTTAAACAGAAAGAAAGAGCAGACAAGACTTTTGGCACTAGAAGATAGCAGGGAGTACCTGAGGGATGGCACACAAGAGTTCCTCCACCGTCGTATACCCATAGGTACGGGCATGAAGTGCTTTACCAGTGTACTTGCAAAAGGCACTGGGAAACTCGCTTAAAAAAATCTGTTGGTAGTGGTAAGTGTGCAGAAGAGCACGAGCACTACGGGCAAACTCATAGAGCCGAGTCAATCTTACACACTCCTCTGGAGGACAGCCCTCTTCTTCATTCACAAAAATCTAAAGGGAAGAAACAAACATATTAAACCATACTACAATATTTATTAATTTATGCATGTACACAGAGTACAGGGTTGTGTGCAAAACGCTACATTATAAATACCCATTGCATTACAAATGTGTGTTGTACATATAACCTTCCAAGTTTTTTTCCCTCCAAAAATACCTTGAGAACACTAATGTCAAAAAAAATGTACACCTCAGATGCGAGTTATTATTCCTTATATAACCTGCTCCTCAACCAGTTTGTTCGCTCTTTTTCTTTGTTTTTCAGTGCAAGAGACTGCCAGAATGCATTATAGTATTTCTCTAAAGATGCCCTGCCCCAAACACTAATAACAGTCACAGAATGACTATGCAAGCGTCAGTGAACGCTTGGGCAGCTGCTAGGACATGCAAGCTAATATATGTATGTATGAATGTAAACCCCGACCTTCTCCGACTTATCATTCTAATGTCCAAGTGACTGTAGTGTTTAAAATTGATTTGTATCAACAGTTTCAAATTGAGTCTCACCATAAACTATTTTTGTAAATATGAGTGCAAACATATTATTGTGACCACCAAATAAATAACCCCAATGATGTATACAAGTATTAGATTACACTGGCCAGCACCCATTTTTCTATAATCCATTATTTTTTGGCCAGTTTAGACCTGTAAAGCATGTGTGTGACTAGCTCAGACATTTTAATTAAAAAAAGGCCTCAGTGTCAGTTAACTTAGCTGTGCAAGTAACACGAGGCACAGCTGGCAGGTGTACAGAGCAAAAATTAACTGCTCAAGAAGGAAAATATAAATAAATAACTTTTACAAAATTACCAAATCAATAGCCATATACCTATCTAAAGAGGGTGCACTAGATTCACCGTGCTCTACTGCCCTCTATTATCTGTTGTAGGATACATGATTTAGAAAAGTCCCCCAATGGTAGCTTAAAATTTTTTAAAATGATGTAATGAATGTTCTTTATGAGGTATGTCAACAAGAACTGAGCTTTCCTGACAAACTTCTATGAGGAGCTATTTCAATAAAGACAGACATATAAAAACAGGTATGTTGCAATTTATGCAAACAAACCTTCAAATATATATATATACACACACAAGTCAATGAGTTTGTGTATGTATGTACGTACGTACGTACGTACATACAGTCATATGAAAAAGTTTGGGAACCCCTCTCAGCCTGCATAATAATTGACTCTCCTTTCAACAAAAAAAGATAACAGTGGTAGGTCTTTCATTTCCTAGAAACATCTGAGTACTTTGTGTTTTCTTAACAAAGATTTTGAGTGAAGCAGTATTTAGTTTTATAAAATTAAATCAAATGTGAAAAACTGGCTGTGCACAAATGTATCGTGGTTTAGGGAAGGCTACAAAAAGCCATCTCAGAGGTTTAAACTGTCAGTTTCAACTGTAAGGAATGGAATCAGGAAATGGAAGGCCACAGGCACAGTTGCTGTTAAACCCAGCAGGTCTGGCAGGCCAAGAAACATACAGGAGTGGCATATGCGCAGGACTGTGAGAATGGTTACAGACAACCTACAGATCAGCTCCAAAGACCTGCAATAACATCTCGCTGCAGATGGTGTATCTGTACATCATTCTACAATTCAGCGCCATTTGCACAAAGAATATCTGTATGGCAGGGTGATAAGAAAGAAGCCCTTTCTGCACTCACGCCACAAACAGAGTCGCTTGTTGTATGCCAATGCTCATTTAGACAAGCCAGATTCATTTTGCAACAAAGTGCTTTGGACTGATGAGACAAAAACGGAGTTATTTGGTCAGAACAAAAAGCGCTTTGCATGGCAGAAGAACAACACCGCATTCCAAGTGAAACACCTGCTACCTACTGTCAAATTTGGTGGCGGTTCCATCATGCTGTGGGGCTGTGTGGCTAGTTCAGGGACTGGGGCCCTTGTTAAAGTCGAGGGTCAGATGAATTCAACCCAACATCAACAAGTTCTTCAGGATAATGTTCAAGCATCAGTCACAAAGTTGAAGTTACACAGGGGTTGGATATTCCAGCAAGACAATGACCCAAAACAGTTTGAAATCTACAAAGGCATTCATGCAGAGGGAGAAGTACAATGTTCTGGAATGGCCGTCACAGTCCCCCAACTTGAATATCACTGAAAATCTATGGGATGATTTGAAGCAGGCTGCCCATGCTCGGCAGACATCAAATCGAACTGAACTAGAGAGATTTGGTATGGAAGAATGGTCAAAAATACCTCCATCCAGACACTCATCAAAGGCTATAGGAGGCATCTAGAGGCTCAAAGAAGCAAAAGGATGCTCAACTAAGTATTGATGTCATATCTCTGTTGGGGTGCCCAAATTTATGCACCTGTCTAATTTTGTTATGACACATATTGCACATTTTCTGTTAGTCCAATAAACTTAATGTCACTGCTGAAATACTACTGTTTCCATAAGGCATGTCACATATTAAAAGTTGATACTACAAAAGCTCAGCCAATGAGAAACAAAAATCCAAAGTATTAAGAAAGTTTCCCAAACTTTTTCATATGACTGCATGTATGTTCCAGCATCACTTCTGAATGGCTGGAGCAATTTTCATGAAACTTGGTAGACATGTTTCTCATTGGTCGGCTAAAAATACTGTAGGGTGAAATCAACCCTAACCCACCCCCCCTTCTGGGTAGGGTGGGGTGATGATGCAGTCTTGTATGCATGTTATCATCCAGTTGACACTTGGAACGACCACCAGAGGGCAAACTGGGGGTGACTGCCAGCATTCTTTATGTTTGAGCACCACCGCGCCCCTGTTGCTTCTGAAATTAAACAGAGTTGGCCAGTTCCAAGCATCAACTGGATAACATACATACAAGACCACAAGACAAGCACATCAGTGAGTCATCGTTTGCTAATTTATTTTTAAAGTTGTGTTTTTTTTTATTACCTTATATACCCGCGGATAAGTCGGGACTGGATTTTACTGTATAATTTCTGGTATTTCATAATGTCGGCTGTACAAGTCGAATGCGGAAAACTCATGCTATTGGTCCAAGAGATTATGATATGTGAATGCCCACCTGAGACAGTAACAATGGAGCACACAGCCTTTTTTTACTTTGTGGGTGCAGCAATGTGCTATATCTGCGTGTGCTCCTAACCTTTGTCTCTCTCTTTCTCTATTGTGCCAGCGTGACCACACGGTAATACCTGAACTATTCCGAAGCAACATTTGCACTGTTTTCATATAACTTTATCGTAAGAGCATCCCTTATCTACGATGGAGCGTTTGATCACAATAAAATATGAAACTGGTTTTAAATTAAAAATCGTTGAAGTGGCGAAAGAAATTGGTAACTGCACTGCTGCCATAAAACTCAATGTGTCTGAGAAACTGGTGCAAGATTGGAGGCAAGATGATGTATAAGAAAAAAATAATATTTAAGTGTCACATTTTTGAACGAGCATATAAGTTGGGGTCTGATTTTATGATCAATTTTTTGGGTTTCAAGATCTGAATCATATGTGAGTATATACGGTATATTTTTCTTAAATAATGAAAAAAAAACAAAACTTTATTTTCCTCCAAGGCAGCACTGGGTACTTCAAGCTAGTTTTATATACATATGACAGATCAAAGTCAGTTTAATACAAGAGTCACCACTGAGGCTGACAGATTTCTGCCTCTTTAAAAATAAAAAAAAAAAAACCACGGAAAGCATTAGGACTAAGTTTGCTTTCTGAACTGAAATTGGGACTTGTAAAATGTGTGTTTGCAATAATGCAATGTTTACACTTGCAGTCTTTATGCGTTGTAAGAAAGGGCAAAAGCAAGGGGTCCTTCAGTTAAGGAAACAGATATGCTGGAATGAAGAAGAATGCCATCATTGTCTCTAATAAAACAGCCATGCAATAACCATTAATGATATTAAATAATGTGTACACCATGTACATAAGTAGTATAGAAGTTTTTGATTGAAGGTGATTAACTCCTAATGTAAGCCCTTCTATGACAAAGTGGCTCATCACTGGAACTAGATGCAAAATTCTGGATAACTCACTCATGGCTTTCTAATGGTTACCAAGTACAGCACAGCACATGAAACCCTTGAAGCTTTATGAACATTCTCCTACCAGAGTAAAAATGTGATGCAACATCGCCTTAACACTCCATAACAAACAGGATGCAATATTTTCATTCTTGTCCACTAGTGCAGGTGGCTGGGGTGCCAATCCTGCCACCAACCCCGTTAAGTTGTATATTGTGCCATATTGATTTCAGTAATCTAAATCAGATGAAACTGGGGTAGAGCACAGAACTGAGAATATTCTGCCTTTGGTCGGTTTAGATTAAAAAGATAATAAAACAAGTATGCTGTAAGAAAACTCTAGTCTAGTGCATGCAAAAGAACTGCAACTTTAAGAACATTAAACTGCTTGTTATTTGACAGTCAGTGGTATATGTAAAGATTCAGAAATCACTTTCCTTTGGATTGCGAGTGTAACTGTTCATGCTTCCCTAGTCCTCAGATATCAGACACTCCCACCCATCCCAACATTACACGCAATCACCAAAAACAACTTTTGTTAACATAAAGGTATTCAATGTTGACCACTTCTAGGCCACAATTTCACACTCACATAATGACATTAACCAACCAGGGTGGGGTTTGTTGTTCACACAGGAAATTGAAATCTGAACTCTCAGTAAGAGATACTGAGGAATATGGCATTTAGCTCATCATCAGGCAGTTTATTACAACAGACATTTAAGAAGGGGGGGAAAACAAAGTTTCAGGATACAGACACCTGACTCCATTGCTTAAATATATCACAATGCTGCCAACATCTGCCACGTATGTCTGAACATGTCAAAAATGTTTTACAAATTACAGTAGATAGTTCACACTCAGTAACAACCTCCTTTAACAGCTATGGTAGAGAGGCACATAAATCCTAATGGCTTTCTTAATTAAACTCTTTTTATTACACTGTTTATATTAAATGCTGACAAATCAGTCAGCATAACATATCAGCTGATGAGGTAAAATGTACCAGAGTGTAATAAAAAGATATTAATTTTCTTCTGGGGAAATTACAAAAAGGGTTCTACTAATGTCAATTTCTCAACACACATTATACTCAAACCAGTAACGGCACAAAGCACGATAACGTGCAGTGAATCCACTTGACCTTAGCATCCCTAGTTTTCGTCCTCATTCTCTGTACGTTTATCATTCGTTTGCTCAGAGGCTGATGTGCTTGCTGCTTCCTGAGCAGCTCTTCTTTTCTCCACTCTAGCGGCCTGCTTATCTTTTTTCATTGGGCATCTTTTTGAGTTAAAACTGATTAAGTGAGTGATTGTGTTGCAATTACTTAGTACGTTTTCCTTAATTTTTCACTTAAGCTGGCACTTAAGTGTGCAATCTGACTCAAGAATGATTTAAGATATGAAGAAATAGGGGGGAAGTGACAGCAAAGGCGGTAGGGATGAGAATGGCGCCCATACACATGTGCCACGTGACCGTCCTGCTGGCCACTGCTGAAAGTTGATTCTACAATAAAATAAAATAAAAACATTAATAACCTTGGAGGTCAATTGTCACCCCGAAAGCGGATAGTAGGCGTCACGTAGTATATCTGTACCAAATAAAGATGGTCATATATATGGTCAATAGGTGAAACGGTTTGTGAGCTACAGGTGATTTAAAATCCTGGACAGACAAATGGACAATCATAGTAGCGTATTATATTTAAAGATACTTAAATGTGCAGCACTGAGTATAATTAAGCAGTTCAAATGCGAACAGTCTAATGTACATAATAGTAATGCCTCATATTCAACAAATTTGTTTTTTACTGAAGCAGACTTGACCCATAGGCATGATCTTATGCGTCTCCCCTCAGAAGTAAATTTTTACATAAGACTGAAAACAACAACTATCCACGCATTTCCTTTTTTAAGCCCACGTTTGTGGTTACAGGATCATATGCAGGTAAACTATACATGGAAAACGAGCACAAGAATAAGAATGGGATAAAATACTAAAACATGGCATCCAAAAAAAATCCACACGAACCCTAAACGGAATGCTTTTCAAACTGATATCATATCTGAAGTATGTGTGTATATCATAAGATCAAGACTTATTAAAATATGTGCTTTATCATTGTGACCCGTTCAGATAAACAATGACAGCAACAAAATTTAGAAATAATGAACAAAAATGAATGCATGTTCCACACTGAGCTAATATGTTTCATGCTTTTCTAATATGAATATAAGAGTCTATTCATTTTTAGTTCTGAAAAATATTAACTTCTAATGCCGACTAAAGAAGGGAACTACTCTCTGGACAATTTACAGATGTAGAGTCCTTTTTTTTCCCTTCTATTCACAAAGACCGACCACAAATACTAAGGGTGACAGAGCAGGCCAAGCTACAGAATGGCTGCTTAACATTCAAGGAGACACACTGTCACTCCTTAGGACTCTTACCTCTACTAGATTGGGCAAGCTTTTTAGAAGCTCCCCCAGAGAAACAAAGCCATACTCGCATGGGTTGAGGGGACTTCCATAGGTGAACTCATATTGTGCAATCAGCTGGTTCAGGCTCAGGGAACACGAGGGGCTAGTGTGGGACATGAGGAGAACCAGCAGCTGGGTAGTCAAAGAGCGTAGAGACTTTCTGTTTATTAACTGGACCTCTCTGCCAACCAGGGTGTCCACCACCTTAAGAGAGAAAAGTATAAATGATAAAAGAACAGGCCTATGCAAATTCACAGTACATTAACTATGACTTGACCAAGGGAACACATACTAGCAACTTAAAAAATGGGTGTTAAATTCTTTAATATCTAGTTGCAATTTTTAGTTTATTTTGCCCAATTTAAAAAAAAATAAATAAATATAACCCAAATATAATGAGACACCAAATGAACAGATGATTTGTATATTCAAATAATATGCTGAAAGTCCTGCTTCACTTAGTTTATAGCCTGTTGATGGCTTTAGATACCCACCTTGACTACATGACACAGCTTCTGCAATAGGACTGATACCGAGCTAACATCAAAATCCTGAAGCCTCAGTCCGTAGCCAAAGGTCTTGCAGTACTCAGTCATCAAGTCTGTTACAGGCAAACTGTTGTCCTTCTGTGAGCGAAGCAGCTTTACGAGCTGGGCGGCTAAAGCTTTCACCTTTTCCACCTCAGTCAGGGCAAGAATCTTCTCTTCTCCACATTCTAAAACCTGATCGCCAGAAACAAATACAGAACACATTTGAACAGGGAAGTTACCATGCCACTTGCCAATACAGAGCTTTGGCCAAGGAGCCTTTCTCCAGTTACTTGGTAATAATACAAGAGGTGCACTTGCTTTATACAATTAACACAGACATTTTAAAGCAAATACAAGCCACCACCTGAGAAACTATACAACAGTCCAAAAACGCCAGTAGCTAGCAATTGCTTGCTTTGTTTTATTCTGTACATTTTGACTCCATGCTTTATCCTAGTGACTCAGTTTCCTTGTTCTTTTACCTTCATTTATTTGCAAATGGTACAGCTTCTCACATTTGTTTATAGTTCAAGACCCTTGACTGATTTTGCTTTCTCTCATCTCTGTACTGACCACTACCTATTACAACTACACCTCTGCTTATCCCAAGCTATTCTTGCACAAGGCTTTTTCAAGTATGAGGAGTTCAGTCACTACACCTAAAAAAGGCTTTCCTAATTTTGTTGTTGTGCATCACATGCACTGTACTTCCAGTCACATTCCATACTCTTTTCCTAGTAAGTTCATGCTGTTTTATCTCTAAGCTGCTTGGAGGTACTACATGACTCAAGCAAGCCCACATTCACCAGTGAAATATGTATATCAGTATCTAGTGACAAGTTAAATAAAAAAAAGTGGTGCTCATCATCATCATCATTATCCAGCATCAACAAATCATTTATTATTGCATGAGTGCCATACACTTATTTCTTGAAAATGTTCTTTATGATTATGGTGTCATGTTTGTGTTCTAAATTATGGTGACATATAAGGCATGGGCAAAGTGAAAAGGGTAAACAATTTCCTATCATGCATACAACTATAAAATGTGTACATTTAAGTAACAAAAAAAGACAGCAGTTATTCTATGTTAATGGACAAATGTCTCATAAGACTTAGGTAGTGAAGTAATTTTTTGGCTTTATGCACTGTATCAGTCGACCAGTCCACACAAGTTGCTTTTCCATTTGTACAAAGAAGTTTGTTTTTTTTCATTCTTTTAAAAATGGAAAGATCAAAATGCTACGTGTTTCTCTTTTTGTAAGATTTACCTTCAAACACTGATTGGGATAACTTTAAGGAGCATCCATGACTCCAAATATATAATAAAATTAATACCACCTTGAAAAGAAGAAGAAAGTAAACCACACACACAAAACAATATAATCCCAGTTTAGCAAGATTAGACTTTATGTCGAACTGCAGCTCATAAAAAATAAGTTACAACTGATAATATTTGTTTGATAAACTTAATTATCCTAGCAGTGGATGAAAGGTGAATACTGAAGCAATGCAGAAACAACATCAGAGGTACACAAGCTTCTCTCACCTTAATCAAACAAGAATACACACACTTATTACTATATATATATATATATATATATACACACACATACATACACACACACACACACACATACATACACACACACACACACACATACATACATATCTATATATACATACACACACAATTATATATTCACATAAAAACACACACATATACAGACACTCCTCACCTAATGACCTACTTGTTTAATGATTGTGCAGACATACAAGCAGTCGGTATTGTATGCTACACACAAATGTTGGTTATGGAAACGGCTGAGGAGCATCAAGCATCTCATCTCATATTACCCTTTGTTGGTCTTGCTCCCGTGGCCAGTCACGGCACGCAGAATCTATGAGACTTTGAAGGCACATGAAGGCAAAGAATTAACGGAAACTTTTATGGCAAGCCATTTCAACGGTTTTGTGGGAGATTCCACCTGCATAATCGGAGTATCAGTGGTGAGGCGGCAAGCAAAGACGTAGCAGCAGTGGAAAATTTCTTGACCAATTTGATGACATCATCGAGAAAGATGGCTACCATACAGTATGCTTGAAATAGCCGTAAGTTAGTGGCTCCTCACTTACTGAGCAATTTGCTCAGTAACCTAGTCATAGGAACGGAACTCTGTCAGTAAGTGAGGATTGTCTGTATACATATACGCTCATATATACACATATACACACACACACACACACACACACATACATAAATGAAATGTAAACAAACCAACAAAAAAAAAAAAAAAAAAAAAAAGATTCCAAGAGTACCTGCATCACATCTGGTATTGCCTCAAAAAGTTCCAGAAGCTTATTGAACCCATAATAGGTCAGTTTACACTGGCGTCCAAAGTGATGGTGGTAGGAGGGAATGAACTTGCTGAAGGACATGCGAAAGTGTGGCTGGTGTCTCAAAAGATCGACCACCTCTTTGGCAAAATGTTTTGTCCTCTCCAACTCGTCCTGGGTGCGCTCTAAAGAGAGTACGTGAAGCTATATTTATGTCCTGTACCGCACTGTGTTTATAAACTGACATAAATATAAGTCTTTAAGAAAGCCCACACCTTAAAAAAAATAAATAAAAAAGCAAACTGATTTCCTTACCTCTCTTGGGCATTGATATTACCACATCTCCATCCTGCTGTGACACACACACTGTGGTATCTGGAATTTCTGTTAGCAAATCCATCAGTTCACACACTCCATAATTGATCACATTCCAGTCTTTGGAGAAGCACCTGCCAAAGTTTTGAAAGTCAGTCAAATTATAAAGAGCAATATAAACTATCAGGCATGCTGGAAACCACAAATAATGGACATTTGCTGAATATGTACATGCAGCAACAAACACAAAGTCAGGCATTTTAAAAAAATTGGTGTATTTACAAATTAATTGCAAACATACACCTGAATAGAACAGCAAAGCCCATTTCAATGGTAACATTCTGGGAGAGGTAACCATCAGACTAGAGCTCCAAATCATCAATTATAATTCTATATACTTATTGATAGCAAAATTCAACTAGAGAATTGAGGTCCACATTGTCAGGAGATCATAATGAAATGTGGGGCAGTGCAGGCCAACTGCCTGTAACTGTTTGCGTATCTCAATAATAAGGGATACATCGTGAAGAAATGCAGCACACTAACATGTGTACACAACACGGAGAGATGCTCACCAGTGATACGCTTGTACAAAATCTCGAATCACAACATGTTTGCTGGCCTGTGACTTGAGCAGCTTTAGTAGATCTTGTGTAAACCTCTTCACTTGGGCACGGTGTGTTAGAGTCAGCATGAGCTTGGAGCCCATCCCAAGGATCTGTTGTCAGAAACAAACAATGAGAATTAAGGGTGCTGTGAGCAGCAATGTGTACCATCCATGAAAATCCAAGCATTGTTTCCTATCTATTCATGAATCACGGAGTTCAATACATACAAAATCAGACAAATACAAACCTGTAAGACATGGGGAACAGCTTCAAGGAGCTCCAGCAGCTTTGAGTAGCCGTAGTCAGAAACTCGGCACTGCTTGGCAAAGTGGTAGTGGTACAAGGGAATAAACTTGCTGATGGGTATAACGCAGCTAGGCTGGTTTTTCATCATGTCAATAACTTCCCTGCTAAACTGAATCAATTGTGGGTTGCCAATGGGGCTTTTGCAGCGGTGAATCCAAGCATCTGAAGGAAAGAAAGATTTATCCTCGTGTTAAAGGCAAGCATGGTAAAAGCACTCAAATCGTCTACTTAAGGTGTGTCTTTAATAAAATCCGATTTACATTTCACTACAGGCTTTGCCTTACCAGAATTTGGTGGGGGAGGTTTGTTATGTATCCACTTGACTACTTTGATGCCATTCTGAGCAGTGACAATATTGATTCCTGGAATGCAGGTAATTAGGTGCTCCAAAGACACTCCTTCTCCCTCCTCCACAAGATTTAGAGAACTAAACTCTGAAGCATAGCAATCTGGGAAACTGCAAACATTTAAGGACAATGTTAAGAACTGTAGTCTACCTTTACCTCAAACTCTGCCCAATAAACTGTCACAAATCGGTTTTGTTTTACATTAGAACATTTCTCTTAGCACAGAAATATGAATCATCTTCTCATAGCCCTAAAGAACTGTCAAGAAGCAGTGATTAAGGTTTCTTTATTTAGTCAAGTTTACACAAGAAAACATGAAATTTGCCTTCTCAGTTGCATCTAATAACAGACAGAATGAAATAAAACAGACAAATAGAAACAAGAAAGGTTAAGGTAAGGCAGTTAGATAATACATATTTACACAAAAAAAAATGGTGGGGAATAACTCATTCACTACAGCTTTATTACTGGCAAATATCATGAAATAAAAAATGAATGAAAATAACAATCTCTTTAAATTGTATATCCGGTTAACCAAACCCGGGGGTGGGCGAGCGAAGCAAGCGGGGTTGGAGCCCCCTAGTCTAATAAAAGTTATTAAAAAGAATAGACAGATTTTCATAGTGAGTGGCACACTCCATTTTATACGAATCCCAAAAGAAAGAGAAGTCAATTTAACAAATCATTGTCTAACTGGATGATTTTCACTAGTTAGAATCCTTTAAGTAGTGTTAGTGCTCTTCAGACACCACCAACTCTACACATAACCAAAATTTCAACTCACTTTAATATTGTCTCAAAATAATTATCAGATACTAATAAGCACCACATGGTATTTACTAAAAAGCTAAAAATTTCAAACAGATACATGAAAATCTGGCAATAAATTATTTCCATCACTTGCATTTGCAAATTAAAAACAGTAATTCTTTTAAAACTGTCAGAAAACTGTTCTAAAATTGAAATAATTTTTCTATGTTGTACTGTTAAAGTTCAAGCAGAGGAAGGGGGTGCATGGATCAAAATGTGAAAATGGGGCTGAGTATGCAGTAACAGAAGCTGTCAAAATAAAGAGCATTTCTCGCTACCCTTATGTCTTTTAGCCTCCCTCCTCCCACAGTCAATGGCCTTTAAAGTACCCGGAGCTCTTTCACATATCTTCCCTGCACACGGCCAATTAAAATTTCTGAAAATAAGCTGAGGCGATCACCAACTGGTAAAACTCACCTCAACAATGGGAGAGTCCCCTCATGGCTTTGCAGAAGGCTATGTACTTGTGCAGCAAAACTTTTCAAGGAAAGAACCACAAAGGGGATTTTATAGGAGTCAGGATCAAAGTCGCTTTCACTAAGGAAAAAACAGTTAGGTTAGACCAATACCAAGCAGTAATGTGTACTTTAATACTAAAAAATATACCACAAATATAAGTGGAAATTATAAGCTTTGCTAACTTCCACCAAGAATCACAACAGCTATTTTGTGCTAAGGATATTGTGTGATTACCGTAGATATATGCATATAAGTCGGATCATAAAATAAGACCACGACTTATACGCCCATTCAAAAATATGACAGTTAATTTTTTACATCTTCTTGCTCCCTCCAATCTCACATCAGTTTCTCAGATGCATTGAATTTTGCTGCAGCAGCGCAGTTACCAATTACTTTCGCCACTTCAACGACTTTTAATTTAAAACCAGCTTCATATTTTCTTCTAATCGTAGATAAGGGATGCTCTTACGATAAAGATGTATGAGGGTGTGAGATACAAAAAATACAAAACAGTGCAGACGTCACTTTGGAATAGTTGGGAGTATTACCGTGTGGTCACATAGGCACAATATATAGACAAAAAGGCAGTGTGCTCCTTGGTTACTCTCTCAGGTGTGCGTTAGCATATCATAATCTCTTGGACCAATAGCGTAAGTTTTCCACATCTGACTTATACGACCAGCATTATAAAATTATACGGTAAAATCAAGCCTTGACTTATACACGCGTATATACAGTATGTTCCTTATTAGGCCCTTAGGATCAAGACTGTCACATATAGAATACAGTACATTTCTTAATTTGTATGTGGTAATCAATAATTAAATACTGAAAACAAAATGTTCATTAGGCATCTTTGGTTTACTTACATAATCTTCATTCAATTTCACAAAAATCTTTAATTGATGGCTGCCGTTTCAAACCGCTTCAACTAATAATGTATTAAACTTCCTCATATTTCTACCACAATGAAGCAAAGAGTTTATGGAATATGCTTTATTGTGAAATCTTGTGACTTTAAATGTAACTTTTAGTCAAACACCACACTGGAGCAACAAATTTCTGCTGGTGATGCCTCTAGCAATGGGTATCAGTACCAATGACAGCATTAGAATTTACCTGCCATTCATTACTTGTCCAAAATCAATTCTAAGTAAAAACTGAATGAGACACATTAAGTGAACATAAACTATTACGCAGGAGAAAGAAAAGAGGTTTCACTTCAAAGCCAAAGTTTTTCTTTCCACTTCCACTGTTTGAATTTTCCAGGCTTGAGTTCAATGAATTGAAAGAAACAATATACTTTAGTTTGCTCAGAACTTGCTAGAACTTTACTACTGTCAGAGAGCTTGGCTTTAGCACAAACACATAATAACACTGATGAAGTGTTTGGTTGAAATACTTGAAATCATTCCAAGATTCCAAATATGGAATTTTCTTTAATACCTGTTGCATTTTTCTATAATCAACATAATCCACATTTTTAGTTCCCATCACACTATAATTTTGGCTAAATGTTTTAGTTGATCTACACAGGGCTTAAAAAAAACAGCCACTACCAAGTATGATTTTTTAAAATTTATTGCACACCTGCCACTGAAATTCTTTTCCAGGCAACTAAGAGGAGTAAGAGATAAAGAAGTCCCTGTGTGCTGCTTTATCAGAAGAAGTGACAGTCCAATTGGCTTCCTGGGGAACCTCGTCTTACATCTTTATTGATAGAATTGACACAATTCACTGAAAACCAGATTTTCAATTATTACAAAATGGACATGGCTCAGTCTCAAGAAACAAGGACCACTACTTGATACAAAAGCTTGCCTTTAACAAAAGAAATGCACAGTTTAGTAACTACTCATTATACTCTCTCACCAAATAAGATGCAGAAACATGTAGCATGTCCATTCTAACCACAGTTAAAGCGTAGTGTATGAAGATGAAATTATTTCACTCAGTGCAAGGTACGCTATTAGCTTAAAATAAATGACACATTTTCTATCTGCTCAACATCTTCTTCTTCTTAAACATTAGTCATTAAAACACTTTGAAAGAGACTGAAAAAGCAGTAACACTCTGTTCACTGCTTTACATGATAAAGCTTTGTGATCACTAGTTCTGTGGAGTGTTTTAAAGCATATTGACAAGACACCTGACAATACTTAATGTCAGTAATATCAAAGCATTGGTTCTCTGCACTCTCCCCCATTTGTGAGTCATTAGTTTTTACTTATTGTCATTTACTTAATCATAGCATCAGTAAACAGCTGAAGCTATAGAACCACAAACAACAATGAAATGTGTAAAAATGTAATGCTTGAATATAACCTTACATGTCTGTGTGCATGTTTTTCTTATATAAACACCCTTTTCCAAATTCCCCTGTACCTGAAACTCTGCATAGTACTGTGCTGCTTGCAGATTGGTTCATGATATTCAAGCTCCTCAAAAACCACAGGGCTGCAGTTGGCAGATGATCCATCATGCGACAGTGAGGAACCAAGGGGACTCTGCCTTGCCTGACTGCTGGGCAGTAGACAGATCAACCTGGTATTTCCCTGGTCTCGCACAGCCACAACATCAGTCAGCTTGTACAGGTCAGAGATTGCCAATTTGCGTCCAAATCTTAAGCAAATAAAAACAAACATACATACATACATAAATAAATAAAAAAAACAAGACTTCTATCACCCACTGGTCATAGTAGTCTAAACCATCATTCCTAAACAGTGTAACACAGAATCATACTGTTGCTATCAAGCATCTGCAATAATCAATCTATGTGGAAAATCTCAACAACAACATTTATTTCTAAAGCACATTTTCATACAAATGATGAGCTCAAAGTGCTTTACATGATGAAGAAAGAGAAAAAAGACAAAATAAATAAGAAAATAGAATTAGGGAACACTAATTAACATAGGATAAAAGTAAGGTCCGATGGCCAGGGAGGACAGAAAAAACAAAACTCCAGACGGCTGCAGAAAAAAAAAAATCTGTAGGGGTTCCGAGACCACCCAGCCCCTTCTAGGTATTCTACCTAACATCAGTGACCTCAATCAGTCCTCATTATATTTAGGGTTCACATGGAAGAACTTGATGATGACGGTCATGTGGACTTCTGGCCTTAATCCATCAACGTAGAGCCACAAAGACCGCTATGTCTCTTATGGCTAAGAGACCACAATGCTGCAGCTTAAGTGCATTAGCAGGAGACATCTTTTACATTTTGAAATCATTAAATCATAAACCACATTAACTGAAGCTTTTGAACTCCATTATATTTCTTTAAATTGCAACATAAAAAACAAAAACTGCAGGTCAGGATTCTTTTAAACACTTGTGTCCTGCGAACCACATCTATACCCGAGTTGAGTTTTTCATTATGAACACAATCAATTTTCCAAGCTTGTCATTACTCTTGCTTTCTGTACGCTTACTTTTTCTCATAAATCTCAGTGAACTTGAAAAGAGGCAGACAGCAAGCTGGGGCATCTTGCAGAATGCTGACGGTTTCAGAGCTGGAAGCAGAGAGGAGGCGAAGGTTAAGATGCTGGAATTTTTAAATTTCTAGAGCAGATGCACTTTATTGCTAAAAATACATTGTTACCTGAGGAGGGAGAGAGATTTATTAGTGCCTGTGACAAGAGACACTTGGATGCGTCTGCTTCCCATTTTGTAGCGATGTAACCCGCTGACAGCGCTGATCGCTTCCTGAAGAGTTCCCATCTGCACACTTGCACGGAGCTGGTAGTCAGTGTGAGGGCTCAGTTCCAAACTCACCACCTATATTTCAACCAAATTCACTCATTAAAACATTTTAAATCACATTCTGTCCAATGAAATACTCATTTTAAACTATTCTCTACATGCACTCACTGGCCACTTTATTAATGCAAACATCTAAATCAGCCAATCACATGGCAGCAACTCAATACATTTTGGAATGTGGACATCGACATGACGACCTACTGAAGTTCAAACCGAGCATCAGAACGGGAAAGAAAGGTCATTGATGTGACTTTGAATGTGACATGGTTGTTGGTGCCAGATGGGCTGGTCTGAGTATTTCAAATACTACTCATCTACTGGGATTTTCACGCACAACCATCTCTAGGGTTTACAGAGAATGGTCTGAAAAAGGCAAAATATCCAGTGAGTGGTAGTTGTCTGGAAAAAATGCCTTGTTGATGCCATAGCTCAGAAGGGAATGGCCAGACCGGTTTGAGATAAGAAAAGCAACAGTAACTCTAATAACCACTTGTTACAATCGAGGTATGCAGAAGAATATCTCTGAACACATCAAACCTTAAAGCAGATTGGCTACAGCAGCAGGAGACCACACTGGGTGCCACTCCTGTCAGCGAAGAACAGGCAACTAAGGCTACAATTTGCTTAGGCTCATCAAAATAGGCCAACAGAAGATTGGGAAAATGTTTCCTGGTCCGACGAGTCTCAATCTCTGCTGCGACACTTGGATGGTAGGGTCAGAATTTGGCCTCAACACCACCACAAAGCTCAAATCATCTCAAAGTTTTCATGAACATGGCAAGGAATTCACTGTGCTTAAATGGCCTCCACAGTCACCAGATCTCAAACCTATACAGCACCTTTAGGACGTGGTGGAATGGGAGATTCACATCATGGATGTATAGCCGATAAACCTGCAGCAACTGCATGATGCTATGTCAATATGGACCTTGAGGAATGTTTCTAGCGCCTTGCTGAATTTATGCCACGATGAATTACGGCAGTTCTGAAGGCAAAAGGGAGTCCAACCCGGTACATCAAAGTGTACCTGAAAGTGGCAGGTGAGCGTATGTAGTTGCACGAAAAGGCATTAGTATGTTAAGTGTCTTAATCCCTCACCATCTAGTCTGAATGATCAATTAAAGGAGATAATGATACATTGAATTTTATAAAATGATATTTTAAAAGAACAGACACTGTACTAAGATATGTAATTACACATTATCAGCAAGCAGGAATCATGGATAAAAGAGTGACTCTTTTGTATTTAAAGTGACTCATTTTAGTCTACAGCTGCTTGACTGCAAACGATGCAGCCAAGTGCTACAAACGGGACCCAAACAACATTGTCAGAAGTGGCCAATGAACTTGCACACTCAGCTATAGAGCTGTGTGGTTTATCAGTACTGAAAAAAGTACTAACAAAAAAAAAAAACCAAAAAAAAAAAAAACCACAAAACCCTCAAAAACCCCACCCGAAATCCCATCCCTCAACACTTGATAGAGTATACATTGAAAAAAATGTCCAATTTGTTTACCTCATGAAACGATACCACAGGCTTTGATGTGATCAACACTTCATAGGAAGCCCCCCTTACTTTGACAAGATTTGGACTTAACGGGAGTCACACACTTGTGCAGCTCAAGAGGGAGAGTGGAGTAAGACAGGTGTGGTTTTGAAGTTATCCATAATTTGCTTCAGATCAGTTTTAGTACCAGTACTGAGGTCTGAAAGTTAGTTAATAGATTCCAAAAACAAAAAATTTACTATCAATCCAATACTACCAAGTGTCTCGAGATGGAAACACTATGAAAACCTCAGATATACTGAGTAGCAGATTTGAACTCCAGGAGCTATGGATTCACTGTTACCTGCCACCCCTCTTATATAGCATATGCCATGTCAAAAGTAAAATGTTATTAAGTCTCTATATAGCAAATAAACACTTTATTTTTGTAAACCATTCAATAATAAATCGCACCTAAATAAACTGACTTTACAAAAGCAGTATATGCAAAATGTGTGTATGCTGTCAGAACACCAAGTATTTAAGACAGATTGTGAAGCATAGTGCCGAATATTCAAAATTTCAGTGGAACTGTAAGTAGTGGAGAATCATCTTCTTTGTTCAGCTGCTCCTGTTAGAGGTCACCACAGCGGATAATCTTGTTCCATCTCTTCCTGTCCTCGTCTTCTTGTTCTGTTACACCCATCAGCTGCACGTCCTCTCTCACCACATCCATAAACCTTCTCTTTGGCCTTCCTCTTTTCCTCTTGCCTGGCAGCTCTATCCTTAACATCCTTCTCCCAACATACCCAGCATCTCTCCTCTGCACATGTCCAAACCAACACAATCTCGTCTCTCTAACTTGGTCTCCCAACTTGAGCTGACCCTCTAATGTCCTCATTTCTAATCCTGTCCCTCCTTGTCACACCCAATGCAAATCTTAGCATCTTTAACTCTGCCACCTCTAGCTCTGTCTCCTGCTTTCTGGTCAGTGCCACCGTCTCCAACCCATATAACATAGCTGGTCTCACTACCGTCCTATATACCTTCACTGTCACTCTTGAATTTAAATAATAAAGGGCACCAATGAATTCCAGACATAATTGCCGATTAACTATTGTGAAATATTCATTTTTTTTTTAATTGTATTACTACCTTAATCAGTAATTTCTGCATTATCGTAACATTTAAAGATATTCAATTTATTTTAAGCTTCTATTTTGTTTTCAAAGCCACCGTCATTAGCTAAGCCAAACTTGAGTATTTACCGTATATACCCACGTTCTCCCAAGGATAAGTCAGGGCTTGATTTTACCGTATAATTTTTGGTATTTTATAATGTCGGTCGTATAACTTGAATGTGGAAAATTGGTCCAAGAGATTATGATATGCTAACACCCACCTGGGAGAGGATCCACAGAGCCCTCAGCCTTTTATTTCTATGCATTGTGCCTAAGTGACCATACGGTAATACTCCAACTATTCCGAAGCGACATTTGCACTGTTTTGTGTTTTTTGTATCCCACACCCTCATACACCTTAATTGTTAGAGCATCCGTTATCTACGATGGAGCGTTCGATCAGAAGAAAATATGAAGCTGGTTTTAAATTAAAAGTCGTGGAAATGGCGAAAGAAATTGGTAACTGTGCTGCTGCAACAAAATTCGATGTGTCTGAGAAACGGATGTGAGATTGTAGGAGGCAAGAAGATGTATAAAAAAAAAAATTAAGTGTCATTTTTGAACGGGTGTACAAGTCTGGGTCTGATTTTATGATCTTTTTTTTTTTTTTTTTTTTTTTTTTTTTTTTTTTTTTAACACGCAAGTATATAAGGTATACAGCTTGTACAGATTCAATGGTAATGGAACTCAGCTGAAAATGACTTGGTACACAACTTGCTTGACGCAGAGGTTCTTACCTGACCATACTTGGAGAACGCATCATGTAGGACCTGATGCAGTTCCTTACGGGACATTCTGTAGTCTAGGTTGGTCACATGGATGTCCATTCCACTGGAAAAAGGATCAGGACATGCACTATTCAAAGTAGGGACAGCTGGAGAAGAGCGATTAGAGAGGGACGGAGATCCACTTCTAATGAGGAGGGAAAAAATAAACAAATATGGCAAGTGAGAATACAACAAATAATAAGGGAAAATGTTCTGCTGAAGGATAGCAATGACCAACTAAAAGCAGGATTAAGCAGACAGTGAACTATGTGCTGCTGCTACTACTACTACTAATAATAAAAACAGAGCGGTTTACCGGGAAGACCAGGAGCCCTGAGACAGTACCAGAGGGCTTGTTGTTCTTTGCAGGGTGAGCTTACTGAAGGCTGAAGGGGTGCTGATATGAAAACCAATAGAACCAATCGATGTCTTGTCTGTTTTCTCCACAGGGGAGTCGGTTATGCTACGAGGTGTTGAACAGTCACGTCTACTGCAAAAACAAATAATGACAGAGTCTACAATGCTATAGCATCACTTGGTAAAACAAAACAATTCGGCAAGCAAGACCAGAGTGCAAGATTTAATTTATATGCACCCTAAAAAGCAAACTTCAGAAATCGTACACATTCCATTTTCAGAGACTCACCTCTTCGCTCTGGAAGATTGCTCCGCAATGCCTGCAGCACATTTGCTGCCCACAGAAACACTACTGGTAGGTTCCAAGTCTGTCTGGGGTGAGGGGGTCTCATTTCTCGTTTTCCTGTCCAGCTCTTTATTCAGTTTTTGTTTGGATTCAAGAGTGCAAAGTTCCTGGGACGTAATAAAGATGAGAACAGACGACAATTCCTTATAAATGGATGTCTTCATTTAAACACAAAAATGAAGTTCACCATATCTGTCAGCAACCACAAAATAAAGGTGGTTCACTGCCCTTCAAGGGGAAAAAGGGACTTTTCATTTAATTAGTAAATAAATGTAACGAACATTGAACTGAATTTTAATAGTGATGTAGCATCTATAATACAATATTTTCATATGGGAGAGAAGGCGAAAAAAAGTGTGAACATAAAGGACCGAGCAAAAGCACGACCTTGTCCCTTAGCAAAATCGTAAACTCCTAAACTCAGATTTGAGGCGTAACTATTATAAAAGGGTGGCTAATCACAGGCAATTAAGATCTACTGAGTGTGGTAAACTTTTAGGAGCACCATACTTTTGGAACGCAACAATTGCCCATCAGCTAAAATTGCACACCGTTTTTTGTTTTGGTTTTGTTTCTTTTTTATTAGGGTTAGAGGTGTGTTAAGGGCCAGTACCTGCAGGCTTTTAACTCGAATGTTCTTCCCTGATGAGCCATTTCCAGAATTGGCACCTTTCCGAGGACTGTAGGACTGCTCATCAGTTGGATCTCCGTTGTTCTGGCACAGTCTTGTAGTACGGCCTACCCGCTTTGGGGATCTTGGCTTCTCTGCAGCCTGAGAGGAAGAAGAGCAGCTAGAAGATGCTGGGCCATTACCTGGCTCTATCTCGGGACCCACTTTGGCAGGGGGGATAAATGAAACACTGATCTTGTTCCCAAAGACATCTTCATTCTCCATCCGCTTGAAGGCTCGTTCTGCTGCATCCCGACTGCTGAAGCGGAGGACGGCAATACCTGAAGAGATGCTCAGTACTTTGCCACCACAGTTATCCGACAAACGCCGCAGCCTGTTGCTAACACTCTTCCCATCCCGGTTAGCAGGCAAGTTGTAGATGTACAGCAGGGTGTTACAAGGCTGGCGAAAGCAAACAAAAATTTGCTGCCCGTTTCTTGTTCTTTCTATATTGAGCACTTTCAGATTTTTGTATCATCATTACAAAGGCCGGGAAAGAAATTTAAAGCCAACTGCACGTGAAAGTGCTCTCTTACGTTTACCATTTTACATGCCTTGTACAATATATTTAACAATGAGGCCTATGCATATGTACAACATATGTCAAACCATCACATCTTTAAAATCTCGAAAAAAAAAAAGTAAAAACACAAAACAATGTGAAAAATGTCTTTAGTATTAAAATAAAGTATATAAGACAGTGCCAAATTCAAATTCTCCAAACATTCATAAAGTATTAAATAATATCCCGAATGTACACCTGCACTCACAGACATCTCCCAGAACCTAAACAGACTTACCTGCACCTTAACCAGAACTCTTGGGGGTAAATCAGAGACAAAATCCTCAAAGGTTACGTGGGTATTTGCATGTTGCAGAAGTGCATCGGATGCCTGATTCTTGTGCACCAAAATCACCTGAAAGCCATGCCTGTGACGGAGGTCACTCAGCTCACTGGCAAAGTTGACATCAGCTGGCAAAGGACAAGTAGAGAGAGGAGAGCAGGAGGTAGTTGAAACATTTGCTTTAAAAGAGTTAGATACATTCTAAAACTGTAAGCATATCCAACAAACCTAGCTGATTCTGCAATCAAAGCAGCAAGTAATTCAGAGTAGTTACATGTTCTGTACATTATATAAAACCTAAAAGTGATCTCCAGTTTAGAAACCTAGGCTAGAATTACTTCAGACTATAAAGTACAAAATGGCCAGATGAGTAATCACTCTCAACTACCTTTATAATGACTAGGGGGCTTCGCTCGCCAAACCCCCCCCAGCCTGCGCTACATGCCAGCCACTTCACACCTCTGCCACTCACGTATGTGGATTTCACTTTCACCAAACAACAAATCTTTTCATTCTTACAGATAGGCCTCTTCATTGGGAAGAAACACTACTTTTCCCTGATGGCAACACAAATTAGATGATCTACAAGTCTCTGACTTAAAGTTTAAATCCAAACAATATATTCGATTTCTTTTTGCTGTTCCGTTATTTCACCGAATAATAATTTGCGCTTGTTACCGCTAATACGATCATTACTATCATTTTTTTTTGAGACTTTCAAATTTTAGTACTTTCATTATCTCTAACCTGCTCTGCATGTCTATTGCACCAATGTTTCTGAACCTCTTTACAACATTATACTTTGTCACCTACTCTTTGTCTTTTATTTCCGGGCCCGGGCCTGGTTAAATCTCTTGGCACAAAGTCTCATCTCGCAGGACTTGAAAGTATCTCTCTGAAAAACTCACGTCTCATGCCAGGCTAAAAAGGCTTGGCCCAGGATATTTCTTATACAATAGAGAGATATTCATTTATATAGCTGTCATCATACACAATTGCATCACAAAGCGAGCCATACGCAATAAAAACAAAAAACTAAATGTCTACTTGATTATGTTAACCTCTTTTTTAAGTTGTTCTGGATAAAATCAGGGCTGTGGAGTCGGTAGATAAATGCTCCGACTCAGACTCCTCAGTTTCTAAATCTTCCGACTCCGACTCCTCTGTATGTATATACTATGCTAATGTATTTTCTACATCCATTGAAGGAAAGGAAGGCAACATACATGTCATTTCACCACAGAACTACTGGCTAGGAAGCCAACACTCTACTATAATGCCAGATTAAAGACAAACACAATGAAAACAAGGTTTTGTTTTGGAGGCCGCAGATTGCGGGTGTCCACATGGACGGGCAGATCCAGCTTGCTGAAAATCTCAACCACCGCCCCCATCCAAAGTAATGTGATGCCTCTGCCTGCTGCAGTGGCTGTCTCATCTCCTCGACTCCGACTCCACAGCCCTGGATAAAATGTCAGCTAAGTAAATACATGTAATGTACATGTAATTTCAAAAAGTAAAATAACATACAATTTTTTAAGAAGTATATAAAATAAAACAGATTAAGTGACCTGCATGGGGTCATATGCTTTTTATTGTTTAGCTTTTTCTTGATATTAACCTAACAACGCTCACTGTGCAGAAAAGTGAAAACAATTTTTTAAAAGAAGAGTAAGTCACTTTGCTTCTCAGCTAAATAAATATCATCCTTCAGGCATTTAGAAATCCAGCGCTCCTTTAGCAACCTACCAACTTAAACTTACATTTTCCTTTTTTTTTTTTTTTTTTTAGCTTTTCCCCCCACAATGTCCATATGTCACCAGGCCTGTTTAGTATAGCATACTTTACATTACCAATATCAGGTGAAAGGCAGGAACCAACTAAATCTGATCCGCATTCACTCACTAATTACACTAAAACACAGACACACACTCTTAGATGAGGGAAGAAAACTGAGCTAAACAAAAATCACAGAGACACTGGGATAAAGAGCAAAGCCCTCACAAGAAATATCTGAGCAATGATTCAAACTTGAGACTTCAGAGCTGTGAAGCACAGGGACTAACCACAGGGCCACTTTACTGTCAATTCTTATGGCACACAAAGTGCATTTTTATTCATTCTTAAAATGGGATGACTATCTGTATAAGAAATTCTCTCAAGGTCATACAGGGAGTTTATGGTAGAGACTGCACCAGCAAACGTGTGCTTTGAAGTCTAAAGAGCATACTGCTTGTTAGGTTTAGCATAACCAAATACTGTTTATAAAAATGGTATGTACAGCTACTCACAAGACACCAGCACCACGGTAGCTGGTGCAGTGTGTGTATCAGCAAACCGGCGCAGGCTCTGCCTCAGCTTGTCATCGGCAGCATTCTTGGCAGTGGCGTTGATGTGGGCCACAGTCACCTAAAAGAAAAAGGAAAAGTGAGCGAAGTACAAATGCCACAATCTGATTCAGACAGTATGAACAAAGTTGCTAACTATGCTTACCTGGCTGTTGTTAAGCTCCTGAATAACCTCCTTGTTCTCTTTGCTGATGTCACAGACACAAATGAATTCTGCTTCCCGGTGTCCTTTAAAGAATCGTTCACGAATCCGCTGCACCACAGCCATTGCAGAACGGCCACTTGGGACGGAGCAGTTTTCAATATCCCAGAACACGCCAATTGGAGGCAGATTCTCCTGTGCACTAAGGTCTGGGGACCCTGAAGAAGAAGAAAAAAAGTAATAATTTGCTGGAATGTCACTCCATCCTAATTGCTCTGCTTGGAATTTCAATCAATGCTAAAGGCATCTATTCACAATATATTGTTAAATACACTTTATTTAAATAAAAAAAAAAAAAAAAAATCGCACTTAAATAAAAACACTACTATCATAAGGCCTACTGGATAACTAAAACTTCACAAAAATGGATGTCTAATACTTTTTAAGGAAACGACACAATTCACCAAAAAAAAGTGAAATTTTAATGGAACGCATTTTTTTTCATGCAAAGAACATCACAATTATTGCAACACTAATCATTTTACACACGGCCAATATAAAACTATAAAAACAATTAAAAAACTACTGTAACAATCTATTATTATATGAACAAGGTACAACTGATACCACCGATGAAATTCAGTAAATCATCGAGCCAACTGCGCTTGAACTGGCTGCACACAGAGACCAATGCTAACGCATGCAGGCTAGTCTAGTGCAGTGCAGCAGGGGGCCCCAGTGGTCACGAGCTGGCTGCTCAAGGAATGTACGGCACGGACTGATCAGCTCCGGCATGCTGGAAAATTGCACTCAGAACCGACTATAGCCAGTTGTGGAGTTCAACAAAAGTACGTTGCCAAATATATTCGGCTCCGGCGTGCTGCCAAATTGCATTGGGAACCGACTATAGCCGGTTCCGGTGGTTTAAGGGTTCAAGCAGTTTATCCTGGTCTGTGGTAAAGTATTCCATCTTCACATCAACTAGTCCTGGTGTAACTCACCAGAACTGATTGTCCAATGACACTTATGAGGTGGGCGGTGGGACCATAGAGGTATCTTTGTTGCTACTTATTTTGGGACTAACCTCTCTTGCTGGCTTTTGGATTGTCCTTTCAAATGATCAGAGACCAGTAGGGAAATAATCATGGAGAACACAATACACCAAGAAGTGCTCCAGGGCTCCTTTCTTGTGTTCAGTCATAACATGGCATAATTCCTTTTCCATGATGCTGCCAATATTCATCATAGCCAGTACCCTCAATACATTAAGTACATAGTTCAGAGTCCCATATTTGTTTACTGGTTTGCACTTAGTTTTGCGCCATTTCGCATTATGTCTCAAGGTTCAGTGTCTTTTCTTAAGCGAGTGAAATTGCCCTCAGGGATGATAAAACACTCCATACACATAGAATTAATAGAATTCACAGGATGAAATTCAGTTCCGCTGTCATTACATGCTAGTAAAACTGTTAACTTCAATCACATTTTGTGAAGGCCCTAACTTGGAGTTGTGACATATTTCACATTTTAAACAGACAAACTTTATAAAAGAACTAATGGCATCCGTCAGTTCCCCTGACTAATGAATGGCCTTTGTTACCTACTTCTGCAGAAAGGTTGAAATTTAAAAGTACCCAAGGCAGTCTGCATGTCACATAGAGTATAGTCCCCCCATTAAAAATCTCAACCTATAAAACAGCAAGCTTCTCAGTTCCCTTTTCTGTAAATTCATTATTGTGAATTCACTAATGACACCTTTTTACAAGACAAAACAACTTCATAGCAAAAAAAATTTCTTCCTAGTTGTGAAAGTCTATAAATGCCTTCAAAATTGAGTAACAGCAAAACACAAAGTACACCAAAAATCTGAACTCATCAGAACATCCCAGCCAAAAAAAAATCAATTCTTTCTCTTTACCATATTTTTGTGTTTCTTTGCCAAGACTTGATCCCAAAAGCAGCACTCCATCTGCTGCAGTTCCAGGTACTCCACAACCATTACACATGGGGATAGGTGCAGATTGTGCTGATGGAGGGGGAATGTTGGGCCATACTTTCATAGAATCCGAAACCTGTGGTCTGGCAGGCTGGAACACCACAAATAAAAAGCAAACTGAGTCAATATTTGCCATTTCTTGCAGGTTCTAAAAAACAAATGGGAGTCAATATTTGCTGTTTCTTGCAGGTTCTAAAAGTCGTAAGGTACCTCATTTCACTTTACTGCCAGGTAGGGGCAACTATAGAATTACCATTTTTTTTTATGAATACATTTTCCTAAGGATGACAACTGTAATAATATAACCACCCAAGGAAGGAAAAACAAATAATAAAAAGCAACTTTTTTGCAGTGCAACACTGGATCTCTTGGTAAGAAATGAGTAAAGTTTGACTATAAAACTACTGGTCTTGATTAGTCACAAATCTTCAAGGCAGCAGTGTATGTATGCAAAAATGTTTTTTTCAGCAGCTTAATCTGTTCACAAAATCCCAGAATGGATGTTACAATGAATTCAACCTAATATACCAGCCTCAATCAGTCATTTACGATTATGAGATGCGAAATGTTATTCAGCAGAGACTAATATATTAAAGCCTACATAGGTGAGCAGCTCGGTTGTCTTGGTTGACACCTTATCAAGTTTACATCTCTGTGAGCAAATGGGGGACCACCTTGTTCTTAAGGAGATGGACACTCAGAGTGCACCATTGTTATTGCAGGCTGCTATACTGCAGCTTTGTTAGTCACTTACTCAAAAACAGCACCATGGCAATTACTGCAAACCATTTCTTCTTCTTCTTCTTCCTGCTGCTCCTGTTAGGGGTCACCACAGCGGATCATCTTGTTCCATATTTTACTGACCCTTGTCTAATCTGATTTTCTTTTCAATATCCTGCTGTGGTACTTGGTAACTTTGTTATGCTGCCAAGTTTAGAACATATATGCCAATGAAAAGTGACACTAAGAGACATTAGATGCCTTAAAGATTCCACCTGCTTCTTGGTAAACTTTTCATAAATACTTAAGACACCACAGAATGGCCATGAAGGGAACCTAAATAGCTTAAATGATCACAATTGGGTTCAGCTTAGGACTAAATGGTTTCCTCTCATTGGTCAATTTTTTTCTTTTTCTTATGTTATTCTGTTATAACTGAACGTGACCCCACAAAGGTTTATTTTTAGCAAAGTTAGCTCATTTCCCTGCTCCAATGACAACTGGCCATTTCTCAATTAAAACATTATGGTAACCTTATACTGTCAAGATTAGTTAAATCGCTGACATTCGTTTCTGTGTGATTGTTTAGTTAAATGTGTGTGTTTATATACATCAATGTTGTGCTGTTTATTAATGTATATACAGTATATTCACAGCTACAAAGCTGTAACTGTAAAGGGTCTGAGCCTGCACTCAGTTAACAGCACAATATAAAAATAAACTGAATTATATCCAGTGTTGCTCTCCTACATGTTTACTACTCTTATAGCAAGCACTGGTAAGTGTAACGTAAATTTCAACTGTCTGCTCATGAGATTCTCTTGTGCGTTTCAGTTTCACCCGAGTTACCATTCAGATTAACAAAATGTCATTCATTTTAGAGAAGAACTTATCTAAGCTGCAGCAATGTAGGGTGGCTATCAGTGCCAAAACACTTTAAAGATGTAGACTTTTAATCATTTGTCAATTGCTTGTTAGCCATGTCATATGAAATTTTCATTTAGCTCAATGAGTATTTCTATAGATTTTTTTTAAAACATTTTATTAATTTTATTAAAATCAAATAAAATTCCATACAAGCAAGTTAAGTTTAACAAAACTTGGTTCGAAACAAATCGACCCGACTAATGAGACAGAGAGCTAGGTTAGCAGAGTAAAACTTTAATAATAGTAAAAATATGTAAATAAAGAAATGACTAAAAATACATAGAATATAAAAAAAGCGGGGAGAGAATCCGCTTCTTGAATTTAAATGCGGATTCTAAAATGTTATCGATTAGATCCTGCCAAGTTTTAAAAGTTTTGTACAGATCCTCTAAGTGAGAATTTCATTTTTTCCAATTTTAGATAATATACTGCTCAAAAAAATTAAAGGAACACATTGAAAACACATCTGATCTCAATCAGGAAACAAATCCTGCTGGCTATCTCTACTGAAATGGACTGATATGGTGATGTGTGAGAAACGAAAAGATGGAAATGAAAATGATCAACCAACAGAGGGCTGAACTCAGACATCCCAAAAATCAAAGGGAAAAAATGATACAGCAGCAACAGGCAGGCGAGTCCATTTTCCCAAAATGTCATTGCAGCAACTCCTAATGGACGTCCTAATGAAATGACGGATGGTGTCCTGGGGGATCTCCTCCCAGATCTGGACCAGGGCATCACTGAGCTCCTGGACAGGCCGAGGTGTCGGATGGACCCAAACATGATGTTCCACCCACAGGTGTTCTATTGGATTCAGGTCAGGCGAGTTAGCTTTGGGGTTGGGGGTGGGGGGGGAATGGGGTTATGGGCGGGGTGTTGGCGGCAGTCAATGGGATCAATTCCTTCATCCTCTCGCCATTTGTGGCTGGGCATTGTCGGGTATCAGGAGGACCAGCATTGGGTCCGACAATGGGTCCAAGGATTTCATCCCGATACCTAATGGGAGTCAAGGTGCCATTGTCTAGCTTGTGGAGGTTTGTGCGTCCCTCCATGGATATCCCTTCCCAGACCATCACTGACCCACCACCAAACCGGTCATGCTGAACGATGTTACAGGCAGCACAACATTCTCCATGGCTTCTGCTCAGGATGAACCTGTTCTCATCTGTGAAAAGCACAGGGTGCCAGTGGTGGACCTACCAATTCCGGTATTTTATGGCAAATGCCAATTGAGCTCCACAGTGCCCACTAGAGGACATCAGGCCCTCAGGCCACCCTCATGAAGTTTGTTTCTGATTGTTTGGTCAGAGACATTCACACCAGTGGCCTACCTGCCTGCCGGAGGTCATTTTGTAGACTCCGCCAGTGCTTATCCTGTTCCTCATTGCCCAAAGGAGCAGATACCGGTAGGTCCTGCTGATGGGTTAAGGGCCTTCTACGAGGGGCCCTGTCCACCTCTCCTAGAGCAACTGTCTGTCTCCTGGAATCTCCTCCATGCCCTCGAGACTGTGCTGGGAGACACAGAAAACCTTCGGTCAATGACACATATTGATGTGCCTTCCTGGAGAAGTTGGACTACCTGTGCCAGCTCTGTAGGGTCCAGGTATGGCCTCATGGTACCAGAAGTGACACTGACCATAGCCTAATGGAAAGCTAGTGAAAAAAAACAGATGATGAGGGGAAAAATGTCAGTGGCCTCCCTCCACCTGTTAAACCATTCATTCCTGTTTTGGGGGGTCATCTCATGGTGCAATAGAGGGGCAACAAAAGGAGCTGAAACTGATTTAACAAGCCCCCTCTGCTACTGAACTGACCAGATCAATAGCCCACAAGTTTCACGGACTTGATGCTATACTCTGATTAAAAAGTGTTCCTTTAATATTTTTGAGCAGTTTATATAACATTAGTTATCCACCGACTTAAAAATGGCGAGTTAGCATTCTTCCAGTTAAGCTAGATAAGAAGAGCCAATCTGATGGAGATTGAAGACTGCAAATTGGTGACAGGGGAAAGTGTAGTTAAGCAGCATTGGATGGTGTTCTGTAGGATGACGTTGGAAATCAAGAAGAAGAAGAGAGTGAGGGCAAAGCCAAGGATCAAATGGTGGAATTTGAAAAAGGAAGACTGCAAGGTTGAGTTTAGGGAAAAGGTGAGACAGGCATTGGGTGGCAGTGAAGAATTACCAGACAGTTGGGAAAATACTGCAGATGTAGTAAGGGTGACAGCAAGAAGAGTGCTTGGCGTGACATCTGGACAGAGGAAAGGGAAACCTGGTGGTGGAATGGGGAAGTACAGTAGAGTATACAGAGGAAGAGAATGGCAAAGAAGTGGGATAGTCAGAGAGATGCAGAAAGTAGACAAGAGTACAAGGAGATAAGGCTCAAGGTGAAGAGAGAGGTGGCGATGGCTAAAGAAAAGGTGTATGATGAGTTGTATGAAAGGTTGGACACTAAGGAGGGAGAAAAGGACCGATGGGCTAGACAGAGGGACTGAGGTGGGAAAGATGTGCAGCAGGTTAGGGTAATAAAGGATAACGATGGAAACAAGTAAGGAGAGTATGTTGAGCAGATGGAAAGAGCACTTTGAAAGGTTTATGAATGAAGAGAACGAGAGAGAGAAGAGGTTGGATGATGTGGAGAAAGTGAATCAGGAAGTGCAACGGATTACCAAGGAGGAAGTAAGGACAGCTATGAAGAGGATGAAGAATGGAAAAGCCACTGGTCCGGATGACATACTTGTGGAAGCATGGAGGTGTTTAGGATAGATGGCAGTGGAGTTTTTAACCAGATTGTTTAATGGAATCTTGGAAAGTGAGAGGATGCCTGAGGAGTGGAGAAGAAGTGTACTGGTGCCGATATTTAAGAATAAGGGGGATGTGCAGGACTGTAGTAACTACAGGGGGATAAAATTGATGAGCCACAGTATGAAGTTATGGGAAAGAGTAATGGAAGCTAGGTTAAGAAGGGAGGTGATGATTAGTGAGCAGCAGTATGGTTTCATGCCAAGAAAGAGCACCATAGATGCAATGTTTGCTCTGAGGATGTTGATGGAGAAGTTTAGAGAAGGCCAGAAGGAGTTGCATTGCGTCTTTGTGGACCTGGAGAAAGCATATGACAGGGTGAGGAGAGTGGAGCTGTGGTATTGTATGAGGAAGTCGGGAGTGGCAGAGAAATATATAAGAGTTGTACAGGATATGTACGAGGGAAGTGTGACTGTGGTGAGGTCTGCAGTAGGAGTGACGGATGCATTCAAGGTGTAATTACATCAGGGATCAGCTCTGAGCCCTTTCTTATTTGCAATGGTGATGGACAGCTTGACAGACAAGATTAGACAGGAGTCCCCGTGGACTATGATGTTTGCTGATGACTCTGTAATCTGTAGCAATAGTAGGGAGCAGGTTGAGGAGACCCTGGAGAGGTGGAAATATGAGAGTAGAGGAATGAAGGTCAGTAGGAACAAGACAGAATACATGTATGTAAATGAGAGGGAGATCATTGGAATGGTGAGGATGCAGGGAGTAGAGTTGGTGAAGGTGGAGGAGTTTAAATACTTGGGATCAACAGTACAGAGTAATGGGGATTGTGGAAGAGAAGTGAAAAACACAGTGCAGGCAGGGTGGAGAAGAGTGTCAGGAGTGATTTGTGACAGACGGATATCAGCAAGAGTGAAAGGGAAGGTCTACAGGATAGTAGTGAGACCAGCTATGTTATATGGGCTGGAGACGGTGGCACTGACCAGAAAGCTGGAGGTAGCAAAGTTAAAGATGCTAA
The DNA here is from genome assembly GCA_026402145.1 of Polypterus bichir lapradei. NCBI lineage: Eukaryota > Metazoa > Chordata > Cladistia > Polypteriformes > Polypteridae > Polypterus > Polypterus bichir. The sequence continues at coordinate 4,232,028 of JANRMT010062861.1, read as the reverse complement.
GATTTGCACTGGGTGTGAGAAGGATGGATAGTATTAGAAATGAGTACATTAGAGGGTCGGCTCAAGTTGGACGGTTGGGAGACAAAGTCAGAGATGCGACATTGCGTTGGTTTGGACATGTGCAGAGGAGAGATTCTGAGTATATTGAGAGAAGGATGCTAAGGATAGAGCTGCCAGGCAAGAGAAAAAGAGGAAGGCCTAAGAGAAGGTTTATGGATGTGGTGAGAGAGGACATGCAGGTGATGGGTGTAACAGAACAAGATGCAGCGAACAGAAAGATAGGGAAGAAGATGATCCGCTGTGGCTACCCCTAACGGGAGCAGCCAAAAGAAGACGACGACGACCATACAACAGTAACTGAGGGAAAAGACAGTCATTGCTACTAAACAGATAAATGAGCCAAATGAGGCCACCTGGAAAAAAAATCAACATATTGAAAACTAAGCAAAAACAAAGCACAACTACTCATGAAAGAAGAAAATACCAACCTTCCTCAAGCAGTCTCTACAGTAGTGAGTGCCCTTCAGAAAGAGTGTGTGCTCAGCATTCATGTGCAAGGGATTAGCACAAAGGAGTGTGGTGGTAGGCAGATCATCATGTGTGGAGTACAGCGGCTCCAACCTAGCCCCTGGACCAAATTCTCTTTCACAGGAATAGCAACCAGAGTGTGCCACATGGCCACTATGAGAAGGGAGTACTCCAGAGGACAATGGCAAGTGGAGACTGGATTGGCCAAAGGAGCTGGATTTAGAGGAAAAGGGATGCAGTTGACTTAGGAGGCCTGCACAGCAGGGTAAATGCTGCTGGGTGCCCAGAGACTGAGATGATGCTCCAGTGTGGTGTGGCATCTCACAGCCTGCTCCATGAATCCGAGGGTAGGGATCTCTCAAAGAATGTAGAGGGGGGTTAATGGTTGAGCCCACCTGACAGGTGATTGTGCCAGTGGTACTGCTGTTTAAAGTGTCCAGAGGTTTGTTAATGTGCAGTGAAACTCCACAACCAGTACCACCACCGCCACCAGTACTACTACCACCACCAATATTGTTGAAAAGGCCAGCATTGCTGCCACCATGCTGAACCTGTAGGCTCCCCTCACAGTGAGCACACACGCTTACTTGGGGGCCATCTGGCTGCGGGTGCAGCTTTCTTGGGGATTCCTGCTGGGCTGACTGAAAGCAGGAAGCGGGACCAGGGATAGGAAGAGCAGGAAAGGGATTAGAGGCAGCATGGTGAGGAGGGGGTGGGACATCCTTCAGTTCCAGCACTGGTTTTCTGTTTTCCATGTAATCTGTCTGTGAAAAGCAAAAAAAAAAAAAAAAAATACAAAAATGCATTTAATGTATCTTTGAAGTCATAAATAAAATTCACTATTTCTATCATCATTTGATTAAAACAAATACTCAACACTTTTTCTTAAGCCTGTACCATGTAGGACGTGGAAGGGAAATCATGCAACCTTATGGCATACGACATTCTCCAAAGCAAAACAAATATTGATTTGACAGCAAGTCACCCTGAGTTTACAATCAGAATTTGTTGACAAAACCTTTAGCTTCTCTGCTCATTGCCTAATTTTTCCAGCTTTATCTACCTCACCTAGGGTGGTCTGTAGTGATAAAGTCTTCCTACTACTGGATTTTCATCACTCAGAAAATATCAAAAAGAACTGTGGAATAGGATTTGCACCAAAGAATTCATAAGTTGCCTCATCCCAGCGCATTTCAAACTTCCAACTGAGTGCTTTATGAATAAATATGTGAGGTTTATGAGACCTATTTAAAAATAAAAAATAAAATACCCGACAACATAGGACACCTAAATGCTTTTGGTACATTGGTTACCATACCTCAGTTTAGAAAATTTCACCCAAGGAACCGTAAAGTGCAAAGGCGAAGCATTACCCTCCAGGAAGACAATACCATGGTAGGCTTCGACCTCTCTGAAAGGTTCTACTTCATAGGAGTTGTGATTTTTCTTTCCCCACACGATATTATTTAGATACCAGTAACGGCGGACTGCATGATAACGTGCAGTGAATATAGTTGACTTATAGTTTTCCTCCTCTTTCTCTGTATGTTTAGTATTCATTCGCTCAGAGGCTGATGCGCTTGTTCCTTCCTGAGGAGCTCTTCTTTTCTCCACCCTAGCGGCCCGCTGCTTCTCTTCTTCCTTCGCCAACTTTTCTCGTTAAAACGGATCAAGTCAGTGTTTGTGTTGCAATTACTTAGTACGTTTTTCTTAATCTTAATGATTTAAGATATGAAGAGTCAGGGGAAGTGACGGCGAAGGTGGTAGGGCTGAGAACGGCACCCATATGCATGAGCAGCACGGCTGCCCTGCTGGCTGCTACCGAGAGTTGGTTTTACAATAAAATAAAATAAAAATGAAAAAAGGAATAACCTTGGAGGTCAATCATCACCCTGAAAGTGGATAGTGGACGTCACATAGTATATGTGTGCCAAATTTCAGGTCAATAGATGAATAGGTCAAACAGTTTGCAAGCTACAGGTGATTTTAAATCCTGAATGGACAAACGAACAGCCACGGTAGCATATCATAGTATAAGAAGATGAATGTGTCCCCTACCATTGAAATTAGTGAGCGCGCTCCCAGTAATCTCAATCACACACTCAATAATATCCTTGCCTGCCCAATCCCCCAGGCTCAAAGGGGGTATCGGGGTTTGGGGCGTGGGGTGGAGTTGAAACAGAATTGCACGATCCACTTTCGAAAAGGAGTGAATTAAATTTTCAAGGAGGCACATAGAAACCAAGATGTCTATGGTGTTTGTTCACTTGCACGCTGAGTTCCTGTCCAAATGTTGGCGTTCTTTAGGGTGAATGGCTGCCAAAATCATCCTCACTTTGCACTAAATGCAAAAGACTGGAGAATTTAAAATCAGTTTGAAATTAGTCACATACAGTGATTTACTTGCTCCAATGTGAAGTATTTTCCATTCACGTTTCAAGAAATAAATCTGGCACTGCTATGAGGCTAAAAACGATTCTCCTCACTACGAAAACAAATGCATTCCTGTAACTGTCGCCGTCTTTCAGTAATTTAACTTGAAGCAAGGCGTAAGAGGTGTTCTGACCTTCTGCATATTACCAGAACTTGAAATTTTTTTTAATCGAGTCACAAAATTTAATGTTTGTTTGGTGAAAGTGATTTAAGAGTTGTACAGATGCCTTTTTTGTGGGTATGCTTTTATCATTATTCACTTCAAAAATTTGCATCTATTGCTTTTGTACTGCAAAGAGTCAAAATTTGCATTATTTATTTACTGTACAGTTATTTAATCATTTAGGAGTGTCACCTCCAGAAGACTGTATTGACCAACACATTTCTAGGGGAATTCCTGGACATCAAATTTAAAAATGGAAATGACTTTGGGTGGGACCACCATTTCGAGTCCAATAAAAACTGAAAACGTGGCATTTTTTTGCCTTAAATCATTATTCATGCCGTCTCCAGGAATTGTTTTTCCTTGCAACCTACAGTATACTTTCAGGACAGCTCGAACCTAACATCCCGTTTTAGAATAACTAGAATCAAAAATAAACAAATAGTTCTTGACCAATGAATGAAGGGGAGAGACGGATCTTCAAATCAAAAGCACAGTCTTATGTTAATGTGTGTTCGGTTTATGAAGTGCGCCCATTTTTTTTACTTTCTCGTATATGAACTATAGGGAAAGTAATGGAATCCAACAAAAATTCCACCTTGAGATTTTGATTAATCTCGACGTTTTAGGCCTCACCAAGTCTGAAAACATCATTTTTGGAATTATGTCTATGTCTGTCTGTGTGTGTGTGTGTGTGTGTGTGTGTATGTAAACAAGATAACTTGAATATGCTTTCACTTTGGTCAACAAAATTTTGCATACAAGTATTTGGTATAAAAAGTAGATTTCTATCAAGTTTTGAGCTATTTCCGCTAACCGGATGTGGTACTTTACCTTTTATTCATGCAGCTGCAGAGTCTGATTTATTCAGCTTTACTTTTATAATAATTGTTCAATATGTTATTAATTTGAAGTGATTTGATGTTGACGGTTCTTGAATGTACATAATATAAAAATAGAATCCTTGTCTTGTGGTTTACTCCTCAAATATCCATCCCCATATCAGAGCATACGAGAAAGTTGAGGGGAAACCACTCCTGATTTTTTTTTTTTTGAAAGGATCTATGAAACAATATTTTAGGAAAAAAAAAATATTTGGTAGTGTTTTTGTTTTGCCGATGTGCTCGCTTCCGTTGTCTATCAGCGGCTAAGCGTGTTTCTCTCTCCTCTGAGGTTTCGTTTTGCCAATGTGCTTGCCTTGCTTGTGTTTTAGCGGCGACAGTTTCACTTTGGCGACAGAGTAGCTTTCTCTGAGCTTCATGCTTTAGCCTCACACATCTGGACGGACAGACAGACACACACATCTCCACGTGTAGACGTTTATGTATAAAATTTGTTGCAATAAATTACTATAAATAAAACTGCATTTAGCTACATTATAATGATAGCGGAAAAAAATATAAAACAATATCATAAAATTAAATGTATTACCAGGAACATGACAGGGATGTAGCGGCTTATTGTTCCCATTACATCTTTATATTTACATGCCGTTCTTTAGGGTGAATGGCTGCCAGAATCATCCTCACTTTGCACTAAATGCGAAAGAATGCAGAATTTATAATCAAGTTTTCAATGTATACACATTACTGTTAAACTGATAATGTACAAATTAAAATAAAATTAATAATAGTTATTGAAAGAATATGATTATATTGAATACAGTTTTTAATATCGTGTACATATTTCCATTATACAAAAAATTCAGATGGTTGTTTAAATAAAATACTATTTCCGGTTGAGTAATTTTTCTCAAATTTCATACCTGTTTGTTTTTATCATTATAAATATCTATACAAAATTTAAATCATCTATCTGTAATTATAACCATAGTTTACTTGAAAATTCGCAAAATTATTCAGTTAAAGTACCACTTCCGGTAGCCGGAAGTGGCCTAACAGGTGATAGGATTTCTTATTTTTGATATTAAGCAGGTGTACAAAATCTCATTGACCAGGTCAAAGTGTTTTGAGTTATTGTGTTTACACACAGACAGACATAATTTCAAAAATGGTTTTTTCGGACTCAGGAAGGTCTAAAACGTCAAGATTCACCAAAATCTCGAGGTTGAATTTTTTTCACAATTCCTATACTTTTGCTATACTATGCATACAAGAAAGTAAAAATGCAAGTGTTTTGCATCTTGTGAGTAAACAACTAGATAACTGACATGAGTATCAGGCAAAACAAATAATGCGAGTTTTTCTTCTTTTCCCCCATGGGTGTCTTGCCGTTGTAAAGCAATGGTCACCATTTTTTTTTTAATCTTCATTCTTCATGAAAACTTCAAATTAAATATTTTCTCACTACAAAACACACAGGCTAAGTACCAAAAATAAAACAAAATTGGAGTGTGGTATTATTTTTTATTTCCCCCAAAGCCAGTGCTTTGATTTCAATACTACTTCCATTACCCACTGTCACACTATCTGGTCAGGATACACATACTCTAACCCATGCTGAGAAAATGCATATGAGGCTATAAGCAATAACTTCATCTGTATGATCAGATAAATATGTCTAAAGGCCTTGCAGTGTACATTGTCTATTGACGTAATTAACATTTACGTGGAGGTACAGTATGACTGAGCCCTTCAGTTTTATCATAAGTAGTGGAAAAACTGAGCACTTTATGTGGCGTCAGACTTGTTTGCAGTTGTTACTGTGTAATTTTAGTAATAGGTCATACAAAAACATTTTCTGAGGTGTTAATTCATATTTTGGACAAACTATTAAGATTTTTTTCCTGCCAAGAAATCAGTGATGTAAATACTTTTTTTTTTCTATTTAAAACACAACCACAGAGCTATGGCTTGAAAATGACGCAGCTATCATGACCTGTTGAATGTTTTGATGCTGGCGCATCAGTATTTTAGTACTGCATTGGATCCTTTTATTTTAGTTGGTTAAAAAGGTCTGCAGTACTACTACTTACAGCAATATTACTTTATTGCAGTTTACATACTGTAGAGTTAAACATTGTTTTCTAAAATGTGTGGTTATTGTTAGTGGAGAAGGTGCAGAAGTTCCTGTGCAGAAGGAACTTCACTTCTCTAGCTCTTACTCATTTACCCCAACAGGGTATAAAATAATAATAGTGGTGTCTTAAAACAACTGGGGTGCTAAAAAAAAACAAAAAAAAACTGACACAGCACCGAGATGAACTTCAGTAGGACTAAACACAGATGTAAGGTTCTATTTAAAACAAAAAATATGTTAAAGTTTCAACTTTACCGTTTTTTTAGAGAAAGGGCTTGGCTGATCATAGGAAGAGAAGCAGTCTGAAAATTTCCAGAAGCAGGGGTGCGCATTGTTCTCTGTATGGTTAAGCCATCGGAAGGGTCTTCTGCAGCTCAAGGGACTTTCCTTTCCCATTCCTTCCATCATACTGTTCTACAAGAGACTTCACCATTTTTACCATTACTCTTCTTTCTCATTCTTCCATTCTGTATAAGAGAACAAAGAATAAGCTTTTATTTGCACTCGGCTTTGGCAAGAGAAGCACCAGAAACTTAGAGCAGAATTAACATTATAAAGAAATAATCCACCAATCCATCCACTCTTTTTTTCCCCTAAATGCACTTTTCCAGAGCAGGTTCACAAGGCAGCTGAAACCTATCCCAGCAGGCACCGGGCACAAGACAGGAACGATCCCTGGACAAAGCGGCACCAGCCCATTGAAGGGTGAACACATTCTCACACACATCAGTGCCACTTTAGCATCGCCAACCCACCTAACCTGCAGGTCTTTGGACTGTGGGAGGAAAAGGAGGACCAAGACAAATGCATGAAAATCCACATGGAGAACATGCAAACTCCACGTAGGGAGCACCCAGGACTTGAACCCAAGTCTCCACACTGCATGAAAGAAGCATCACTGTTGTGTTTCTCTTATAAAGAAACCACCTCCTCAACTGTGAAAATCTCTCTTCTCTCTATTATAAAATAAAAAATCTTGGAAAGAGACCTGATTTTCTCAGAGAGACACTTTCACGTCCCGAGATTTAACGACACCCGGGGCTGGAAATAAAAGACAAAGAGTAGATGACAAAGTAGAACGTCTTAAAGAATTCAAAAACATTGGCGCAATACATGTGCAGAGCAGGTTAGAGATAATGGAAGTACAAAAATTTGAAAGTCTCAAAAAAACTGATAGTAAAGATCGCATTAGGACAAACAAACGGAAATTATTATTACAGAACAGCGAAAAGAGATCGAATATATTGTTCGGCTTTAAACTTTAAGTCGGAGACTTGTAGATTGTCCAATTCCTGTTGCCATCAGGGGGAGAAAAAAAAAAGTAGTGTTTCTTCCCAATGAAGAGGCGTATCCGCGAGAATTATAAGATTTGTTGTTTGGTGAAAGTGAAATCCAACGAGAGAAAATTTCTAGCCCAGGAGGCAAGAGCTTATGCAGAGAGATTTGGAAAAGTTCTGGGCACATAACCACGTACACAGTTCAATCATTTCTCATTTGTGTGAATGCTATTGTCAGACACATTTCGAGGATATTCACTCATGGGCAGTTATACGTTGCGTTGTCACGATGTAATTCCAAACACAGAATTACAATTCAATGCGATATTGACTAAAAAGTAAAAGCGAAAAGAGATCGAACGGGGTTGGCAAGTGAAGCAAGCAGGGGGTAGTGATTAACAAAAGAAAGCCTCAAAAATACATACCAAACTGAGGTACCTGGCATTGTCAAGGTGAGGAGGTGGAAAGATATAAAGGTTGGGGAGCATGCGCTGATAGCAAGGTAACACAAAATTATCAAACTTTATTGCCTTCAAACCTAATGCACAAATATTACAAATCAAAAGCCTTTTTTTTTTTTTTAATAAGTTTATAGCGTCATAATTGCCACATGTAGAGTACACTAAAATTCTTACTCGCATGTGTTAGTAAATATGCAGTGCATTATAAAGTGTTTTTGGTTTTTCCTCCTGCTGCGAATAAACCCAATAACAATATGGCCATGAGAAAAATTATTAGAGAAAGGCTTAAATAAAGAGAGGAAGTTAAATATAGAAGGTGGGAATTGGACCAAGATGTCTTGATTGGAAGACAAACTTTCTAACCAAACAGTTCTTGATACTCCTCACTATTATGACACCATTGCTTTTTTCTCCCAGTTTGACTTGGTATTATTGGTATTATATATGCTTTGTTGTAAATTCAAAATAAGGAAAAAAAACATGTTTAGACTAAATATGATAATCCCACTTGGTGCCCAGTAGGGGCTTGATGGTCTTGTGGCCTCTGAACCCCTGCAGATTTTGTTTGTGTTTTTTTCTCCAACGTGTGGAGTTTGTTTTTGTTTTCTGTCCTCCTGGCCATTGGACCTTACTGTTTCCTTTGTCACTTAGTATTGCCTAATCTTATTTTTATATTTTTCTTTCTCCATCTTGTTGTTCTTAGTCTGTGGCTTCAAAATCAAAACACTACATTAAGAGCAAACAACCAAATGGAAATTGGGATAAGAGAGAGGGACCCGTAATCAAAGATGAGATTAAAATTAGAGCAATGGCAGACACTGAGGAGGCAGCAAAAACAATTCATAACGTCAATTATGAACACAGTATTGCCCCCAGAATCCGAACACCCAGAACTGAACAACTTGGAATCCGAACCAAAAATTCCAACAAATTTTGCCCCGGAATCCGAACGCCCAGCACGTTGTTCGTGTCCGTTTGTGCTTATGTTTCCCCAGCGCTGGGGCCATCCATATGCTTCGTCGCTCCGTTCGTTGTCAGAAGCTATAGTGAAAGCATCTTGTGTGATTTTCGGTGCTAATTTTATGCTTTTGTGCCGGTTGTGTGTTATTTTTTTTTTATATAATAAGAACTTCGTGTATTCGCCATGGGTCCTAAAAAATGTAGTGAGGAAAATAAGAGTAAGAGGAAAGCTGTTAGAGCTGTTACAGGGGATGGGGCTCCTTTGTGACCAGGAGGAGGTCATGGGGTATGTTTGGTTGGGAAAAATGTTCGTGGTGAAGCGCAGGGCACCTTTTCACTTACACAACGTTTGGCACACGCGTTGCAACAGATGTTCACGGCGGCGCCATCTAGCGGCACATTTGGTCCCTGCGCGGCGCTCTTTACCCATATTTCTTTGAATTGTCAAGAGATGGCGCAAGTGTCCAAGTATGAGAAGGCCGACTGCTTTGATCGGGTGAAGGCAAACTGCCGTATGGATTTAAAACGTGAACGACCCAGTGCACGTGACCGGCTGACACACCCGCGTTTCTGCACGTCACACTTCCATACTCACTGATAGTGCTGTATTTCATTCGCCAATGTCTATTATATGCAAGCACGTTTCAACAGAGACTCGCCTTAAAAACACAGCATCCTTCCCCCATCATTTTCCTCAGACACAGCAGCGGTTGTATGTCACTTATCTCTGTAGTTACCATCACCAACGTCCGTTACATGGCATCACGGTTCAACACAGACGCTCCTTAAAAACAGAGCACCCCTTCCCACCCTTTTTCCCCAGTATGGTTTCAGTGCTACTCTTTCTCACTGGCTTTACTTATTTGTGGTGCTGTTTGCTCCATTTCCGACTCACAGTACGATTTCAGTGTTGCTCTTTCTGACTGACTGGTGCTATTTGTTCGCTTTCTGAAGTATTGTAAATAACGTAAATTCATCTCACTGTGGTGCTTATTCCGTACGTAATACCATGTAACATTATGATTGTCCTGTTTTTCGTTAATATACCCATGCCACCGAAAAAAAGACATAGAATTGGAAGGTCCACTTCAGATGCCACAACAAAGTCTATTTCAAGGATGTCTGAAATGCCACAGCAGACACAATCCAGAATGGAGGAACTTGCAATAAATTATCAATCAGAAAACTGTTTGTTCTATTTCTATGTTCTGTTTCTTTCATTTGGGAAATTCACCGGTTATAGATTCCCGTGCAACGCCGGGTACTCTTGTTGGTATATATATATAAAATGCAATTGTGACTGACTGCCTTATCAACAAAAACACTCTTTACTTAAAAAGCTGAAATTTGGCAGGATGGTACTGCTAGGCCAGTAGGTACCCGATAAAAAAAATAACATTTCAAAATATCAACATTTAAGGGTAAAAAAAAACAAAAAACAAAAAACCCTACAATAGAAAAACGAAATAAACCAAAATGTCAAAACCACTTTCACTGACTTGATTAATATATGGTGATATTGTAGAAAACAGAAAATAGCTTAAGTGTGTTGTTTTTATATCTCAATGTTTGCGAGTAACAAAGCCGTAATGAGTGGGGTATTCATGGGCGGCATGTCCTTTTTTCATCTCGGCTGTGATTGCACAGAGAAAAGGGATGTGCAGTTCATGGAGAACAGCACCACAATACAAGCTGAGGCTGTAATTGTCCAGAGAAATGGAGATGGTGGTGAGTGAGGAAGGGCAGCTAACCTGCAATAAAATTAAATATGAAGTGGATGAAGAAATGTTAGACGAAACTCAAAGGCAACATACTCCCTATTCTGTCAAAATTAATCCACAAAGGTGGCACAGTGGTAGCGCTGCTGCCTCACTTTAAAGAAAACATTGGTTCATGTCCAGGGCACTCTCTGTATGGAGTCTGCAAAGCGGTTTGAGCAGTAAGAAAAGCACAATATAAATTTAAAGAATTATTATTGGTCTTACTCCACACAATGTGGTAAAATGCACACAAATTCAAGCCAGACTGGATTATTAAGTGCTCTTCTTACATATAAACTTCTACGTGTGGATGTGTTTGTGTCAGTCTTCCGGCCCGGAAGTGAGAGGTGGAGTCGGTGTAAGGGCTCCACCTCCGAGAAAACAGAAACTTGCTTAGCCACTAATAACACAAGCAAGGCCAGCATATCAGCAAAAACGAAACCTCTGAAGAAACAGAAATTTGCTTAGCCGCTGATACAGAAGCGAGGTGAGCACATTGGCAAAGCGGTATCCCTTTTACTTTTCCTCCTGCCACTTACACAGAAGCAATGCAAACACGTTGGAAAAACAAAACGTTCCAGGAGAGAGATGCCCAGAGTAGTTCCTTTCAATTACCTGACATCTCTACATTTCAATGTTCTTTCTGACGATTTCAATAGTTTCTAGGACCCCGGGCTTTTTACAGCACAGGCTTACACGGCTAGTGTATATATAAAGGTCAAAGAATCGGGGTGACGGTTTGGTTGCAAAACAGAAACAGAACTGCCGGTGCAGCGTACCAGCCCACTTCAAGCTCTGAGTACAACATAACATGCCTTGGTCAGTTTAAATGCTTGCACAGCTCACTAAAGGGGTCCCTGATGGACAGAACATAGAGGAGATGGACCCTGTACATATTTCACAGTATTATTTCTTTTCACCTGTTCTTAGCAGTACAGTACTTAAAACGTTCAGTTCATTCCATTGGCCACTCAGACTGTAAGTTTCAATGCTATATGTAATAAGTTAAAGGAAACCACAGTTCCATGAATACCATTTTTGATCTAAACGCTCCCAAATTTTTAGATGGTACAAGATAACAGATCAAAGCGTTATATTCAAATCTGACTGAAGCGATCATTTTTACAGGACCTGCTACAGGATGAAATTATATCCCAAATACCCATTATTCTTACTAATTACATAATAATAATAATAATAATAATAATAATTCTTTGCATTTATATAGCGCTTTTCTCACTACTCAAAGTGCTCAGCAACTGCAGGTTAAGGGCCTTGCTCAAGGGTCCAACAGAGCAGAGTCCCTTTTGGTATTTATGGGATTCGAACCAGCAACCTTCCGATTGCCAGTGCCGATCCCTAGCCTTAGAGCCACCACTGCGCCAATGATTTAATTCGAAAGAATAGTTTCCTCCAAAACTGTGTTCTGCATCAACAAAAGCCAAGGTCGGGTCAGTCACTAGGAAAAGCAAGAATTGACCCACGGCAGAAATGTTTTCCTCATGGGCAACTGTAGCATGTTCAAGAGTATGAAGCACCAGTGAACTATTAATATTAGCCCCGGGATGTCGGGTGGGGTGATTCAGCACAACAAATATCGTATTACAGAAAAGTGCTCACATACTACTTCTGATACCTCTGATTAACCCAGCACTATAACCAAAGGCCATTGTCTTAGGGAATTTTCCAGGTGAAGCCAGGTAACAAAGCTAGAATGATAAACAACCCCCCCCCCCCCCCCCCCACCTCAAATACACACCAGAATGCCTAAAGGAAAGGAAAACTTCTGACTTGGCTAAAGTGAAAACATCCCATTCAGGCATTATAAAGGTGTATTGCTGTAGGTATGGAGGAGTCCCAGTAGCATATCTTAGCTCACTTCTGCTGAATAAATCTTTGGCTGAAAGCCCTCAATTCTTGTGTGTCAGAGAGAGGATGTGCAGCATTGCCTATAATAGCCATCAGTTCTGTTTTCATTCTCTCTTCCACAGAGTGCATCCCTTAACTAAGCCGGTCTGTTTATTTTTGCTTATTGATTCTGAAGGCCGCTCTTGAAGTGATGTTCCCAGCCCGGCACACCACAGCATGTAAAACAGCACTGGCCATCACAGAGTCGTAAAATATGTATTGGATGTCAGTGCATTAACATAAAGAACAGCATTTCCTACATGCAGGGTTGTGTAGGAGTATAAATAATGGTGTATTCTACACCGAAAAGGATTTAGGGGTTTATGTTGACAGAACAATTTCATCACCTAAGCAATGTGCAGAAGAAAACAGGCAAATAAAATGATAGGGTAAGTTATACAAACTACTGAATGTAAACCAATGGTCATTATAAGACTATATAATGTACTATATTAGATAGATAGATAGATACTTTATTAATCCCAAGGAGAAATTCACAATTTGAGACCACATCTGGATTTTAGGAGGTCGGGGCCCCTCATGGACCCCGTGATCATCAGAGGCGACTGTGTGCAGAGGGTGCAGACCTATAAATATCTGGGAGTGCAGCTAGATGACAAATTGGACTGGACTGCCAATACTGATGCTCTGTGTAAGAAAGGTCAGAGCCGACTATACTTTCTGAGAAGGTTGGCGTCCTTCAACATCTGCAATAAGATGCTGCCGATGTTCTACCAGACGGTTGTGGCGAGTGCCCTCTTCTATGCGGTGGTGTGCTGGGGAGGCAGCATAAAGATGAAGAACGCCTCACGCCTGGACAAACTGGTGAGGAAGGCAGGCTCTATTGTTGGAGTAAAGTTGGACAGTTTAACATCTGTGGCAGAGCGACGGGCATTAAGCAAACTCCTGTCAATCATGAAGAATCCACTGCATCCACTGAACAGTGTCATTTCCAGGCAGAGGAGTAGCTTCAGTGACAGACTTTTGTCACTGTCTTGCTCCACTGACAGACTGAGGAGATCGTTTCTCCCCCACACTATGCGACTCTTCAATTCCACCCGGGGGAGTAAATGCTACCATTACTCAAAGTTATTGTCTGCTTTTACATGCATTTTTATTACTATCTAATTTAATATTGTTTTTAGTATCAGTATACTGCTGCTGGATTATGTGAATTTCCCCTTGGGATTAATAAAGTATCTATCTGAAGTACTGTGTGCTATTGTGGTCACCACACAAGGCAGACATAGCAGCACTTGAAGCTGTGCTGAGGGGAGTAAACAAGTGCATCCCATTAGGACATGTTATCTTAGTCTCGAGTAGAGAGGACAACGCATGGACCTAATGCTGCCCTTTAAAGTTGGCTTCTTGATTCGGTGGGCCTCTTTTGTAGTGATGTTCAGAGCCCAGCACACCACAGCATGTTAAACAGCACCGGCCATCAGAGAGTTGTAAAATATGTATTGGATGTCAATGCATAAACATAAAGAACAGCATTTCATACATGCAGGGATGTGTGTGTATGTAAAAACCGGTGTATTCTACACTGAAAGGGATTTGGGGTTTTATGTTGACACAACAATTTCATCATCTAAGCAGTGTGCAGAAGCAAACAAAAAGGTAAATAAAATGAAAGGGTATGTTATACAAACTACTGAATATAAACCAATGGACATTATGATCAGACTACATAATGTACTATATTAGTGAGACCGCATCTGGAGTACCGTGTGCTATTCTGGTCACCACACTACAAGACAGACAGAGCAGCACTTGAATCTGTGCTAAGGGGAGTAAACAAGTGCATCCCAGGACTTTAGGACATGTTATCTTAGTCTCGACCAGAGGGGACAACGCGAGGACCTAATGCTGCCCTTTCAAGTTAGCATGTTGATTTCGATGGGCTTCTCTCGAAGTGATGTTCCCAGCCCAGCACACCAGCGTATAAAACACTGTGTAAAAATCGTTGTACTCTGCATTTTTCTTTGTAGAGTGCCTTGGATTGACGTTTGCTACAGAGAAGGGGCCCTTTATAAAAACAAGAGTAACTGTTCACCAGTGACAAAATAAAAACCGTTAACCTCGTACAGTATCACCCAAAACTGTCACTTTTCAACTCTAATGCTCTTTCACATTAAACAAATCTCCAGCCATTGTAACTACCGCTATACGAAGATTTTCTGAATTGGCCGGTGCATCGCCTGTTGTACCCACCACACGTCGGAGCAATTTAGGGTCGCGAACCGACTCATCCTCACTTTGAACTGTAAGAGAGAGACGAGAGTTGGAAACTTGGAGCATAGGAAGGCACAGGCGAAACGGTGTCGCCTCACAAATGTGTACTAAGGCACAGGCCACCATAAACGTGAATCGAATTCACTCCTACTCTGTAGGGCGCCCTTTCACGGCAGGCTTATCTTGCTAATCACCGGTCAATAAATTTACTTGTTCTTTATCTCCGATTACTTAAACTCGTTAACTCATTATTGGAGAACACATTCGGGATTGCATATATACAGCTTCAAAGATTACACAAGCCAACTGCGTATTCTTCACCTTTCAAACAACATATAAAACGCTAACCTTCCATTCTCTGAGGAAACTGCGTATCGTCGTCTTCAGTAGCGAGCTGCCCGCACTAGCGTTACCTTGAGGGAAGGGGGCGCACGGGGGTCCCAGGCGCCATGCGAAGCTTCTTGTCGCGACGGCAAGACAAACGGCGGGGTGTTTAACGGAGCAAACAATAATAAAGAGGCCTTAACCAGCCGCCACACTCGGGGAGCGGCCATACGTCGGACTTCAAAACAAGTGATCCTCCCGGGAGTCCCTCTGGCTTGAACCGTACACTTTTTGAGTGGCATAACAGCACATGATAATGAGCTTCGCTTTGCTTTGTTTTGCTTCGGAATCTTCAAGGGGAGCAAGGACCGGACTTCTGCGTAGCCGAATGAAAGAAAGCTTGTTTTGATTAACCATTCCGCCGCTCAAAATTTAAACAGTCAGATCCCAAAGTTCTTTGCTTCGTACTTACTTCAAATTTATTTCCACTGCTAATACACCTCCCGTTCTCTCTTCCTCTCTTTTCCTTTCCCTTTACTCTCTTGCGCCATTTCGTTTCCTGAGCAACGACAGCCGTCTTCTAAACTACGCCTGTCGCTCGACGGTGCGGCTCCCGCCCATTATTGGCTAATTCAGGCAGCTGTCGTAAAATGTACTCGAAGGGATTCTGGGAAACGTAGTTTTTTTAATGTCTCTCGTAAATTCAAATTCTAAAACGGTTTTACTGTTATGATTGTAAGTTTTGTGCTTCCAAATCACTTCTAGATTAAATATTTAATAAGCATACATTCACGAGGAATAGAATGCCTTTTATTGTCTCTATACACATGTACAATGAGATTAAAAGCAGCACCTACAGTGCAGACATATATGTAGAACACAAATAAACAAATGGTGCAAAAAGTTGCAAAAAAATTGCAGAAAATATACATATGGAAAGTACAAATAACTATTGCACTATTGGGTTATTGCACATTATTTAAATATTAATAATGTTATTAATACAATATAATTTATTATATACATATTAATATAATAATGTTATTATTTAAATATTGGAAAGGAAGTGAAAGAGGGTAATAATAAAAAATAATTGCAATGAATGTACATAAATTAACAGGCATAAATAACAACAAATTCTCTATCCACCTTAGTAAAAAGATAAGGGGCCATGTATCTGTCTGTGTGTCCATCTGCTTGCCATGTCTCTATCAGTCCAAAAAATGGCACATCACAAACATTTGTAGTAATAAAATGTATTGAATTTATCATTGCAATAGCCAGTTTTTACGAATCCTATACCAAGTGGCATATAACAGAGACATAAGCACTCCACAGTGCGCTGCAATTGCTAATACTATCGCTGAGGTCTATGTTGATTACTCAGATTTCAAACGATCTTAAATGAGCTGAACAGCTAGCTGGCAATAACTCAATTCATTCTTACATATAACTCTTCTCAGATTGCTTACACTGTTTTACAAATACACAATAGCAACATACAACAAAACATGACAACTGAGCGAACAGCAAAAATGCCTTTTAATGTAGAAAAGTGCAAAATGCTACACGAGGGCAAAAGGAACATCAATTATAAATACAAGATGGGAGACACTGAGCTACAGGAAGCAACTTCTGAAAAGCATTTAAGGGTTTGCTTTGACAATAAAAACATTGTGTCAGCATAATGTGAAGCAGCATTTAAAAAGGCAAATAAAATGTTAGGTTATATTATAAAAATAGTTAAATATAAATCAGGAGATATTATGCTCCGAGTAACTAATGCACTAGTGAGACCCCCATCTGAAGTACCGTGTGCAGTTCTAGTCAGCACATCTCTCTATTATAAAAAGAAATCCTGGAATGTAAAAGCAAGGTGACGATACGTGATTTTCTCAGAAGTTCTCGAAAGACATTTAAAAGACCCGCGAGACAAAAGAGACTTGCCATGAAGTGTCTCGCGGGGACCGTAAACATGAGACTTGGTACCAAGAGACTGTCCCAGGGCCGTCTCGCGGGGACGTGGAACATGACATTCTTGAAAGACAAGCCCTACTTACAACAGATATCATATAAGAGCTAATCCATCAAAAAACAGTCAGCCGTGTAAAAGCACGTAGTGCACACACATCCTGTACTCTCAACACATATAAAGTGTACAAGGACAATACGGAGAATAGACACCCAAAGGCGTTGGAGAGAAAAAAAGGCAGACAAGAGATTATGAAACCAGTAAAATTTGAAAGTATTGCAGCACCCCAGCCAGGCTGCGGTCTTTTTGGTTTTAGGTGACTGTTCGGTTCGATTGAGGGAGGGTGGAGTGCAGCACGGAAGACTGATAGCGGGGTATTGATTGATGCGGTAAAGGGAGGGGGTTGGCGAGGGTGCTAGAAAGTTGTGTTTGGGGTTACGAAGTCAGCGATTGTTCAAGTAAAACTTTTGTGACACTTTATCATGTCAGTCGCTACAGTATCAAAGAAAAAATAGAAAAGACCGCAAAACAAAAGGTGATTAATCATCGGGACCAGGTGTAACTGAAAAAAGAGCCAGACAAATCGAAGTCAGAAATAAAAGGCAAAGAGTAGAGTCTTTTCACATTCGCATCATTCTTATGCACAAAATGTGGATTTACACAATAATAGACCATACGCTATGAAAATATGTGGTCCCGCAACAGAGAAGCTGAATTTCAAAGAAAACACAATTCGGTCAGGTGAATATTTATGATCATGGAGAAGCAATGCAAATTTTAACAGGCAAAAAGAAACGTAATGTATATATTCCGCAAATAACATTACATACCAAAGGAGATCGTGATATGCCATTCGTATTAAAATGTTTAAAGTTTACTGTGAGAATAGCTTTTGCTATGACAATAAATCACAGGGACAAACATTAGAAAAAGTCGGATTATTTATTAGAGAAACAGAAACAATATTCACTCACGGGCAGTTATACGTTGCATTGTCATAATGTGTCTCCAAAAAATATTGTTTTTAATGAAGCTTTAAAGTAAAAGTGCAAATAATGAAACTGAAACAATTCCAAAGAAAAAAAAAATTAAAAATTGTATATCCCTTTAACCAAACAGAGGGGTTGGCAAGCGAAGTGAGCAGGGGCCGAAGCCCCCTAGTTACACAATTAAAAAAAAAGACAGCACAGCATTTGACACTGTCCAGAGGAGAGCAACCAACTGCATCGTGGGACATGAGGACATGTCATACTCCGACAGACTCAAAGAATGAAACCTGTTTAGTTTCGGGCAGAGGAGACCACGTGGGGACCTCACCCAGGTCTTCAAGATCCACAAAGGCATTGGTAAAGCAGATCCAGCAGAATTCTTTTCAGGTTAAGGGTGAATGACATAGTCAAGGACAAGAGTGGAAATGAAGGGGTAGTGCACTGAGGACTGAAGCCAGGAAACACTTCTTAATGCAAATAGTTGTGGAAATCAGGAACAAACTACCAGGGATAGGCAGACACCTTGACAACCTTTGGAAAGGATCTGGATAAGATATGGGGACAGCTCACCCCACTGATTCTAATCAGTCAGGCTTCAAGGCATTAACCTTTTGAGATTTAACTTTAACCTCCATCCCTTCATTGGTCAAGAGTCCTGTTTTCAGTTCATTAAGCTCTGGAACTCACTACCTACTGAGCTTAGAAATATCGAGTCATTTTCAACTTTCAAATGTAAACTTAAAACCCATCTGTTTAAAGTGGCCTTTTCTTTATGATTACAGTGGCTTTGTTTGGTTTTCATTTTTATATTTTCTGATGTTTTAAGTTTTGTTTATAATGTTTTTTTTTATTTATTGCTTGTTCGGTGTCCTTGAGTGCTTAGAAAGGCGCCCTGTATAAATACATTGATCCCTCGCTATATCGCGCTTCGACTTTCGCGGCTTCACTCCATCGCGGATTTTAAATGTAAGCATATCTAAATATATATCACAGATTTTTCGCTGGTTCGCGGATTTCTGCGGGCAATGGGTCGTTTAATTTACGGTACATGTTTCCTCAGTTTGTTTGCCCAGTTGATTTCATACAAGGGACGCTATTGGTGGATGGCTGAGAAGCTACCCAATCAGAGCATGTATTACGTATTAAATAAAACTCCTCAATGATATACGATGTGCTTCCTGCGCGGTGCTTCGCACACTTAAAAGCTCTAACAGCACGTATTGATTTTTGATTGTTTGCTTTTCTCTGCCTCTCTCACTCTCTCTGACATTCTCTGCTCCTGACGGAGGGGGTGTGAGCAGTGGGGCTGTTTGCCTAGAGCACGGGTGTCAAACTCCAAGCCTGGAGGGCCGCAGTGGGTGCAGGTTTTCTTTCTAACCCTTTTCCTAATCAGTGTCCAGTTTTCACTGCTAATTAACTTCTTTTCCCACTACTTTAATAGCCCTGTTTTAAAGGATCAAGTCTTCTTTTCTTCATTAAATGACAGCAAAACAGCAATGACATGTGAAAAGTAGCCAACTAATGACCAGCTAAATTGGGGCTTCAAACTCCAACCAGTTCCTTAATGAGAAGCTGATTCTTGCTGTTAATTAAACCCGTTATTTAATTCCATGGCTTGTTGCTGCTCTCTTTCTGCCACAGCAGACATTTCCAAAACTGTTGATATTCTGTTTTTTTCTCTAAGGACTCCTAAAATGTTTTGATAACCCGAGGGATCAACCTTACTGAGACCTTCATATTTATTTTCAGATTTTGTTTGATGGCTACAGGTGAGGTGGTCATGTCCTGCTTGTTTTATGTCTCATTATTGTCTGGCTACTAATTAAGGAAAAAACAACTAAGGGGCCTGAGTCAAGCTAATTAAATCTAAGGCTAAAGAAGTTAATTAGCATCAAAAACTGGTCATGAATTAAGAAGATGGTTAGAATGAAAACCTGCAGCCACTGCGGCCCTCCAGGACTGGAGTTCGACACCCCTGGCCTAGAGGATACAGACACTCCTCTAAAAAATGCTGAAAGACTACCTTCACATTGATCCCTTCTTTGCAGCTGCTTTATCGCGGTGCTTTGCATACTTAAAAGCCCAACAGCACATACTGATTTTTTGATTGTTTGCTTTTCTCTCTCTCTGTCTCTCTGACATTCTCTGCTCCTGACGAGCACTCCTTTGAAGAGAAGATATGTTTGCATTCTTTTAATTGTGAGAAAGAACTGTCATCTCTGTCTTGTCATGGAGCACAGTTTAAGCTTTTGACTAAAGGGTGTTATTTCATGTCTCGGGGGCTCTAATAATGTTAAAAAACGTATTTAGAAGGTTGTAAACAGGTTTTCTATGCTCTAACTGTGAAAATATTAGATTTATAAATAAAGAATCCTACTTCGTGGAAATTCATTTATCGTGGTAGAGTCTGGAACGGATTAACCGCAATAAACGAGGGTTTATGTTGTATAACTGTGCGGAGAATATTTGCGGCACCACCATCTACTCAAAGCACTGTGATGTTCCAACAATGATGGATGGATTAAAAGCCAGAAGTCTGTATGACCATCAACATCAAGTGACTCCGTGAGAACCCTAACTACAAAGAGGACTGTTTCATTTATGTTAGGTAGAATGCCCAGAGGGGACTGGGTGGTCCCGTGGCCTGGAACCCCTGCAGATTTTTTTTTTTTTTTCTCCAGCCGTCTGGAGTTTTTTTTCTGTTTTTTCTGTCCACCCTGGCCATCGGACCTTACTCCTTTTCTATGTTAACTAATGTTGTCTTATTTTAATTTCTTATTTTGTCTTTTATTTTTCTTTTCTTCAGTATGTAAAGCACTTTGAGCTACTTTTTGTATGAAAATGTGCTATATAAATAAATGTTGTTGTTGATGTTATAAACAGTGTGGGAGAGTTTCTAAGGGCTTAAAATATATAAAAATAACCATACAAACATATGGTTTCTACTTCGCGGATTTTCACCTATCGTTTGTCTGGAACGCAACCCCCGCGATCAAGGAGGGATTACTGTAAAATATATTATTATTATCATTATTAAGTCAGTCCCATGAGCAGGGCTGTGGAGTCAGTAGATAAATCCTTCAACTCCGACTCCTTAGTTTCCGGTACTTCTGACTCAGACTCCTCTGTATTTAATATGCTAATGTATTTTCCATGTTGATTGAAGGAAGGCAACATACACGTCATTTAACCACAGAACTACTGGCTAGGAAGCGGACTCTCTACCGTATTGCCAGTTTAAACAAAAGACAAGAACCCCTGAACACACATCAGGCCACAGCACACACCTCCACCTACATCGTCACACTTGTCCATCCATCCATTATCCAACCCGCTATATCCTAACTACAGGGTCATGGGGGTCTGCTGGAGCCAATCCCAGCCAACACAGGTCGCAAGGCAGGAAACAAACCCCGGGCAGGGCGCCCATTACACTTGTTTACACTCAAATGAACTTGTTAAACACATTATATCTGAAATAAAATGTAGTGAGAAGTCAAGCAAAATGACACCTTTTATTGGCTAACTAAAAAGATTACAATATGCAAGCTTTCGAGGCAACTCAGGCCCCTTCTTCAGGCGAGATGTAATCACTGAAAGCCCTTTTTGTAATGTACCATAATCCAGATTACAATATGTGAATGTCAGGTTGTATAACAGCTCAGCTGAACTTCACAATAGTAGTAACATAACTATGCACTGGGCTTTATTCTTACATCAGAGAAGTACTTAATTATGAATATTGTTTGTGAAACGGGACATTTGAACTTGCTGTATTTTTTTTTTCATTACAATTTAAATTTATTAGGAGTCGGTACATTTTTGCCGACTCCAGGTACCCAAAATTGTCTCCGACTCAGACTCCACAGCCCTGCCCATGAGGATTTAGTTTCCTATTTATGTTGTTCACTGATTATTCCAAAGTGTCTGTTTAACAACATTTTAGCATAATACAAGCATTTTGCACATTTTGAGCCTACAACTGGAACATTAGAACAATGCAGATGAGAAAAGGCCACTCAGCCCATAAAAGCTTGTCAGTCCTGTCCACTAAATTCTTCCAAAATAACAGTCGAGATTTGAAAGTCGTACTGTCTATCGCACTACTTGACAACTCATTCCTTGTGTCTGTGGTTCTATGGGTGAAAAAACTTCCTAATGCTGGTGTGAAATTTACCCTTAGCAAGTTTCCTACTGTGTCCCCGTGTTCTTTTTGCAAAACAGGGACAAACTGACATGTGGATTACGTGACACAAGTAAGGCGAGATTTGTATTTTTTTTTTACCCCCCCTCCATTATTCAGTACAGCATTGGTCACCATCGACTTGTATTACATATCATAAACGTCACTCTCTATTCTGCAGGAAAAAATGAGATTATAATTATTCCTCTGCTCTATAAACTACAATGGGTAGGTAAAATATGAAAAATATTACTTTTGTGTGGAATATTCTTTTAAAGGGAGATGTCAAGTAAATACTAATCCAAAAATAAATCTGGCTGCTATTCGGACCTGTTTTGTTAACTAACAACTTCAGCACCTGATCCATACAGAGCACAACTCACAGCGGAAATTCAAAAGTGCATGTAAGATGTTAGCAAAGAGCATCTTTTTGGATTGGATTTACTTTATTGTCATTCAAACTATACAACAAGGAGTGCACAGATGAATGAAATTGCATTTCTCCGGGCTCAATGTATGAACATGCACATAGAAACACGTGCATGTAATACAAAAACAGACAGAATATATGTATAATCCAATAGACAAATTGGTGAATAGTTGTAAATGCACAGACTATTTTAGGAGACACGAGATTCCGAATTTATGTGTTCTAACAGGCTGTGTGTGTGTTCAGGAATTTTCACAGTTCCAATAGGTCAGCATGTTGTTTGGTGGGAGTTGAGTAGTCAGATAGCCTGTGAGAAGAAACTCCTACCAAGTCTGGCAGTCTTGCACCGTATACTGTGGTAGTGTTTGCCAGGGGGCAAAGGTTTGAACTGTCCATGGGCTGGCAAGGTGGGTGGGGTCTTAGTAGGTCTCCTAAGGCAGCGTGACAAGTACATATCATGTATAGACAGGAGGGTGATTCTAATGATTTCTTCTGCCAACTTCACCACTAGAATATATGTATAATACAATAGAGAAATTGGTGAATAGTTTTAAAGTGTTCATAATGACAAAAAAACGTTAACATAATGCACAGACATTACAGCATTTTAGGAGAAGCGAGATTCGGAATTGTGTTCAAACAGTCTGTATGTGTGTGTGTTCAGGAATTTAACAGCCCCAATAGGTCAGCGTGTTGTTTGGTGGGAGCCGAGTAGTCTGATTGCCTGCGGGAAGAAACTCCTACCGAGTCTGGCAGTCTTGCACCGTATACTGTGGTAGTGTTTGTCAGGGGGGAAAAGTTTGAACCGTTCATGGGCTGGCAAGGTGGGTGGGGTCTCTGAATACCTTAGTAGCTCTCCTAAGGCAGTGTGACAAGTACACATCATGTATAGACAGAAGGGTGCTTCTAATGATCTCTTTGGCCAACTTCACCACTCTTAGTAAGCATATTATGAGAAAAAGATGATACAGCTAGCTTGGAAAAAGCCAAGCAAAGAAAGTCTACACTGACTACAGGACTGTGAGGTGAGTTGAACGATTTTCAACTGGCTGCTTTTAAATGCATTTTTATTACTATTTATTTTAATATGGTTTTTTGTATCAGTATACTGCTGCTGGATTATGTGAATTTCCCCTTGGGATTAATAAAGTATCTATCTATCTAGAAATCCATCCAAAGACCATACTGGACCAGAGACCAACCAGCTCAGAGATGAAGAGTCATCTGGCAGTCTAGGCATATTGGATATCTGGACTCCTAGCAAGAAGAGCTGCTATCTATCTATCTATCTATCTTTTAGTTTAAGCAATCAGAGGTTAAAGGAACAATCAGCCAAGCGTGAATTTTTTTTTTTATATGTTACCCTATGTATTTCGTAGTGGTGTCTAAGAAAAATTTTTAATCTCGCATTTTCTTTAAGAATGGAGTGAAAAAAAGTTTGCAACAGAATGGTGACCAATGAGATGCAACGGCAAACAATGTGATAAATATCCATGGAAAAAAATGAACAAAATCTCACAGGTTACTTGTGTTGCACGGTCCACGGGTTAGGTATCTAGTCGCATGCTCAAAAGGCACTTTTTTTTTCTTTGCTAAAATATTGTGAAATATATATTTCTGAAATAAGCAGTGCACATCATAAATAGGAAATTAAAGCCTCATGGGTCTCAGTTTTTGAATTGAAGACCCACTACTCCCCCTCATTCGCTCTGTCCTCAATTCAACCGGTGAATTCCAACAAGTAAATGTTTATGATATGCGTGGATAATTCCAGAAATATATATTTCACTAAATTTTAGCAAAAAAAGCTATTGGCATGTTTTGAGCATGTAACTTGATAACCAACATGTGGATTATGTGACACAAGTAACATTTTTCCTTTTTATTTCATGGACGTTTTTCACATTGTTTGCCATTTCTATAGCATTAGTCACCATTGGATTCTAAGATAGCCAACTTTTTTTTCTCTCCATTCTGCATGAAAACATTTTTTTTTCTTGACCATCACTATAAACTTCATGGGGTAAGTAACATATACAAAAACACCACTTTGAGATGGGGTATTCCAATACGAGGGAACACAAAAGAAGTGTTCAGAATTACAAAGAGGATGAGGATTAGCACAGCGGAGCAAAGCTGTTACTTCAAAAGTCTCCAAAATGGACACTGGGACACAGACGGAACTTTGCTGAGGGGTAAATTATACAAAACAAAGCTTTCCTTCACGTTGAGAACTATAAACACGCGAATAAGTTACCCAGTGGGGTGATCGGCTGAAATACTTTAAAGGACTTCAGAAACTCTACTTATGTTGTTTAAGGGGAGTTAGGTGTGAAGGACTGACAAGCATTGTTGGAGTGAATGGCCCGTTCCAAATGAAAATCCTTAAATGGCCCAACCTTATTCATTATGAGTCTGGAAAAAAAATCAGAAACTACCCAATAATTAAATTTAAGCGTTAGTCATGGACAGTTAAAAAAAACGTGGACGAGATATTGGGAGGACTTTGTCGTTATATAGGACAAAAGACACCTTTGGTTTGCTGTGGATAGTGGTCACTTGTCGAATAACCACACCAAGGCCTATTTGCGCCACTTCACAGTGAATATGGTCATACAGCTTTGATTTCTAAATAAAAGCCACTTATGTAAAAGGCTGAGACTTCTGCTTAACACGCGCGCTCCAGTCAAACCTTTGACGCCCCGTCTCCTGCATCTAATTTTCTACATCACAAATAAAAGAGTTATGCTATTCGCTAACCTGTAGCATAAAGTTACTGCAGCCGGCTACGTTTCCTGCTCGCCATGTTGCCGCCGAGTCTGCGCAGTGCTCACTCCCCTTCGTGAGCGCGTGTGAGACATTCAAACCAAAATAAGGGGACGGATCAACCGCCAGATTCTCTGCTTTCTGATTGGTGCTAGCGGCAGCGTCTCTCGTTGTCGTCATCGCCCCGCCCTCCAATAGCGAGCTGCTGCGTTCCGGCTGTGATGGTTTGGATTTGTCGACGGTAAGTTAACTCTTTTGCTTTCTTTTTTCTGTCCTTTTAATATTATTTTCCGATGGTTTTAATATTTCATGTTCATGTATTGAACATTTACTTTAGAATGCGAGCGGGTGCATTGAGGGGACGTACAGGCAGAGGCGGCCTGGGGCCGAGTTAGATTAGCTCCAGATCGTGCGAAGTTCGTGAAGAATGTCCGAAAAGTGCCTGCGTGTTAGACTAGGGTGTGTTGGGTGACTCGCGCCGGACCCCAGCTGTACGGCCTGGGGAACAAAATCGACTTCTCGGTTATGTACCTGGGTAGGGTCCTGTGGTAGATTCGGCTGTTACGGAGTTGATTGTTTCAAAGAGGATTGCGCGATCATGGGGATCTTTAAAAACTTGTCATTGTCACTGACACCACCCACTTAACGGCGCTTCTTGTGTGTCATAGTGGGGCCGATGGGTCTAATCGGGAAATCCTGTTTTCGCCTCAGGTATTTTTTTTTTGTTGGTTTGCTCCCGAAATACTCGTAAACCAATAGCCTTCCGTGGAATGCGTGAGAGCCATGTGCTCGTTCACATCTGCACCGAGCTATTTGATCAGCCGGCGATAATGGACTTTATCGACTTGTAGCCAAACTAAATGCTTTTAGAAATTATTCGCGATCTGATTCGCCCCTTCTCCTAGTCGACACACTGATTTTCTGTATTCACTTGAATTGTATCCAGTTCGGGACCATCCCGCATGAATGGACCGCTGAATAACTAACTGCCCCACCAGGATTATGACTGTGGTCCAATCTTAAACCATTGAGGTTCAAGTTTATTTTCATGTATACATAGTACGATGAAACTCGACTGAAAGCCAGTCCCATTAAGGTATTACTGGACTCCTCCTTAATCTTTAAACCCTCATTTGAAAACCTGTAAATGGTTTCCCACAAAACCTATCGCCTGCCACGTTCGGAACTTATGCAGCAGAACACATGTGTGAATCTGGACTCGTCAGTGGGGCTCTTTTGGACAGTGCCCCTCTTACAATACACAGAGAAGTGCTGCCAACACAGCCTCCTAATGCAGAATTGTAACTTCTCCTCTGTAAAACCTGACGACTACATGGTGTAGCTAAGGGACCTCACAGCAGTCTTTATTTTTCTACATTAACAAGACTGTTTCAGAAGTGCTTAATAAAGGGGCACTATGCTAATGGTTAATAGACATATTTAGAAGATGTCTTATAATATTTTTAGGAGAATGATATTATAATTAATATTATATCCCCTCAAGGTTTCTGGGTATCATGGCCGGCCTGTACACGGGTACTGTGAGTGCTGTGCAGAGTGGAGGCAGAACCTTTGCGTTTTTCCCAGTTGATTCTGGGGTTCGTCAACGGTGTGTTCTGCTCCTACTCTGTTCAATGCTTGTATGGACTGGGTGTTGGGCAAAGGTCGTGGGGTCCAGTGGCAGTGGGGCATCTGTTGGTGAAGAAAGATGCACGGATTTTGACTTTGCTGATGATGCTGTGATCTTCATTGAGTCAATGGAGGCTCTGATGGGGGCTCTCGAGAGACTGAGTGAGGAGTCTGAGTGTCTGGGCTTGCGAGTGTTCTGGATAAAAACCAACATCCAGGTTTTTAATGACGTCTTGGGCACGGCCATCGGCAGTGTGCCTGCTTTGCGGAGAGAGTGTCGAAATTGTCGAGAGGTTTACTTACCTTGGCAGTGACATTCATGTCTCTGGTGACTCTTCCAATGAAGTCAGTAGACGGATTGGAAGGGCATGGGGTTCATGAGGTCACTGGAAAGTGGTGTGTGGTGCTCCCAATATCTATGCAAAAGGACGAAGGTCCAAGTCTTTAGAGTCCTGGTGCTCCCTATCTTGCTATATGGTTGCGAGACAACAATGCTATCCAGTGACCAGAGACGAAGACTGGACTCCTTTGGTACTGTGTCTCTCCGGAAAATCCATGGGTACCAAGGGTGATCCCGCTCGTAAGATCCTCATTGTTGGGGACCCAAGTCGCTGGACCAGGCCAAGGGGTCGGCCACATAACATCTGGCTGCGGTAGATAGAGGGTCATTTCCAGAGGGTGGGACTGGACCGCGTGTCTGCCTGGTGGGTTGCCAACAGGGATGCTGAGTTGTTTCGTTGTGTAGTGGGTGCGGCAACGTGCTGTACCAGTGCATGCTCCCCAAATTGACTTGACATGCTTTACAATATGTCTCCCACACATACTCATTGCTGAATTCCTTCAGAAGAACTATTATGGCAGGGGTGTCCATCTCCAATCCTGGAGGGTCGCAAGGGCTGCACATTTTCATTCTAACTGTTGTGTTAATTAATGACTAATGCTAACTAACTTTTTTGCCCATATTTTAATTGACTTCCTATCTAAGACACAGGCAACTTGTTTCTTTTTTCCTTAATTAGCAGGCAAACAATAATGAGATACAAAGTAAGCCAACACATGACCAACTAACCCAGGGGTCTTCAATCACGGTCCTGAAGGGCCGCAGTGGCTGCAGGGTTTTGCTCCAACCCAACTGCCTAATAAGTTTTTACTCAAGTAACATTTCTGCTTCACTTTAGTGGTCTCACTCGTTAAGATTTTGAACCCTAATTGCTTATTTTAGTCTTAAACACCTGTATTTCGGTTTTTAATTGATTCTAATTAGCAATAACATGCAAATGACCAAAGAGACCAGCTTTTCTCCATTTAGCGTGTTACCATTTACACCCCTGTGTGTATTTATCGTGCACTATTGGGTTTAATTAAATACTAGGAAGGAAAGTGAAGAGAAAAAAGTGAAGGACTGAGAATTACTCCTCCATTTTAGCCTTCAAATCATTTGGATGATATCCATAGAAAAGGGAAGAAACTCTAGGATATAAGAATTACCTGACATAGCAGAGTTAAAGCACTAAAAAGCCATGAAATTAAATCATTGGCAAGAATTGCTTTCAAATTAAACAACTGGGTTAGAAGAAAAACCTGCAGTCACTACGGCCCCCCAGGACTGTGATCGAGGACCCCTAAACTAACCTGTTCATCATACAGGCGAAGGCGAAGCTCTCGGTAATGTTGATTTGCTCAGGTCCACAAAACATTTTGGCGGTGCCCTTAGAAAAAAGAAAATCAACAGTTTTAGAAATGTCTGCTGTGGTAGAATGAAAGCACCAACAAGCCGTGGAATTAAGTAACAGGTTTAATTAACAACAAAACAATACTTATAATTAGGAAACTGGTTGGAGTTCAGGGCCCACCTTGGCTGGTTATCTGTTGGCTCACTTCACATCTTATTTCAGCTGGGCTGTCATTTAAGGAAAAAAACAACCAATGCAGTGCACTGTGTTTTAAAATAGAAACCTTTTAAAATGACAGGTAAAGCAGTCAGTTAACAGCAGAAATTAATCACTGATTAAGACAAGTGGCAGAAAGGAAAACTGTCAGCTACTGCGACCCTCCAGGATGGGAGATGGATACCCCCGTAATCCACAAAACAAGGCTACAGGTCTAACCTCCTATGAAGATTTGATGCTGGAGTCTACATCAGTCAGAAGGACCACCAAGCAAACTATGCGGCCATGTTAACGGAATCCCCACAACAATAATACGAAGTGTCCGCTTTTTTTTTTTTTTTACTCTTGTAGTGACCAGAAAAACTCGGGGCTGTTGTTTTAATGGCACTAAAGTCCGGGGTGACTTTGACACGTGTTGGGTTATCTTGGTTGTTATGCACTGTGGCATCCGGCTGGGACGACCGGAGGAGGGCTTGTACCTCCTCCAGACCGCGAGGGGGCGACCGCCCTGGTTATATTGGGGGCCACGGGTAGAGGACTTGGAAGCCCAACCCTGTAGGGGCCCGTGGCCACCGAACAATCCTGGACCTCAGCACTTCCGCCACACCAGGAAGTGCTGGGGGGAAGAGGAGCAGGGACACCCGAAGGGCTTCCGGGTGCGCAGCCGGCACTTCCGCCACACTGGGGCGTGTCTGCAGAGGAATGCCGGGAAGCAGCTGGAGCCCATCCTGGGTTCCTATATAAGGGGCCGCCTCCCTTCATTCAGTGGTGGAAGAAGGACAGAGCTGGAGAGAGGACTGGAGGCGGCCAGAAAGGCATTTGGACTGTGAGGCCTGGACTTTGGAGGATCGGTGCTGGAGGTACTGGGACATGCACTGAATTGCAACTTGTAAATAGTGTAAATAAATGTGTGTTGGGTGCAACAAACGATGTCCGTCTGTCTGTGTCTGGGTCCCATTCCACAGCACATTAAAAGCAGGGAGTTTCTGGTTGTTGTTTGCTTACAGGCTTGGTGTATGAGGTGCACACTTAAAGCGCTCCGTACTCTGAGCCAGAGCAGTGACCTGTTTTCAGCATCTTTTTCATTAAATTCAATGCAAAGTATTGCTGAATAATTCTGTATAACGTTTAGTTAATTATTAAAGGCTTCCTGACGGATATCTTTGTCGTGGGCCAGTGTTTTTACCCCCCACCATCACTCTATTTATTTATTAAGAATTTCAAAACCAAAAGACATCACCTTTCACCTTTGTTTGCGATGCAATTTCCCCAGCGTCGTACCAACTTTTTAATGCCCAATTAGTACTCTCCTCCCACCTTCACCGTTTCCAGCGAAAATATAAAAGTGCGGAAACTTTATGAACGTCCCTCGTATAAAAACTTCAGACCCGGTGAATCCAGTTCAGGGGTCTGGAGTAAGAAACGTACCAGTCCAGCCAGGCCTCATACACACAAAGGAGCCGGTTTGGTGTCGCCAATTCACTTAGCCAGACATTGGGAGAATGTAGAGATTTCCCATGATCTTTGGATTCAAACTCATAATGCTAGAGCATCAAGCAGCAGTAGCATTAAGCTAATATCCATCCATCCATTATCCAACCTGCTATATCCTAACTACAGGGTCACGGGGGTTTGCTGGAGCCAATCCCAGCCAGCACAGGGCGCAAGGCAGGAAACAAACCCCGGGCAGGGCGCCAGCCCAGCGCAGTAAACTAATATGCTACCTCAAAAAATAAGTTGGAAAAACTGTCACCTGCAGACTGCCTTGCACCCTTGGTATTGCAGTCTTGCACAGTCTCTTTGATGAGGGATGCAGAAAAAGACCCCCATTCAGATTTGTTAACTTGACTCTTTCTAGAACTGCCTCTCAAAGAATGTGGGAGAAGGAAGGTTTAAAAAACCTGCCATAAATGTTACTTGGTTCCCCCCCGAGCCTCTTTTCTGCAGTGTGGGGAAGTCGACTAGAGAACAGATAAGTTGACCGCAGTGTGTGCAGCCCGCTGTATTTAGATTTTACTCGACTCCTAAGGAAATACTGTAAAATGCATAAGAGGAGGGTGTCAACAGGCTGTCAATTCTGACTTGTTAATGGATGACTTCAGCACCTGCTTCACACTGTGTCACATGAAGACAGACAGCTGCAGGACTGCTTTGTTTCAGAACATTTCTCTTGTAGTCTGTGAGAGTACCAGTTCAGTTTTCTGCCATTTTTACGTGTCCCGTGGATTTGCTCTGTGCTGAGAACTTTTTCAGTATGGGTACTCGTACTCCATACCACAAGGCAGTATGTAGGCAGGCTCTGCCATGAGATCCACTTTAGCCATTACCCCCCCGATTTCTCTGATGTAAGTCTTTATAAAGTTTGTGGATGTCTACAGGAGAACATGCCCAACACCATATACAGTATAAGTGGATTACTTGAGATTAACGCCCAATGCGGCCTGTTTTCTGAACAGCCTTAATGCAAACACTGACACAGCAAGTGAGAAGACTAACGTGAGCCACTTTAGAACCCCCCCCAGGTTGTGATATTCTTGGCGTATTCCATGCACTCAGCAGGATTAAAACCGTCAGGAGTGAAGTGTTTTTTTAAAGAGTTCCATTGTAACTAAGGGGAGCTGAACAATGCATCCAAATGTATGTATTTCCATTCCCCACTGAAGGGCACCGTCTGCTTTTAATTAATATTTAAGATCATGAAACCTCCCACCGCCATCATTACAGATTAAAACTAATGCTTACATTTGTCTTTGGTATTATCCCTCTTCTATGTCGCAGCCTGAGGCATGAATTACATTTTTACCTTTTATTTGATTTTGTACTTGTACAGGGTGGGCCATTTATATGGATACACCTTAATAAAATGGGAATGGTTGGTGATATTAACTTCCTGTTTGTGGCACATTAGTATATGTGAGGGGGGAAACTTTTCAAGATGGGTGGTGACCATGGTGGCCATTTTGAAGTCGGCCATTTTGGATCCAACTTTTGTTTTTTCAATAGGAAGAGGGTCATGTGACACATCAAACTTATTGGGAATTTCACAAGAAAAACAATGGTGTGCTTGGTTTTAACGTAACTTTATTCTTTCATGAGTTATTTACAAGTTTCTGACCACT
>JANRMT010062861.1:4119349-4195023 GCA_026402145.1 Polypterus bichir lapradei | reverse complement strand
GTGTGTGTGTGTGTGTGTGTGTGTGTGTGTGTGTGTGTGTGTGTGTGGGGTGGAGAATAAGCAGGGGGGCAATGCTGCCCTTCATTGTTTAATTAAACACAAGAGTCCACCAGTCAGGGAAAGACCCTACAAGTTGGGTTTCTTTGGTGAGCGTGAGGAGATATCATACCTGTGCATTATTAGTAATACCAGATACACACTATCAAAGTAGAGCACCACATTTAACAAATAAATCTTTTTTTTTTTCACCAAAATATCTTCAAATCTATTCTTTTATTATTTAGAAACTAGCAAATTGTGTTTGCGAAAATTTTGCAAGTATAAAAGTGTTAATGAAATGTTGCTGGGGGAGAGAAGAACATCAGACGTCACTGTAAGAAAGGAGATTATTTTAAAAAGTAGTGACTTGTGAGAGGAGTCCATATTAGAATAGTCACATGACCAGTGTGGGACGTTCTCATAGTCCCTCACAACAGCACGAATATTTACAATATAAAGTGTCACGTGAACAGGTTAGCAGCACATACTGGATAAGAAGGGAAACGCAGGGCACACGTAAGTCAGTATGTGTGGAGTGTGGCCATCAGGTCACGTAGTATACCTGCGTCTATAAGAGTTGTCGGAAAACGCAATTTGTTGCATAAACATTATTGTCAGTGAAAATATTCCCCTGTGTGTAACCATTATCTTCAAATCTATTCCTTTATTATTTAGAAACTAGCAAATTGTGCTTGCAAAAATTTTGCAAGAATTAAAGTGTGCTGAGGGAGAGAATAACATCAGACGTCACAGTAAGAAAGGAGATTATTTTAAAAAGTAGTGACTTGTGAGAGGACTCCATATTAGAATAGTCACATGACCAGTATGGGATGTCCCTCACAAACGCACGAATATTTACAATATAAAGTGTCACGTGAACAGGTTAGCAGCACATACTGGATAAGAAGGGAAACGCAGGGCACACGTAAGTCAGTATGTGTGGACTGTGGCCGTCTGGTCACGTAGTATACCGATGTCGATAAGAATTGTCGGAAAATGCAGTTTGTTGCATAAACGTTATTGTAAGCGAAAATATTTCCCTGTGTGTAACCCGCAAGTACCTGAACATTTAAATTGGGTTTCGATGTCACTCTGGAAAATGAAGCGTGCAACTGGCCATGGGTGAAAACAGGGCCTGGCATATAAACTCTGACGTTATTAAACGTTTGTCATCGTGACTTGGTGATAGTCATAGTGATGATGAGGGAGAGAAGAACATCACATGTTACAGTAAGACAGGAGATTATTTGTAATAAGATTTTTAATAAGATTATTTTTTTATTTTAATAAGTAGTGACTTTTGAGAGGACTCCATATTAGAGTATATATAGAGTGCAGTATTAGAATAGTCACATGATTAGTATGGGATGGGATTACAACAGCACAAATATTTACAATACAAAGTGTCACATGAACAGGTTATCTTCAAATATATTCCTTTATTATTTAGAAACTAGCGAACTGTGCTTGCAAAACATTTTGCAAGAATTAAATAGCTCTAGAAAAAGTAGTGTACAACTGGCCATGGGTGAAAACAGGGCCTGGCAAGTAAACTCTGACGTTATTAAACGTTTGTCGTTGCGACTTGGTGATAGTCACGCAATATGTTAAACGAACGGGGAATTGCCTACGCTGTAATCTAAAGGGAATATCGTGTTTTGAGCTGTCAGCTGTTATGGAATCCCTGTAGTTTTTCCGTCGTAATGTTTCTTGTTGTCTGGCAGTTTGCCGCTGCTCTTCAGAAAGGTCGTGTGTATAATTTGTTTTTCGTTCACTGTCGAGGTGCGAGACTTGCTGCCGCTGATCTTCAGATGATGTCGCTCTGTGGTTTGTCATGCGTTGTCTTTGTTGTTCTAAGGCCTGTCTTGCCTGTGCTGGTTGGTCTGGCGTGATGTCGATATTGGTGTGAGTACGTAGGCCGGTGAGACCGTTTCTGTTGGTCGCCGCTAGGCTGTATGTGCCTTTTTCATTTTATCAGGAGGCTTACATTGAAGTGAAGGACAAAGGAGGTGTAAATGGTGGGGTCATGACGTAGTTTCAGTCAGCAACAAAGTATGCACCAAATAAACAGTCGATAATTAGTCACATTGAAGACTTGAAGATAAGCCTAAGGCCAAAACTCGGCCAGGAACACGGATTCCTCGCTGTTGTTGTGGAGGGATACAGCAGATGTGACAACCGTTGTTAATATCGAGCACAGACAGACACGAGCGAAATAATATAAGAATGTGGTCTGCTTCAAAGTGCTACTCTGAATAAGGCAAGGTAAAACGTGAACTGTTTCCAGTGCTGTTTAACTGTGGGCAGCATTCTTGCTGTTTATTCTTTGTTTTCTCGTAAGATATCTATAAATATGTTTTATTTATTTATTTACGATGTTGGCTCTCATCAAGCAAAGATGTGGTTATGAAGTCCATATGGGAGCTGTCCAGTATCTTAATGCTGTTTAAGAAAAGTTAGTGTGGATGTGTGCCAGGTAACTGGGTAGCCCAAGTTTGGTTTCTGCATTGGGCCCATTGCTGCCAGGGTAGACGTTGGCTCCTGACATCCCAAACTCGATTAATTGAGTTAGATAGCGGGTGAAGAGCTGGTATTCAGTTTTTGCCGAAGCACCAACACTGTCTTCACGCTATCATTTACATACAGACTTCTACCTAATGATTTTTAGATGTGTACTCTGCAGTAAGATACAAATGTGTACTTTCTGCCCACAATCGTGGACTGGCGCGTACTGTAATCTGATTACAATAAATGGGATGCCCAGCAATTGGAGTTGGCTTGAAGATGCCAGTTTTAAAGTGCAGGTGACTGGGGAGAAATGTCTAGACTGGCCTAACAGTGTGGTGATGCCATCTTTAAAGCTTGATAAAGTGATTACATAACCGCTTACAGTCTGTCTGCATTCTCCCGTTCGTCATAACGGTCGTTTCTGATCCCGTTTCTCATATTGCCGTCTGCCTCTTTAATTTCCTGCTGTTTCCACAGGGCCACCATCATGTCCTTAGATGACTTTGAGCAACGTATGAATCAAGTTATTGAGCGCAATGCCTTTCTAGAGAGCGAATTAGACGAGAAGGAAAACCTGCTAGAGTCTGTGCAGAGACTGAAGGACGAGGCCCGAGGTGAGCAGATCCCCTGCGCCCACCTGGCAGGATGCTGCAAATTCAGAGAATCTGAGGCTGGTGTGTGTTTTGTGCACAGATTTGCGTCAGGAGCTGG
This sequence comes from Polypterus bichir lapradei, assembly GCA_026402145.1. Classification (NCBI taxonomy): domain Eukaryota; kingdom Metazoa; phylum Chordata; class Cladistia; order Polypteriformes; family Polypteridae; genus Polypterus; species Polypterus bichir. The sequence goes on along the minus strand of JANRMT010062861.1, from coordinate 4,191,765 downwards.
CAGTACAGCAGAAGCAGGAGAAGAGGCCTTCACTTGGAATGGTGAGAGATGCAGATAAAAAGGAGTCCGCTCTGCACCCTGCTTCTCTTCCAGCCACCCCAGCGGGTCCCCGGGGCAATGGGAGCATCCTCAGCACCCCTGCCACTTACAGGAGAGGTACGAGAGCGTTTCTCTCGCTAGTTATTCATTCCTCCCCGAGTACCGGGTACTAGCAGATTAACATGTCTCCTTTTTCTACCCACCACTGTCTCTCAACAGTAGATGGATTCACTGGGACACCTTTGACGGCCTCGGCCCGGATCTCGGCCCTGAACATTGTGGGGGAGCTCCTCCGGAAAGTTGGGGTAAGACAGTGCCATGATATTGTCCACAGCAGAAACCTGCAATGTACAGTACCAGTGCTATGGAGGGATGGGGTCACATTGACATTAGAGAGTTGACAGAAAGGGCACATCTGGAAGGCCTGTTTGGCATCTGCTTGTGATAGCGGCCCTCGGGCCACAGTCAGGCTTCATGAAAAGTGAGAATTGTATTTGTGATGCCACACAATTTAAATAACAGGCCGCCGTTAAGGGGTCCGTAGAGGACATCTGATTTCAGCAAGAAGCCAGGCGACCTGCGAGGTACGTCCGCTTGCGTTTTTAAAATGTTTTTGCACGACCACTGATCTATAGGAGTGAATTTTGTATAGTGGAAATTTAAGATTAATAATATGCACTGAATAACGAGCAGAAGTGGGAATTTTAACCTGAGCTCTTGCTGGTAAAGGTGTGATTGGCCATTTAAAGTGACTGGAAGTCCTGCGGTTTCTGAGCTTACACTGACCTTTTCATCATCCCCTACCTCCAATATGAACCCAATTCCACATCAAGCAAACTAGCGGGTGAAATGCCATCATTACCTGGTGGTTTGCTGACACTGAAACAGACAAACAAACCTTTCCTGAAGTGATGTTGTCCCATCCACGACGTGGCTGCTAAGTAGATTGATGAACGTCTGTCTCCCTTTGGTGTGAGTGTGGTTTACCAGGCTGGTGATCGCTGACGAGGATTATGGTATGGTGTGTTACACTAGACAGCTTGGTAAGGTTTGCAGGATGGAGGGTGTTCTTCTTCAGGTCTCCTCCTTCACTGCCATTTCATACTTTAAGTGTGTGCCCAGTCTGGTCAAATTCTAACAATGTCCCTTGAGTGTACTTCTTGTCATGACAACACGGCACCAGCTATCTATGACCTAATGAAGGAGAAGGTTTGGGTTCAGGCAGTGGCACTGCACTTTAAATCGAATCACACCACAGTATACTGCTGGGAGCCATGAGTGGAATTCTCAATTGAATACAATTCAGTCGTTTTCTCCTAGCAGGTCATGGCCTGACTCAAAATGGAGGTGCCTTGTTCCTTACATATGCACCTATAGGTAAAGGACAGCTGTTTTCTGTCCCTGTTGAGATGCTTCAGAAGAAGAAGAACTTGTACCGTGCATAAGTTAGGGGGACTTGGTATGTGAATATCAGGCGGAGTCGATAGTTTTTAATGAAAGAGAAATAGTCCTGTTGAGGGAACAGCCTCACTCTTGGTACATTTTGAAAAAAAAATCCTTTAGGGAGGAAGGGACAGAAATTATCCAAAGTTTCATCTTCTAAATGCAAAACCCGTGCTAGTGTTGATGCCCAGTGTTAATTTTGATGGTAAGGATCTGTGTGGGCATCTGGAAGGCTGTCTGTTCAAATCCTGTTACTGCCAGAAGGGATCTCACTCTGTTGGGCCCTTGAGTCAAGGCCTTTAACCTGAAAATTGCTCCAGGGGTGCTGTGCAATGGCTGCCTCTGCGCTCAGACCCCCAAAGGTCATGTGAAAAGACAGTTTCCCGTCAGGGATTAATACAGTGTATCAAATACCAAACAAAAAAATGTTATGCTTTATGGCTCCTTGGGCACGTGCTTTCAGTTTGGCATATATGGTCCTGCTGCCCTCATCTGTGGGGTAGTCACCCTAAATTCTGTCCTCTCTTATAGCAAGTTCTGTTGAGCTTATAGATCACAAGACACTAACTGCGGTATCATTTCTTCAAAAACCCGGTCAGTATAACATTTGAGACTCATTGTATTATAATTGGCACCAGGTGGAACATTTCATTGTGAGCGAGTATAGTGAGGACCTTGAGCCAGCCATGAGGCTTTGTATGTATAAATGTATTTACTGTATTTATATTGTTCTGTGTGTGTGAAGACGGACTGTGGATTGCAAAGAGATGGACACACTTTGTCACTATTAGCGGCCAGTAGTTGGTTTAACTGAGAAAATGGCTGGAGTGAAGACCTGCTGCCAGGATCCTGTGGAGCCCCACCGTCCTTTATTACAAGGGTAACTCAATCATTATCCCCACTTTGGTGACCATTTTGTTTGGGTTGGCTGTATAACTTTCTCCACAAACGCGTGTGAACGTGGTGCGTCTGGGGGTCACAGTGCTAAAGCTCCCACCTTGACCAGTTGCACAGAGCCCCCTCTGTTCCCCCACTTGCACCAGAGCAGAGCAGCGAGCACAAGCAGTGGTCCGTTTTTTTTTTTATGTGCTGAAGGTGTGCCAGGGGACAAAGTCCATAAAAGGCGTTCTACAAAATATGGAGTGAGAAATTGAAAAATGGTATGACAAGTCATGAGCACGAAGAAGGAATGGAGCAGCCATTGACGTTTACAACTGACGACCATGCTGAGCAAGTCTGTACCGTGATTGTGAAGAGCCGATGAGGATTTCCGCCCCTGGTACACCCGCTGGCCCATAAAAAGCTGCTGCTGCTGCTCTCGGGTGCAAACGGAGAGTCAAGTGGCCAAGGTTACTCCTAGAAAATGACGATCGAGATTGAAATGAGAAGTGGACGGCCAGCACAAACAAAATGATCCCAAAAGTGCGACTGAGTCTTGACTTCTCCTCGTTCACGTTGGGACTCAGAAAACCGAGAGGATCAGCGATTCCCTAAACCCTTGGGCGACTTCAGCTTTCATGAAATACGACTTTATATTGCACTGCTGAAGTTTATTTTGGGACCCACACCTTTGGGTGTAATTTTAGCTTCCTTAATATTTAGACTTGGGGGGCCGGTGGTTTGTTGGCCATTTTTTTTTTATCTTTTATATTTTCTGGAGCCCAGCAACATTTATTTACGGCAACCGTAGAGCCAAGGGGCCAATTGAATTATTCTTCTCCAGAATGGAGCGTTTTTTCCCAAGCTGATATAAGGCCGATAATAATTCTGTCATAACTGAGCTCTACCTTTGAAGAATTTGGTCGCTAACGTAGTTCCATATTCAAAGTATGAGCTACAGTACGATCACAAAGTCCTATGACTTACCGTACTTTTCACAAGACTTTAAGTCCTAAGGCTTTATCATGTGTGGAATGTGCTAGGCCTGATCACAAGGGCCTTTTTCATTTTTTTTTAATTATTGTTAAAGAGTTTATTGTAATGAATATATTTGCAAATCATCAAGACAGATTACTGCGCTACATTACACTCAAATCCGAAAACCTCTTCCCATCTAGAGAGCAAAAATAAGAAAAAAGGGTCATTATGGGGTGGCTCAGCACGCTTCGCTCATTGAGGACGGCATAAATAAATGCCTGCCAGCTTCTAAAGAACTTTTAGATTGTTCCTCAAAAGCCAGTCAGCCTTTGTGTAACCCGCTTAGCCCTGAACTGGGTCGTGGTGGTCTTCTGGAGCCTATCCCATCTAGCATAGGGCACCAAGGCAGGAACAAACCCTGTACAGGGTGCCAATCCGTCGCAGGGCAAACACACACACACACACACACCAACTACTCAACTAGGGCCGATTTAGGACCACCAATCCCCCTAGTGCGAATGTGGGAGGGATACCAGAGCCCCCCAGAGGAAACCCATGCAGACATGGGGAGAACTTGCAAACACCACACAGGATGGCGCTGGGAACGTGAAGCAGGTCTCCTTACTGCAATGCCACAGCGCTACCACTGCACTGTTTGCCACCCTTTCCTCAAAAGCGAATTGCATTTTTGTTGTATTGTAATTAAAATTAGACGTTCCTGTTGCCATCGTGTTATGGTAGTTGGGTTCAGATTCCTCCAGCTGAGCAGCGCAAGGTGACGTGCCCGCCGTGATGCGTAACTTGTCACCACAGACTGTTCATCATGCAGGGATGTCCCATCAGGCGTTAGACGATTAAAGGTTATCGTGGGTCCTGCAGAGTCCGATAAGGTCCGTTCAGTTTATTGTTGTATCGCGTTCTTCACGGAGTGCAGGCTAGGAGACGTTGTCAAGTCCACAGATAAAAGTATTCACGTTTTAATTCCATGATGAACGCAGTTAAACACGCAGTACAGCAAAAGCGGCTCCAAATGTATTAACATGAGCGGAACTTCACAACAACCGCCGTCTGTACAGGGATTGCTCCCCTCTTGTGCCCTCTGCTTGCTGGGATGGACTAGGATCCCACCACCCAGAACAACCGAGCTTAGAGGAGGAATGGATAGAACCTCACAACGAGAAAGGAAGACACAAACACCAGTGAGTAGCTTCAGTGGGGATAAGTAAACCTCTGGGAGTCCACAGTCGGTTATAACAGACAAAGACGGCCTCTGAGAAATCAGCAGAGATTTTATTCCGGTGAGGTTCGAACAGGGAATGTGTGACCCAGTGAAGCCGCTGCTCGACACTGCTCTTGACCTGAGAACTTTTAGGATGTGTGTGCCGTTGAGTTAGACGACACACACCTGTAGGTACGTATTAATCTAGAGCCAACTTCCATTCTTTATCTTTGGAAAGTTCCCATCGCCAGCGCCGTCTCCGACTATCACAGGTGGACTCTTCTTGAAAGCCCTGGTTAGCTTGGAGATGGCGCTTCTAGCCTTGTATTTTACTAGAAAAGACGAGTTGGCAAGATTTACACTGGCGTTTAATGAAAAGGAATGTGCAGATGAGAGCTTAGAATTGAACAAAGGAAGCAAACACATTGACAGCAGGGAAAGACCTCCAGACTGAGGACCTCAGAGATGGTGGCAGGACCTGATTGTCTTGTAAGGCCCTTGAGTGACGTTCTGCCACTCTGTTTGTGGGACTGGTCAGGGGTCTCCAACTCCAGTCCCGGAGAGCTACTGTGGCTGCAAGTTTTCATTCTAACTCTCTTCTTAATTAGTGACCCATTTTTGCTGCTAATTCACTCGTTCCCTTTATTTTAATTGCCTTTTCTTGAGACTCTGCCCGCTGAATTGATTCTTTTTTCCTTAAACGGCACCTAAACATAAATTTGATGTGAAGTGAGCCCAACAGATGACGCCTCAAACTCCAACCAGCTTCACTTCATTCAGTTTCTTAATTTGAAGCCAATTCTCATTGCTAGTTAACTTCGCTATTTAATTCCATGGCACGCATTCTGCCAAGGCAGACATTTCCAAATCTGTTGATTTTCTCTTTTCTACGAGCGCTGGCAGAATGTTTTATGGACCTGAGAAGATCAGCATTCCCGAGGCCTTCATCTTTCTTTATTTTCAGATATCGTATGATCGACACCAGTTGTTTTGGTTCATTTTTGTATCTCATCATTTTTTGGCTGCTAATTAGGAAAAATAAACCCTTAAGGAGTCCGAGTCTTCAAGAGCAAGTCAGTTAAAATGAATTCAAAAGACGTTAATTAGCAGCAAACACAGGCCACTCATTAAGAAAAGGGTTAGAATGAAAACCTGCGGCCACTGCGGTCCCCAGGACTGGAGTTTGAGACCCCTGGTCTATATAGCGCTTTCTCACCAGGGAGAGATGATTATGAACTTGGCCACTAGGGGGCAGTGGTTATTGAACAATATTCTAGTAAAGCTATAAATTAAGGCAAAGAGTTCATTAGCAGCAAAAATCTGGTCACTAATTAAGAAAAGGGTTAGAATGACAACCTGCAGCCACTGCGGTCCCCCAGGACTGGAGCTGGAGACCCCCGCTCTAAATGCTATCCAAGTATCCCATCATTTTGTGCCAATTTTGGAAATCTTCGGATGTGGACTTCTAAAGGACAGAGATTTGAGGTTATGCTGAATGGCCGGACTGTCATCCTCCCGTCTTGTTCTTTTTGGGATAAGGACAACTGCAGCCTAATGGTGATAAACACTCGCTGACACTCGACTAATAGTGAGAGCAGGCCACCTCAAGTCTTCCTGGCATGGGTTCCAAAACTGTTGGAAACACTCCTTTGAGATTCTGGTCCGTGTCGACACGATGGCATCGCACAAACTCTGCAGATTTGTCAGTGGCACGTTTGGGCCGTGAGTGTCCCGTTCTGCCACATCGCAGAGATGTTTGATTGGATTCCGATTGGCTGACTGGGAAGGCCACTGAGGAGCACTGAGCTCCTTGTCACGTTCATGAGACCATCTTGAGGTGACATTTCCTTTGTGACATGCTGGAAATAGCCATCAGGAGATGGGCCTGAAGGGGATGCACACAATCAGCAATCCCCACACCGTTAGACTACCAGCATCGCCAGCCTGGGCTGTTGACACAGGGGGGCAGGTTGGTTGGGTGGATGGATCCATGCTGTCGGTGCCAGCCATCTGTGTGCCTCAGCAAGAAATCACAAGTCTTCACGCCAGGCTGTATTTTCTATTGGTGAGCCTGTGCCTACTGCACCCTCGGGTAATCCAAGGTGGTCTTCTGTTGTTGTGTGTCCTGAGGTGCTTTTCTGCTCGCCACACGTGCACAGAGTGGTTACCCGAGTCGCCGTAGCCTTTCTGAACCAGTCTGGCTATCGTCCTGTGACGTCTCTCATCCACGGGATGTTTTTTGTGTTTCGCACCATTTCTGAGTAAACTGGAGAGACTGGCGTGTGTGTGTGTGTGTGTGAAAGGAGTCGAGCAGTCCCAGAAATCCTCAGTCCAGCCCGTCTGCCACCAACGCGCTGCCGATGAAATCGCTGCCATGCCATTTGTTTCCTGTGGACGTTAACTGAAGCTCCTCACCTGACTCTCACCGAGTCGGTGCACCGCACTGCGGCCGCGTGATTGGCTGACTAGGGATAAGCAGGCGTTTTTGATAATTTGCTCTGCGAGTGTATATGTGAGTTATGTAACCAAATATTAGACAGCTGCATGTCACACCAACCCCGTTAGTTGAAGTGGACCCTCGTGGTAAACCCACTTTGCGCACCCTTGCTCTTCCGCTTCATAAAGAATGAGGCTCTGAAAGTCACAAACGCAGTCCTTATCATCTCCTCTTAACATATTTTGGGTGGGGTGATGCCAGGGCCCTCCACCGTGATTACAGAAGTTTTGCACACCTGCTCGGTACCCGAACCTCAATGGCGGCCCCCCCCCCCCCCCCAGTCGAACGGTCCTGGGACGTTGTGATCAGGCCTCGCACAGCACCTCCTTGTGCACACTTGCTTTACACGTCCGTCCGCTGAGAAGACCCTCGGCCCCCTTTTGTAAGCTTCGTTATAATCGGCTCCAAAGACGTGAAGGTCTTGTTACGAATGGGAGTGGGGTATGAGTGCGAGTGTGCCCTGTGATGGACTGGCACCCCATCCAGGGATGGATCCTGCCTCGTGCCCACCATTGTTGCTCCCCACAAGCTCTAAAATGGCTGCTCAGGATGGAACATGAAGGGCTGGATGTCAGGAAGTGCCGTGGAGCTCCACAGTCCCTGCCGAGTGGAAGCCGTCCTCGGATGCTCTCATCCTCCGTGCCCCCCTGCTGCGGGTGTCGTCCCTTGCCCAGTTCTAAGCCCACCGAAGGCTATCATGCTGTCCTGTCCAGTGCTGCTGGGACCCTGGCGGGGAGGACAAATGACCAATAAAGTGCCCAAGTGCCATGCCTGGAAATGTCCTGCTATGCCGCTGGGGGACAGGAGTTCCACTCGTCCAGATGCCCGGCGTAGTGAGTGCACCTCGGACTCTTCTCATGTGACACAGAAGCTGCGGTCTTTTCTTGCCTCTTTATTTTATTTTGACCTTTTTTTGTTTCTGCAGAATCTGGAATCAAAGCTGGCTTCCTGCCGAGAGTTTGTTTATGACCAAACGCCAACTCGGATGGCACCCTCTGCTGCTGCCACCACCGCCGCCACCCCCGGAAGCATCAAGTCAGCCAGGGAGTGCAACGAACACCGGGCCACTTCAGCAGGCCTGTCCATGTTCGACAAAGGGTGAGTACATCGGTTCTGTTGTGAGACCTTCTGATGCCAAAGCCCGACGTACCCCGTTACGTGGCACCCGTGAAGAGACAAGAGGGCTTCGCATTTATTGTTGTATAGCAATGAATCCCAGCGGCTCACAGAAGAAGACCCCTTAATAGCAAAGTGAAAACGGACCTCTGCACGGGTGGTCTGAAACTAGTTACAAATATAGCACAAGTGATCACCCCATAACGTGTCGCCCCCATTCGGCGGCCATCACTGGCCCACCCAAGTAGTCAGAAGTCACAGCACACGTTGCAGGGCCCAACAGCCCTGAGCAGCACACCCAGCATCCTCTGCAATCGGTGAACTTGTGCCGTTGTGAAGGCCGAAGGAGGTGCGACAGACACACTGCCAGGCGGCCGATTCAGAAGGTAACGAGACCCCCTCACGTCCTGCGCTCTTTGTGTAATTTGACGTTTTTTACGCTCGATTAGCTGTAATGACGGAGCAAAAACGCGTGTTCAGAAAAGTCTATAAATGTAATAAAAATCACACGCCACAGTCTCTCCTTTCCTTGAAACGTTCAGACCCTTTGCTGCGGCCCACCACATTGGGCTCCGGTGCCTCCTGTTTGCTTCAGTCCTCCTTGTGACGTGTCGAGAACTTGACTGGAGTCCACCGGTGGCCCATTAAATTAGGTGGATGTCGTTTAGGAAGGCAGACATCTGTGCCTGGGTATTGAAAAAATCCCACAAGTCACACTGCATGTCAGGACAAAAACCAAGCCACGGATTCCAAGGAACTCTCTGTAGACCCTCACGATCAAATTGGGGGGCAGGCACAGAGATCAGGACAAGGGGATCAAACAGTTCTTAAAGCACGGTGGACGTCCTGTCAGACCTGAGTAAGCGGGCAAGAAGGGTCCTGATCAGGGAGGTGACCCAGTGGCCACTCGGACCGCTTCAGAAGTCCTCTGCTGAGATGGGACAACATGGCGGACGGGTGGCCATCTCATCGGTCCTCCGTGGTAGAGTAGACAGACGAAAGCCGTCCTTCAGGAGAAGCGCAGGTGACGGCCCACTCGGCGTCTGAGATCCCGAGAGAAAAGAAATGAAAGTCTTTGGGCAGAACTCCAAGCACCGCTCTCCTCCTGCCTAATGTCCTACCTTCAGTGACGCTCGACGGTGGCAGCATCACACGGTGGGGAATACGGAGACTGGACAGAAATGAGTGCAGCCAAACGCCACCCTGGGCTCCTGCCCCAGACGGGGGGGACGGTTCAGTGACTCCAAGCATGCGGCCATGTCTACGCTGGAGTGGCATCCGCCATTGAACATCTGTGGAGAGACCTGAAGATGGCCGTTTATAGACAACGTCAGCTCCTCTCTAAGGGACCATCTGCAGGGAAGAGTGGGATAAGCGGCCCAAATCCAGGTGTGCAAGACTTATAGAGACGCATCGCGGCGTTTAAGGGTCTGAGCGGAGTTTTATTTATTTTTTCTATAATTTGCTTGAACATTCCGGTTGAGTTTGTGACTTCGCACGTCACGCTAAGTATCAGAGTTCACTTGTGGCACCGATTTAGAGGCGCAAATCTGAGAGACAGACTGCAGGCCGAGGGGAGTGGGAGTGGGGCAGGGCAGGGCAGGACCCTCCGTACTCACGCGCCAGCCTCCATTCGCCACGTGTTGGAGCGCACCTCGCCTCCGCTTAGCTAGCGATACCCGTTTGTTCAGCAGACATCGTCATCTGCAGATTGGTAAGGAGTAACGTTTGATGTTCTTGAGAGATCAGAGCTCCGTGTGTTTTAGCGGGCAGCTGGTGGAGCCTATCCCAGCTAGCACAGGGTGCAAGGCAGCAACAAACCCTGGACAGGGCGCGCCAGTCTGTCACTGGACGAGCACCCACCAAACACACACTCGGACCCATTTAGGACCACCGATTCACCTAACCGGCATGTCTTCGGACTGTGGGAGGAGGAAACCCAACGCAGGGAGGACCACAGATGTGAACTCTGGGGTCTCGACCACCAGCGCCGCCCATTGTAAAATTCATTGGAGATATTTTGATATTCACATTAAGTTAGGGTTAGGGTTAGGGTTAGAGAGAGAACTTAACAGATTTAGATCTTTTTTTCTAGAATTTTCTTGAACATTCCGGTTCTCTCATCACGCTAAGTATCCGAGCTCTCTTACAGGAGTGATATGTTTGGGCTAATCTGAGAGACAGGCAGCAGGCCGAGGGAAGGGGGCAGCGGGGCAGGGCAGGGCCCTCCTCACTCATGCACCAGCCTCCATTCGCCACGTGTTGGAGCGCACCTCGCCTCCGCTTAGCTAGTGATACCCGTTTGTTCAGCAGACATCGTCATCTGCAGATTGGTAAGGAGTAACGTTTGATGTTCTTGAGACATCAGAGCTCCGTGTGTTTTAGAGGGTAGCTGCTGATTGACTGGCAGAGATATCACGGCCATGTGCTCCTCTCCCCTCACGGTGGTTGCTCGCCCGTCAGAGCTGAACACCATCCGGTACAGTGCCAATGTTTGACGTACCCACCTTCCACTTGGCCAGAGATGCCTCACCTACTTTTTACATTTTTGGCAAAGAGATCCCAGCTACGTTCTCACCCAGATAGTAAAACCAAAAATATGAAATATCAGGAGGCCCTCGGATACCAAAGTTATGAATAGAAATTCTTCTCAATACAAATTTCTTTTTTTATTGATTTTTAAAGTTTCACTACAATGTGGGCAAAGCCGGGGGGGGGGGGGGGGGGCAAATATTCTATAAATGAGAGCTTTCGTTTTTCGATTTTGCAAATCTTTGTGAAACCCCAAAGTGTTCACTTTGTCATGGTGGCATATCGAGTGTTGGTCGGTGGGTACGAGTGGCAGATTTCTCCATTTAAAATGAAATCTGCAACACAATAAAGTGGGCAGACTGTGTGGTAATGCACTGTGTGTGTGTTAATGGTGGCTGCCCAGCTGGTAAGGTGACAGGTAGGACCCTCAGTCCCCATTGCCATCCATGTCCAGCTGATCTGATGAACTTGGTGGGGGGCCGCGGTCTCTCTTAAGGGGGTCAGGAGTGCCAGGCTTCATACTTACTTTTTTTTTTTTTTTTCCCCTCGTCTTTTCCAGGTTGGTCAAGCGGCTGGACTTTGCCCCTCCTAGTGGACCCCCTCAGTCCTCTGTGTCTCCTCAAGGGGTTGTGAAGATCTTGCTGTGAGCTGCACTCCCATCTTTTCATTCATAACTTTGCTCAGATGTTTCAGGCCTTACCAGTTTAATAGCAAGACTCTGTTTTTTATTTTGTAATTTTATTTTATTTGAAGTCTCTCGAGAGACCGCACTGCTGGTTGCCCACTGGAAACTGGACTTTCTGAATGGTCTGAAGTTTTAAGCCAACCCCCCCCCCCAAGCCCCCAGAAAGACACTTCCTTAGCTGCTACTACTGGCTGATGGGATTGTAGAGAGTGACGAGGTGTAATAGTTGGGCGCCCGCCGCACACGCATCCCTGTAGTGGTCTGGCCACTGGAACTGAAACTAAACTGGTGTGCCTCGTCCGTCGCCTCCTTCAGGACCACTGCGTGTGCCCACCACTCTGAGATGTTCCACTGTTATACTGAATCCATTGCACTTTGGAAAGACGTCGATGAGCATTTGCACGGGTGGCGCCCCGAGCCCACAGTGTGGAATGCCAGCCTGGCACTTGAGCAGAGCCTGAGGCCGTCTGTGAACGCAAGCCAGGCATCCTTATGCCACCTTTAAGCAGAGCATTTACCACGTTTGACTTTGGTTGTTTTTGATGAAAAGGTTCAAATCTGTATGTCTGGCCGCCTGCCACTGTAATGAGGGTTGATGTTGGGCACAGCGGAGCAGCGCAGTTGGCCTTCCCAACGCGACCGCTGGAGCTCCTCTGTTTATAATGAAATGGATTTCAGTGTGAAGATGGCGGATATTTGGTGTTTATGGCTGGAGGGGGTGATTGCAAAATAATGACGTGTTTCTAGAAACTTCTAATTCAGAAATTGGCAGCGCCAGCCCCAGCACTCTGACCATTGGGGGGTTTTTTTGATTGTTTTTATTTATTTATTTTTTTCTTTTTCAAACTGCATTCCTCCTCTGACGTCCCACCCTGTTGTTCTCTGAGCCCCTCATTTAATTAAGACGACGTTCTGCCGTCCTCGGCCAACGATCTTCTGGCTTCCCCAGTAGTTTCAGGTGTTATTTCTCTGAATTTTCTCAAGCTGCTTTCTCACTTTTGTTTCATCTGGGGTCACGGGGGTGGGGTGGGGGTTAACCAGGTCTCGCCTCCCAGACGTGACTCTCAGAAGAAGATCAGACGTCTGGGGATGCGGCCAAATCTGCCGTTGAAAAGGCCCCACCCACAGGACTTCTTCCTAAAGTGCCCACACACACACTCCGGGCCGCGCACTTTAAACGTTGCGGGGTTCGTCGGTTACTAATTTCTATTTCAGTATGTAAAGTTTAAAAAGACGACACACTGAGAGAAATTAGAAAGGTGACGCGGAGCTCAGGCAGCGTAACGAGTGATTTGTGTCACGTGATGAGCGCGGCGACAGACGACACACACTGCGGGTACTCGGCTCCATGCCTTCTCTCTCTGTTACGTTATCCTCCTGTCATTTTGAGATTCGTGCCACTTTGTGGCCTCACAGCAGCGGTTGAGCCGAGTGAGGTAGGCCTTGTGGTCTGTGGGTTTACTTCGTGTTAAAACGCCGCCGTCGCCATTCTGCCGTGGCCTGACCTGTGAACGAACTTCGGTTATTAGTTCAGACGTGCAGTCAGAAGACCCCTTCGCTTTCTGCACACTAGAATGGTGGCTGCTGTGCAGCCTCGCCCGTAGTTCTGGCTTCGTGTCGGCATCGTTGGGCACATTTACTAATTGGGGTGTTTTGAGTACCAGATCTGCATCTCCTGCAGCGCATCGTCCAAAGGAGAGTCGATGACGGAGTGTGACGCATCCAAAGCATATTTTGTCATTCAGATTTTCACAGTCGCAGCTGCCAGATCTTTCCGTCTTTCATGGACGCCTACACTGTCATCGTATGTGAACATCGGTGAGCCCACACAGTACCCGCGGTGGCGTCCGGTTCATGTTTACCACTCATCCATTGATGTCATCCATTGCCAAAGTGTTGTCTCTTTTTCTGTCTTCTGTTTATTTTTAATGCACCTCCGCACTTGTGACCACATTTATGTTTTGGTAGCAGGGGGTCTTTTTAGGAGAATTTTCGGCGGTAGACCGTTCATCGTAATCAGAAGCTTGTAGCCCACCTGATTGTTGCAGTTCAAAGCTCCGCCCCTTTCATTTAGATTGGTTTAAAAATGTGGCACTCGGCGAGTCGGCTAATCGTTCCCCACCCACTTTTAATCAGAAGTCCCCTCTTGGTGGTCTCCGGACGTCGGACATGTGGCTCTGAGAGACCTGGGAGCACCCGAATGTTGTGGAATCCATAAGGGGACACTCAAGTATTCAACGAGCACGTTGGCCTACGTTTGCGGTCATCTGAGGGAACTTACAAGATCAGGACACGTTACACTCGGGGCGCAGGCAGACACCGTGAAGCGGTCAGGGTCACCCTGCTATCAGAGCCCCGTTTCCTAAAATATGATGTGTTAAAACGGCCGGGACATTTCCAGGACCTAAGGGGTCGATTTAGGCGAGCCCCAGATGAAGCCTGCCACTCCTTTATTGATGAAATGGCGGCTCTCGGCTCGGTGCACAGAAGCCGCTTCCCTCTCTCACGCTCTTCATTTCTTTTTTCCTTAACCAGCAGCCGCCTGGCCGTGAGGTGCAAATGAAAAGAGAAGCAGCGGCGGCGTATTATCCGCTAACTCGGAACACGTTGGACCCGTGTTGGGTATGAAGAGGCGGTTGTAGTAGGGACAGGAGCGAAACACGAGGATGAAGAGGTACCAATATCACTACTCTGCTCTGCTTCCTAAAGTGTCTTGTGGATTTATCTATTTATTTTGTCAAGAATGTTTCATTCAGGCGGGCAGGAGGAAAGCAGAACCAACCAAGCCTCCCCCCCACTTAAATAAGGAGGTGCACTTCAAATTAGGAAGCTGCTTAAAATGAACAATGGAAGCCAGTCTGGTGGTCCCGGACCAGGAGTATCTGCTCCTTCATCTCCACGTCAGCCCATCAGACCATGAGATAGCTGCCCAGCCTTACCCTGGTGTTGTCCGTCCGTCCGTTTTTTTTCCCCCAAAGCCAAATCTTTTATTAGGGCACTGGACGCAAGGGAGAACCCAACCCTCGATGGGGGGGTCCCGTCTGGCACTCGACACCCACAATCATTGGCACCAATCAACACAATGGGCACATCCTAGGTGATGTCTTGTAGAGAGGAAGCCCCCACAGATAATTTAAGGAGGACACGTGCAGTGTTGGCACAGATTATCTCCTCGTCCCTGGAGTTCAGATTTGCGCCCCCATGCGTCACACCAACTCTTCAAACCCGGGCACCCTTTTGTGCCATTTATGCTTATTTGCTATTTATTTATAACTAATGCCCGACAGAATGGATGTGTGAAGGTGTCTGGTTTAATTGACTCATCGCAGGTGGTCCCAGTAGCATTTTATTGTTGAGGACCCCCTTATTCAACTGTTTTAGGACAACCAAAGCCAATAATTGGGCACATAATGGGTTGCGCCACACTCTTAATGGCACATTATACAATATTAGCACTTGGGTTGTATAAAGGAAGAACATCCAGGCAGCACCTGGGGATCACTCCGGTCAGGGGGTACTCGTGTCTAATCGGCTTCTCACTGAACCATCCTTGATGACCCCAAACTGAACTAAGTGGGTGTGAGAATGAATGTATCTGCCCTCCTAGGAAATCGCATCCTTTAGAAAGAAATAACTGCACAAGATTGGTTAGCTGCTTTTTCTGGTGGGCTTCTATGGGAAGAAATTAAAATATGAAAAAAAGACCCCATTAATTAAATAAATAAATAAATATAAGGTGGCCCCACCGTTACCAACTGCACCTGCTCAGCTCCCAAACTCACACCGACTTGGGTGGTCTCCTTGTCCATGTGGCCTTCCTCCTGAATGGCATGTGAGGAGGTCCAGAGATGGTCGGGGTGGGCTCCTGTCTTGGGCTTGACCCTTCACAGTGGATGACTATGACCCCTAGTGCTCAGCAGTGCTTCAAGTACGGTGGTCCTGCCATCTGACGTGGGATCTGTGATTATTTTTATAAAGCACACGTGAGACCTTTTAGGACCAGGGCTTCAAAACCTCAGACTTCCACCTGAAGCTGATGGTGGCTGGTAGACCTCCTAGGACCCCCCCACGGCCTCTTTTTACTTTATAAAGCCAGGTCTTGTTGTTGGAGACCCTGTTAGAAACACTCCTGTGACTGTGTGGGGGGGTCACTGGGAGTTGAACTTTCAGAAGAATGACACCAAGCCAACCTCGTTTGTGATATCAGTCTTTATTTTTATTATTTTTTTTTAACATGCACCTGTGCTTTTATCTTTTTAATGTCTGTTTCACTGCTTTTTGTAAAATAATTTTTTTCTAATAATTCAAACAAAAAAAAAAAAAAACACAATAAATTGACCAGTGTGATACGAACTCAGACCAGATTTGTCTAATTTTGGGGGACACCATTGTGGAGGAGAGGAATGTCCGCTTTTGGGGGACCTCATTCGGAGTTCGCATCATGTAGTCTGCCTTCTGGCGTGGATCCCATCAGGCATAATCGTGTACACGTTGAGGGTGGCGGCCGTCTGTGAGTCGTTCGTGTACGGTTAACCTTGACTGACTGACAAAGTGTGTCCCAAGCTGGGGTGACAGGTCTTCAGAGCCTTCCTCTGCCTCCTCGAAATTCTTCTCGTCATTTGTGTGATCCTTCATGTGCCGTTTTGGGTTCGTCCTCCTTACGACACACACATCAGCAGCATTTCACACGGGGGAGTGGTTTTGGGCTGCCCGCCTTTCATGTTTTCTGCAGGGAGCCAATGGTGTGGCTGGTAATGGGCGTGTCAAAGAATTGCAGGCCTACGTTCCTTGCCCTGCTTGGATTATTTACTACAAATTACTTTAAGTAAATTGAGGCCTCATTTCTGCTTCATAGGCTTGCTTGCTTGCATTGTCAAGGAGTAATGGGTTCCAAGTCTAGAGCTGATATTTGAGGAGAGAAGGTGCACAGCAACCAAGAAGCAAGGGAGCCGGGCAGTCTAGTGTGGCCCATTCAGGTTGATGGTGTTGTTGACTCCTGTGAGACTTTTAGGTGTCACAGAATGACCACAACCCACCAGAGGTCAGGGGTTTATAGTGGCTTGAAATCGCAAAGTCCGAACACACACAGCTTTCCTTTTAACTCCGGCTAAGGGTGAGCTTCTGGGTGCAAAGTGCGACTGCAGTCCAGACAGGCAGACCTTTCTTTGCCCAGTTCAGGACACTGCAGTGGTGGCAGCGGTTGTGGGGGGCTGCTCTGGTTGCCCCGTGCTGACAAGTGGAGAATATGTGTTTGTGACTTTGAACAGCTTTTTTTTTTTTTTTTTTTTTAATTCTGATACGAAAGGTGATTTGAGTAGCGCCTCCCTCAGGTGTGTCAATCTTAAAACAGAAGAAAAAATGAAAATAAAACAAAGGACTCTGTATGGCTTAGTCACTGGCTTTGGTTCCGTTGAAATCCCCGTCGCGGACATCGGCGTCCTCGTCTGAGCCCTCTGCGTTGTCGGCCATTCCACGCCGGCCTCCTGATCGACGGGAACCCCCAAAAGATGGCTCATTTCCTCTCCTGTGACCAGAAGGAAATAACAATAGGACGAATTTACTGTAAGCAAGAGTGGCTCACAAAATGTACAGCTGAGGTCGAACACGGAGAGAAAGCGGACCTCTCCGTGATGGAAGGCATTCTGGAAGGTGTGGGACGCTCCAGTGAGGGGGGGGTCTGCTGTCCCTCACCGGTGAAGCAGAGGCAACAAACATCACGTCATCGGGGGGGGGGTACCAAACGTGTCTGCTTCCATTGGAATGAAACTAAAGACGGGCAGGCTTCAAAAGGGACGACCAAGAAAGGACTCGAAAAAAACGAGAATGAGGAGGACAGATGACAGGACCGTAGAAAATCTGAAGCAGTCAGCGACTTTTTAGCGATGCGTACGACTCGCTTTGCAAGCATCAATCCAGTGGATCTCAGCGGGGGTCCTGCACGATGTTATCGCTGACGCTTGATGGATGTTTAGAAGGTGATGTGCAGAAAGCGCCTGAATGACAAATCTTCTCATTCCTTTTTGCACTCAAATTTATCGAAATCGCCAAACGTAAACTCTGTCGCGGATGATTTGCTCATTCGTCATACAAGCACAAAGCACCAGCGACACATTCACAGTGGATTGGGATGTTTTGTACAGTTCATTATTGGGACCGTTTTAAACGGAATATTTAAACAATACTAAAACTTGTGGCTTTTAGTCACACAAAACCAAACCTTATAAAAATATGACTCTTCATTTTTAACAATTACTTGTTTTCGACTTTAGCACACATTTTTTATCTCTCATTGACTGCACTGCGCTTGTGTCATTTGCTGAAGGATTCGACTTCAGACTAAATCATTACCCGAGAACGAGGCACACGACTCTCACTCGCTCTGTAACTTCACCTCAACTGTGTCGTCATGCTTTGAAACAGGACAACATCATGGGAATTATCAGCATGTAAAATATGTAACTAATCATATACAATACATATACATCGGTACCTCGGTATACGTCCTTAATCCGTCCCAGATCCTTTGACTTATACCAAACAGGATGTATACCAAAGAAATTTTTTCCATAAGAAATAAAGGGAAAATGATTAATCCGTTCCTATGAAAAAAAATCCTATTGTTATTGGCATATTATACATTGATGGGGTTGTATAAAATAATTTAAACACTGCTCGATACTAAAATACATAACTACAAAAGCAATTAGATGAAATAAATGAAAATTTAACCTCACTTTTTAATAACGTCTTTGTTTTTCACAATCGTAGATACTGTCGTTCTCGGCATACGGTATGCAGCAGCCAAGTCCCGGATACGCATGCCACCTTCATACTTTTCAACAATCAGTTAAAATTTACGTGAAGAAACACAAAATCGCGTGAAAATTCACAGAGTTATAGCGCGGGTTGTTCACTGAATGCTAGCACCTGGCGTACTGACGCTCGTGGGCAGCTGTGGCTTTGTCTCGAGAGAGGTAAACAAGGGTAGCACGCGAGTCGTATTCCAAACAGGACGTATACCACGGTATCACTGTATAACAATTAGAATTATGTATATACACACAAAATAATGTATGAGTAATTACAGTATGTATTTATGATGCAGGTTGTGATCAGAGGGGAAGGGGAACGGGGCGGGGAACCCCCTCGAACTTCACATATGTGCCAGCATCTAATCCTGGAAATGAATCGAACAAATCGAAAGGACTGATTCACTTAAACGGGTAGTTCGAAAGGGTCGAATCGGCAAAGAGAATCCTACAAAAAGGGCGTCTGAATCAGGGACAAGGAAGACTGTTAGGAATTTAGGCCCACATGCTGCAAGCCATTTTAGGTTTCTGCTGGAATCGGTAAACCCAGTTCGCCTGATCATGCATTTGTAGAGTAGTAATGATGTAATTATGAACTTGAGTGAAACCGTAAACTCCCATTTAACTCACGGTGCAGGAGCACGTTGGGTATCAATATAATGTATTATATGCTATTTACATACAGATACACATCGAACCGTGTTGGGTGTATTCAGCATTTAACATTTGCAGTGCGCCATCTGTTGGAATGTATTTTGCCATGCATGTAGAATTTGACTGCATTTCACTTTTGATTTCAACAGATGGTGCACTACTGTTGAGATTCCTGTAGTAAATGCTGTATATGATGGCTTATTTAGCCCAGAAATGTTAGGTGCATCTACTAAATACTCACCTGAAGGGGGTGAAAACTTGATATTATTGTTTTTTGTTTTGTTTTTTGTTCTATATTATTTATAAAGAACTTCTCACAGATCTGTGTTCAGTTTGACATTATAGTCTCTTTTTTCTGTTGATCAGTAAACCAAATTAAATCCACTGGGATTCGGTGTTGGACAATAAATAAAATGTGGGGGGGGCGGTAACATGGTGATCAGACAACTCTGGGAGACCCTTCAGGAAATGTGAAAGAGCGGACAACAGTGTACACTGCAGTGTACCGGTACTGAAACAATACCAGCAAACCCAGTTTTTAAAATGGAACGCTACTGGAAATAAACATCCGCATTGCTCTCCATTTTCATCTGTTCACTCGTTATCTGCTTTGGTTGTGTTTGGAGTTTCATGGGGAACAGACCACCGCCCCCCCCATCCTTATTGATGAGACCATGACGTTAGAGGGGGACCCCCTACCCCTGCCCTTACTGCTTTGACATGACCTGAGCTTCAAGGGGCAAGTGGAGTGAAGGCCCAGAGTAAGACGGAGGAGTTTGGAGTTTTCCGTGATTTGCTTTGGAGCCATTTTAGTGCTGGGGTTACTGAGGTCTGAAAGCTGGCGTCAATACTGAAGTCTGAATTTTAGTGCCAGTCGTGATCGCTTGACTTGGATCTTGGGGATGGAGCGGAGATGAATGGCAGATGTCCCAGTCCTGATAGGCTGGCTTATGAAAAGCGAGTGGAATCCTCTGATTATTGAAGCAAATTAGAAAATCTGGTTTCTCTCACGTAATCCTGGTAAAATATAACCACCTCTGTTTTACAAATGGCGTTGGATGATCATTAGAGATGGTGTCTATTTATCCCTTCCACTGATTTGGAGGGGTGGTGGGGGGGGATGTCAGATGATGTCTGAGAGCACAGACAACATTTATAAATGGGAACCTCCTGATTATGACCCAATATACGAAGCAGAGGGACGCTCCTGTAGTCGGTAGAAGTTTAGGAAATGCCCTCACCAGTGTATTACCATTCGCCAAGTGGAGGACGTCATCCGATTACCTAACTACAGTCCTGGTATGTAACTTTGATGGCCACTGAATTCATCTGCCGATTGAGAAGGCAGGTTCAGTTTTGGTATGCCCCCCGGACCTGCTGGCGGTAGTAGTGGAGCAGAGAATGAAGGCGAAACTGATGGCCATTTTGAACAATGCTGCACACGCTCTCTGCGACACACAATCGTTAAGAACTTCAGCAGAAGTGTGTCAAGAAATGCGTAGCTACGCCGATACCCATCTGTAGTGCCTCACTCAGTAGTATTTTTTACTTCTGGTGCATATTTGAGGGGGTCTGTTGTTGTTGTTTGATATTTCTTATGTTTCTGTCAGTACCACCTGTCTATCTGATAAGAACTTCCCAAAGGGAGGGTCCCGGTGGTGAGGGACAGAGCGTCGCTGAGGATCCACCACTCAGTTAGGTTACCGATAAGCATTGACACTCGGCGACCATCTCGTCAGCTACGAGGAGACACAGATTTGACTTGGGAGCAGTACCTTTGGGACCTTTCAGTCTTCAGTTCAGCATTTTTTGGGGGGAGAATGGGGGGTGGACACCTGAAGCACTGCAATGGACGAGATGTGTTGTCCTGCTCATCTCATCCAAGACACTGGCTAATCCAGACAAGTTAGCTCGTACCGTTAATGGGGTTAGTCGATCGGATGCAGAAAGATCACCGATGTGGAGGTCAGCAGGCCCAGGGTTTAGTATCAAGCCATCCGTCGGCCAGGAGGGGACAAAGCCATCCGCAAGACCAGAGAAGCCAGCAGGAATCTTAACTCATTTAACGGCAAAATGAGTTCCTTGGAAAGGATCTCCCAAGTGGCCGGTGAGCACAAAGAAAGGAGGAAGGAAGGTCAGTCCCTCTCCGCGGAGAAGAATGCAGGAAGGAGGACGAGAGGGAAAGGGAAACTAAAGAGCACAAGGCTTCGGTACCTTTGCAGTCAGTGTGAGGAGTCCGTTGTGCCTCTGCAACAAAGACAGAGAATCACACCCCCTTGTACTCAGCCGTGCGGGGCTAAACCGAGGGTCCCACGCCCACCCAGTCAACCCACAGCATCCCATCCAAGAAGCAGCATGATGGGCTCAGTGGCTGTGGAGAGCATTTCCAGAGCCGTGCAGATGTCCTTTGCCAGTAACAATTCAGCGTAGGTCCTGCCTATGATGGGTCTTACTGGTCACACAAGGGACCCCCCCCCATGATCTTAAAAACATCAGTAAGGTGGCCAGTCATCTCTGGGCTGTGTGACATAACACGACTTGACAGCTTCACTGGTCTTATTAAGGATTAACCGCTGGGGGGGTTCATAAGTCATCTACTGCAGTGTGTAACACTGAGAGACCCCGTCACCCACCAATGCCACATGGCTGAGAGACCCATGACCACTTTATTGATTAAGGTTTTTAACTAAACTGAAGTCGCACCCCAGGGCCACCTTTTCTTTTTGGATGTCCCTTAATCGTATTCAGACAATCGTCGTCATAAGAATCATTTGACCGTGTCGGGCTGCCAAGTTTAAATGTCCTGATCTAGGAGGCTGAAAAACATGTCCGCTGGCAGCCTCGTCAAAAACAAATCGTTCTTGAGTCGCTGAGATTGGATTAATACATCCAAGGTCAACCAAAAATGGCGAGAGACCCCAGTGTTTGAGGTAAAAACTTCAATGGAGGCGCTGCGTAGGGCCAGTGGCTCCCAAAGCGTTAAAATGTGGGCACACTGAACAAGTGTGGTGGTGGCATTAGTCACCAGGGCCTCATTTTTAAAACTCGGTGTGGATTCTGTTATAGTTGTATAGATCTGTCTATCTATTTTAAATCTAGTGCCTTACATGATGCAGAGCTCTACCTGTCTGTCTGTCATCTTTGTAATAATCGATTTGAAACGTCGAGCTCAAATATCAAAATCCTTCACCACGTTTCAGTGTTGGTTAAACGTGTGCCAGACACACAGCCAGGGGACACAGCTTTGCTCTCCAATGGCAGCTACTTACCTGAGCTTGTTCTTGAGTGCAGCGACCTCGCGGTTCAAGGCCTCGCTGGATTCCGTTGCCTCGTCCAGGTCCCGCTGCAGTTTTCGGCGGGCCGCAGTGATGCGCTGAGATTCTTCCTCCGACTCCTCCAGCTGCCTCTTGAGCTGCTTCACCCGCAGGTTCCCTTTCTCTGCCTGAACACGGGGGAGACAGGTTGGCATTGGTGAATCCGAGTGTCAAGAGGAAGGGGGAGAAGAGCTACGCGGACGTTAGGAGAGGCCACAGAGTGAATCTCGGCTCGGCCCTTCAAACCCCTCTCCAGGTACGCTCCTCTGTATTAGGAGATACCTGGACGATCATCTCTAGTGAATGACGAGACATCGCGGATACGTTTTCAGTAACTTTAAAAAGGCAGAAGGTTATTTGAAGCAATCTTAGTATCGTCACAAGTGATCCACGGTGTAGCGGTGCTATTGACGAATGAAACTTCAACTCCCACCAGATTGGTCGTCTGCCGAGGGTGCAGGGGCTGCTGGGCACAAGGAGGCCGGCGTGACATTTAAAAGGGGGCCAGTTCTGCAAAAAAAAAATGTCCTTTGTGTTTCGTGTCTGGAGTTGCCGGTTTATTTGCCTTCCTAGACGTTCAGACATTCAGACAGACATTGGATTTTAAAATATACAGAGAAGATAAACAAACTTGATGTGAATATCAAAATATCTCCATGATGGGCGGCACAGTGGTCGAGCTGCCACCTCGCAGTTAAGACCCCAGAGTTCACATCCCTGGTCCTCCCTGCGTGGAGTCTGCATGTTCACCCCGTGTCTGTGTTGGGTTTCCTCCTCCCACAGTCCAAAGACATGCAGGTGAATCGGTGGTCCTAAATTGGTCTGAATGTGTGTTTGGGGGGTGGTCGTCCGGTGACAGACTGGCGTGCCCTGTCCAGGGTTTGTTGCTGCCTTGCACCCTGTGCTAGCTGGGATAGGCTCCACCAGCTGCCCTCTAAAACACACGGAGCTCTGATCTCACGTTACTCCTTAACAGTCTGTAGATGATGATGCCTGCTGAACAAACGGGTATCACTAGCTAAGCGGAGGTGAGGTGCGCTCCAACACGTGGTAGAGCGATTTGAATGGGGGCGGGCGTGTGAGTGAGGAGGGTCTAAACTGGTCTGAGTGTGTGTTTGGTAGGTGATGGACTGGCACACCTAGTGCTAGCTGGGATTGGCTCCAGCAGAACCCCCCCGACCCTGTTCAGGACTAAGCTGGTTTGAATACGACTGACTGACTTGACATTTCACGATATCTAAAAACAGCTTATTGTGAATATCGACATATCAAATACATTTCAGGATATCGTAAAACTGCTTATCGAGATATCTGGCATACAGTTTATTGTGAATATTGAGATACCTCCAATGCTCTTAATGATAAACAAACGTAAAATGAACATCAAAATATCTCACTTCACAGTAATGTCTGAACAGACTTACTGTGAATCTCAAGATATCTCAAGCACACTTCACAATACGTAACAGCAGCTTACTTGTGAATATCGAGGCGTCTCAAATCTATTCTGTGATATCAAAATAAAGAAAGCGGTACTAAGAGACAAACCGAGTTTTACAGGCTTTACAACGCACATGAAGTTACGACTTCAAGGACTTGTGAGTGCATTCCAGGTCTCAGTGTTATTTTATCTCGATCTCTTCTTTGCAGTATCTTGATGTGCGCCTTAAGGTGTTTTAGGACGGAACATCTGAGGAATGCCAGCATTGGCGAGATCTCTCGGAGCGATCAGGTACACTGAAATGCATTTGAAACGTCAGAGAAGGCGTTTGTGTCCTAGATGTACGATCAGAGATGCAGAATTCACAGTAAGGCCGGGTTTATACTTAACGTGACGCCTGCTACACGAGTGTTTTACTGTTTATACCTGCGCGCGTACTTTACGTAAATCTGGAGGAATCCAGCAGGTGGCAGTGTGAGATATCATCACAGTGAGAACAGGTTTGGCTTCGCTGTGTTATGAATTGAACATCCATTAAATTCCAAGGATGCTTTACCGCAGTATCTCTGAAAAAGATGTTTAATGATTAAATCCATCAATCCAGGGATGTGCCCATTCCAGCAAGCATTGGGCGCGAGGCAGAAACAATCCCTGGATGGGACATCAGCGCGTCGTAAGGTGAATACAAGCACTCACATACACACTGGCGTCATTTTAGTGTCACCAAACCTGCATATCTTTGGAAGGAAACCGGAGCCCACTGAGGAAACCCAGCAGGAAAACATGGAAACTCCAGGCAGGGAATACCAGCGACGTGACTCCTTACTGCGAGACAGCAGTGCCACCGTGTCACCCCCATGTGTGTAATTATTATCATTATTTAAACGAAATTAACGACTTATCTGTAAAATGTAACATACACACATCATGAAAGTGATATCAAGTATAAATCTAAAGATTCTAAATGTGCAGACAGCGGGAGTATCATAATTGTAACGTGTTCGGTGTGGCGATTGTCGCCTGCCACTGCTGTCAGTTCAGGAGGAAGACGGCACAAAGGATGATATGTGAGACTTTTAAAATGTATCGTGTCATTACGATGGGGAATATGCAACGCTTGAATATAAAAGCAGCACGAATGCATCTGTATGTCGGCATTTTGCTTCACCCCATCGAACAATTCATCAAACATCGAAGTGCGCACACCGATCTCGTAGGATCCGCATAGCGGCTTTCTGTCACATGTAGATAGTAAACAGAGACTCTGATGTCACATTCTGACTTTTAGCACACTGCGCCCCCCGACTTTTTGCTGGTACTGCAACTCGCGCACGCGTCACGTTAATTTCTGAGGAGCTGCTCAGAGGACGCGTGAAATGAACGCTGGGAACGCGTGGCAGCCATGATGTCTGCGCATAGGCATTCTGAGTGTGAAGTATAAACGAGCCCTAAGGCTTCTTAAAATACCTTGCGAGGTCGGTCTGAGTTTTCATTCTGAAGTGCCTTGAGCATGGGAGAGGCGCTATATTAATAAAATGTATTATTATTATTCTTCATTCGACTTGCTGTACCCAAGAAGGGCCTCCTCTTGATGAGAGGGGTCATGATATCTGCCTCCCCCTGCCAGTGCCCTTTCCTCCTTGAACCAGCCACAGTGACCCACTTCCTTGCGCCTGTGCCTTCACCGACCCACTCCATCTGAGTCTAAACCCCTGCTAAGACACCAGTGGCCATCACTAAGTGCATTGGGTGCAGCTGGAGTGGACACATTTGCCTTTTCCCATCATGCCCTTGTGTGTCCGCATTCCACCCCACCCGGCTGCTCCTCACCTGCTCTTTGAACTGCTCGGCCTGTTTGCGTTCGTCTTCCACCTGCAGCATCATCTCCTTCAGCTTCTTATCCTTTTGCTTCAGTGACTTTGCTGCAGCCTGTTTCTCTCTGTCGGGGTTTGGACACAGTGAGGGTGAAGTTAAACCTTATATAGTGCCTTTCATAAGGATCTCCCTACCATTGGCCTTCATTACCAGTAATGTAAAATTACTTGTAGCTGTGTTCCCAGATAGGTGAAGCAAATTTGTCAGGCCCACCTAAAGACTCGAAGGTGGTGCCTGTACTGGCAACGTCCACCAGGGGGCCCCGCTGCCTGCAGTGTTAAATTTTGCTTACTTGGCTTCCTGTTCCAGCTGTTCCTCCATCTGCTGGACCTTTGACTCCAGAGCTGCAATGCTGGCCTTGAACTTGGACTTGATTGCGCCTTCCATTTCCTGCAGCTTGGCCTTGAGCTCCTTGTTTTGCCTCTCCATTTGCTGGCGCGCGCTCTCGTTCTTCTGGGACAAGCTGCGCTCGGTGGCCAGCTCGTTGTTCAGCTGCTCGTTCTACACGGAGAAAAGATGGACACGGCTCATGCCACCAGAATGACCAGCCTACCCTCATCGCTTTCATTTCCAAATCCCATGTGACACTCTTCCCTAGCCACACCCACAAACCTCAATAGCCCCTCCCCTTACCTGCTGCACAGTTTTCCTCAGTCTGTCATTCAGCATCTCCATGTTGCTCTGTTCCTCTTCAAGTTCTTCCTCCAGCTGGGAGATTTTCGCTTCCAGTCGACGTTTCTCATCAGCCAGTGCTGATCTGTGGGGCAGGGGGCAGCAGCGAGCACAATTTAGATGGATGGGATAAAATGGGGAAAAAAAAAACACTCCCATGCCATGATGGGACACTTCACTTCCATCTATGGACCCCCCCGTTTAGCACTTACTTTCCAGATGTGTTGCTTGCCAGCTCTTCAGCCAGCTCTTCTTTCTCCACCTCAGCCTGCTTGCGGGCCCGTTCGGCGGCAGCCAAGTCCTGACGTACAAGAACGTGAGCAGGTTACAGGAGTGCAGTGTCTTGACAGCCCACCTGTGTGAACGACACGCCTCGATGTCCTCTCCCAGTCTGGAGATCCAACCTTGTCATGTTCAGCTGTTCTGATGTCCTCAGCCCCCCTTGTAACTGTCAGCTTGTTCCATATGTCCGGCCTCCTCCATACCTCAGCCCTTCTATTGTCCTTATCTCCTGTCCACTGTTGCCACCGATATCATCCCCCCCACTACAGACTGGATATCCTGCTCCTGCCCATGTGGCCATCGTCCTCGTCACCTCATCCCACACCTCTGATGTCCACCCTTCTGTCCTCTGCCTCCTCAGCCTTGCTTTTCAGTCGGCTCCCCCGGACTTCGGACTCTTCCTGTCCCACCGTCTCTGTCCCAGCCTCCATTATTCCTCTTGCCCTTCTCTTCCCCCACTAGCCCACCATGCTGGGGTCCTGACTGTTTTGTCTGCTGTCCTGCTCTCAGGGGTATTCCACCCTGTCTTACACTCCTCACCTCAAGTCCCCATTTGTCCTCACACTTTATTTATGCTGGAGGGTTTGTGGGTCCTTGTCAGCTTTCTCCTGTGCCCCCCTGGTTCCCTGTGGCCCCTGTCTCTCCCACGTTACCTCCTGGAGCTGCATGAGCTCGGCCTCCAGGCTCTTGACTTTCTTCTCGCTCTCCTTAGCTGTGGCCAGCACCTCCTCTCGAGCGCTGCGTGCGTCCTCCATCTCGCGCTGCATGTCCTTCATCTGGCCCTGCGGTTGTGTCACAAACAGAAGAAGATGGACCGTTAAAGGGAAATGGGAGCCCTCCACCGACTCGTCACTGTCCTTCTGTCTCCAGTGACGCAGACAGACAGACAGACAAGGTCAGAAAACTGAAAAGGAGTAATGGAGCCCACCCCCAAAAAGGCTGCCCACCATTGTTAAACAACGTGACCTGACAGACCTGGAACTTGCGCAGCTGTTTGATGGCCTCATCGCGTCCTTTAGTGGCGGCCTCAATCTGCCCCTCCAGGTCCTTGATGTCGCTCTCCAGCTTCTTCTTAGCTGCGGCCACCAGAGTGCGCTGTTTACGCTCGTCTTCCAGCTCGGTCTCCAGCTCCCGTACCTGAGGGCAACACAACGATGGGGAAATGGGGGAGCTGGTTTAGTGTTCAACTGCAGCAAGACTACATTTCTATTATTATTTTAAGGATTGATAATTATATTAATAATAATAATAATAATGTTTGAGTCCTTTGCCCAAGACACCTCACAACTTCACTGTTCAATTCTCACAAATGGTGGGACCCCACTGAGGGTCTCACAGTCAGATGCACCGACAGCCTTGTAGCTTAACCTCTAGTGCTTCAGCCCCTACACCACACAGACACGGGGGTATCGCGCGCACTCCACACAGTCTGGTTAAACCCAAGACTTTGGGACAACGAGATGTGACAACAGGGGGCGTCCAAGAAATGTAAATGACATTCAGCCTGACCACATCGCCATTCCTAAGTAAAAACAAAGAAAAGCCCACCGCTCAAAGAAGAGCCCCACTGCTTCTGTAGAAAGACAAAAAAATGGCACAAAGTCAGTGAACATCTCCAGATGTTTAAGGAAGAGAAGAAGAAGAACAGACTGAGCTACCAAAACGGCAGAAGACCACCCTTGGAGCGAGAAAAGGGCTTTGTATGAAGTAGGTGGATGTGTGTGAAAGGGGCGACATATGAGAGAGAGGAAAAGGAAGGCGCAATGAAACAAGAGGAGGTTTTAAAGGCACTGTAATATACCTGCACTCCCAGGTATTTATAGGTCTGCACCCTCTGCCATCACTAGACCCAAAAGACTGGTAAAGAGGTCTTGCATGTCAAACACAAGTTGACCCAAGAGAACAGGCAGGGGAGCAGTGCTGCTGTTCCCCCACCCACCGTGAGGACGTGACCCCCATTGACCCGTTTTCCACAGGTTTCCCACCTGCTTCACCAGCTGCCTCTTCTTCTCCTCATTCTGTTCATCCCTGGCCTGAAGGTCCCTTTCAAACTGGGCCTTGAGGGCCTGCATGTTGACCTCTAGGCGCAGTTTGGCATCCTCAGTAGCCTGCAACTCATCCTCAAGCTCTTCCAGCTGTGTCTTCATCTCCTCCACTTGGGTCTCTAGCACCCGCTTGGACTTCTCCAGCTCGTGGACCTGAACACAGAACAGATGAGATAAGATGATGGTGACTTTTTCAGCTACACCAGTTCCTTAGCTGTCCGAGCGGCCTACTTACGTTTTTGCCCACGTCGTCCTTGGAGCTGACCAGGTCCTCCATCTCGGCCTTCAGCTGTTTGTTGATCCTCTCGAGCTCCTCTCGGGAGTCTTGGGCCTCGTCGAGGGCCCGTGCGAGTGACAGTGCCTTGGTCTCCTTCTCACGAGCCTCTGCTTCGGCTCGGTCGCGCTCCTCAGCATATTTGCTCGAAATGCTCTTTTCTTCAGCAAGCATCTAAGGACAGGTAAAGCACCAGGTGAGATGGGGCAGCAAAGAGAAGGCAGCCATAACCTGCATGAAAATTCATTACAGACCACCGAAAGGAAGAGTGAGGACTCGGGGTCACTGCTGGTTCAAGTGACTGCCAAAGCCTTCACCACCAGTGCCATGAACCTTTTTGGAACTGGCACTCGACTTTTTTTGAATAAGTGGTCACTAATGCAGCACAAAGGCTGCATCTCCCTGATTTGCCAGCAGATGGCAGCACAGACACTTTTCTAATGCAGTGTGGAGCAGTTTAGCCTTTTATACGAGCCCAGCCTGAGCACCAGTCTACAGGACATGGCCAGTATGGAGACACCAGTTAGCTTAACCTGCACGTCTTTAGGATATCAAAGGAAAGCCCACACCAACATAGGAAGAATGCGCAAACAATGCCCTGACAGCAGTGGGGTGCAGGATTTAAACTCTGGAACTGGGATCTATTAGGTGACAGTGCTAACCACTGTGCCACCATAGCACACTAGTACTACTCAATAATATCATGTCAGCCTGCTGTGTTCATGGTGTAATGTCATTGTCACTGCAGACAGGATCAGTATGCAGTACAGTACAATACTTTTACCTGACTGTACACTAGTGGGCAGTGCAGCTCTTTGTTTGTAGCCAGTCAATATATGCAATACAAGACCTTCACCTCAACATACACTAGAGGGCACCAGAGGGCTTTGCTCAATACTTAAGCAGTCAATAGCCGTGTGCGGGGGGATCTCAAACTCGGTCCTGGGGACCCCCTGTGGCTGCAGGTTTTGGTTCCAACCAACTTCTCTTTCTAATTGGACTCCTGGGCTAATTAAGTGAACTGTCATTTCCCAGATTCTGTGTTGTACAGAAATTGGAAAACTAAGTTTGATTAAAAAAATGTACCATATGTACTCACATATAAGCTGGGTGTTGAAACCCAAAATAATCGATCATAAAATCAGACCCCGACTTATACGCCTGTTCAAAAATGCATCCTCCAATGTCACATCAGTTTCTCAGACACATCGAATTTTGTGGCAGCAGCGCAGTTACCAATTTCTTTCGCCACTTCAATGACGTTTAATTTAAAACCAGCTTCATATTTTCTTCTGATCGAAACCTCCATCGTAGATAATAAATGCTCTTACGATAAAAGGTGTATGAGGGGGTGAGATACAAAAAACACAAAACAGTGCAAACGTCGCTTCGGAATAGTTGGGGTATCACCGTGTGGTCACGTAGGCACAACAGAGAGAGACAGAGAGAGAGGTTAGGAGCACACGCTGATACAGCGCATTGCCGCACCCACATAGGCTGTGTCACCGTGGTGACTCTCTCAGGTGGGCGGGGATTAGCATATCATAATCTCTTGGACCAATAGTGTGAGTTTTCCGCATTCGACATTATAAAATACCAGAAATTCTACAGTAAAATCAAGTCCCAACCTCTCCGCGGGAGAACGAGTATATATGGTATATTAAAATGTACTAAGCAGTTATATGGGAATACTGTATTTTTTTTTTCTTTATAACAATATTTTCATCTTGATTTTCATTCTGCTTCACCGGGCGCTCTAATTCTTTAATTAATCCATTATTTACTAATTAGTGGAGCAGACACTTAAAGTAGGTGCAGTCTTTCATGATTCAGTTTGTTTGCCTGGGTGTCTCCTCTGCTCGTTTTTAATTGTCATTGTTAAGATACAATGAAGGGAGCAAACTGCACAGATAGAAAGGGCAAAATATAATGAAATTAAAAAATAATAATCAGCTAATTAAATGAGATCAGTGTGATCATCTGTTGTCACCGATTATGAATCAGAAACCTGCAGCCACAGTGGGCCCCCCAGGACCGACTTTGAGAACCCCTGATGTATGCAAACAAGACTTTGACCTCCCTGTACACTAGAGGGCAGCAGAGGCCGTCACTTAATTCTTGACAGTGCAGTTTCTGCCTGCTGCACAGACCTGAGGTGACCTCTGTGCGGCTGGTGTAACGGATGGGCAGCCATTGACTGTGTTTTTGGTTTACAGGGTCATTTTTGTACAGTGAAATCCTTTCTTGCACGTGTCAGCGTTTAGCTCTGCTGCCAGTAAAGGGACAGCCATTCCCAATTCCAAAGTGACTGACCTGACACGAGGACTCCCTCAACGCTCAGTAATATGGAACAACGGCCAGCAGGAGGTTGGCAGAATATGATGTTACTTAGTGTCAGCCATTGTGATTTGTTATACAAGCCTCGAAAGTGCAGAAGGAGGTCCTTTAGATCAGCAGACACTAGAGGGCAGCAGAGCCCTCACTCAGGTACCCTGGGTGAGCTTGTAAAAGACACAAGGTGACGTCACAGTGTCACAAGGAGGCAGAGACTCTAGGGAGCAGATGAGGGGGTTTTGAAATGATTGTAAAATGGGGGCCCATGTGAGGCTACTACATCACCTCCTATTGGAAGTCCAGAGCACTACAAGCTTCTCATTACCTCAATGAGCTTAATACTCTGCGTATGCTGCATGTGAAGGACTGGAGTCTAAACCATCATTGATTTGCTCACAGAGGGCACCAGGGCAAACTGTGCTGGCATATCACGGGTGTAGGGATGCCCACTACTTAGATGTTTAGCTTCTTCACCTCTACTCTTTAGACATGAGTCTGGCATTAGAGTGAAGAAGACTGTGAAACGGAGAAGAGGAGGAGATTGGAAGGCAGTAGGAGTTCAAGCAAAGCAAGACAGAGAGAGCAAAGATGGAATCCTTCTAGAAGAGTCTACAGGTAGAGGAAAAAAAAAGCTGAAGTCTGAAGGACAGTGAGACTACACACAGCCAGCACCAGACCTGGTCAAACTTCTTCTGCTTCTTCTCAAGGTTGGAGACCAGCTGCCGCTGGTTGTCCAGGTCCACCAGAAGGTCTTCCAGTTCCTGCTGCAGGCGGTTCTTTGTCTTTTCTAGCTTGTCGTATGCGGAGGCCTTCTCCTCAAACTGGGTTGTGGCCGCCTCCAGGTCGCGCTGAAGCCGTTTCTTCCCATCTTCCAGCAGCTCGACGGTGCCGGCGAATTCCTCCACCTTCTTCTTGGAATCAGTCAACTGTGGGACAAGCAAAAAAGAGATGAGTCCATGTTGATGAAACACCTTAAGATTTTAGACTGGGAGAGCATGAGATAAAGAGCATGGAGAGTGCCTGGAAAACTGATATAGTGCCTTTCATGGCTGATGTCTACGCGTCACAGTATCATTGCAAGTGTGCAGTGGGGTCTTTTTGGAGCCCGTTACACAGCAGCTGAATTGACGTCAGCCATTCCCCATCATTAATGATAGAATCGTCTGTTTAATGCACTGGCCAGCAGGAGGCAGCAGAGCGCAATCTTAGTAATGTGGGAGGAGCCTGATATCACCCCAGTCATGCGTAAGGGGGGGCACAACACATAGCTAAGAAGCCACTAGAGGGCAGTACAGGCATTTACTTAATACAGATGGTCCTCAACCTACGACTGTGCGACTTATGACTTTTCAAAGTTACAATGGCAAATTTATATAAAATTGTGCAAACAACACATTTGCAGCTGGGGGACGGCGGTTTACCCTGGCGACTTACCGCGGCCCGCTTCAGTGGCTGTACAAACAGAAGGATATGAACGCCCCACTGTTAGTCTGCAGGTTTTTGATGTTCGCCACCGTCCCAGGGCAGCACACACCAATACTGACGTTCTGTCCTACCTGGCTGAGCTCTGCTTAGACAGTCACTTTGTACAAAGCTAAGTGGGGGGGGGGGATTTCTGAACTTTTTTGAGACCCCCTCCAACGGGGTGACAAGCTGAAGCGCAATTGCCTCGGCCAATGACAAGCAGTCCTCCACAGATGTGGCAATCGTGCTTCAGCGTGTTCACAGGTTGGCAGCACCACAGATATGCCAGCTGACTGCTGCCACCTGTTGCCCATGGATGATGCAGGGAACATCATAATTTGGCCACTGACTTGACCCCGACTCTGCCCGTTTGCTGTGTCGGTGTATAGGAGAGTGGCAGATCCCGCTACAATAAATAACCGTGCCGTTTCTGCTTCAAGTTGAATAAAGCTGGTGTCGCTAAAGTATGGAGACTCGTCTTTGGAGTGCAAGACAGCAACTCACGTGTCAGAGTGTTTTGTTAAAATATTACCCAATCTCTCTATTATAAATTAAAATCCTGGGAGGGAGACGAGACGTGATCTTCTCGAAAGACAATTTGACATCCCGTGAGGCAAGGCAGTGAAACAACATTCAAAACGAGTTTACGGACATCTAACCTCGCAGTTGTTGGATTGCTTTTGGCAGACAGACATCATGTGCCCCCAGCTCTTAAAACAACGACAGGCGACAAGCAGAACACGCAGCTTGCCAGCAGATGATCTGACCGCTTCTCCTAAGCGTGCGTTCCTCCCCCGCTCCCCCCCCTTCACAACGCGAGCGGCAGAGACGCGAAGTGGCAAAAAGACAGCTGCTGTAGAGGCTTTGAAATGATCGACGTGCAGCGCGACAAAAACAACACGCAGCTCGCCAGCAGCAGCAGCAGAAAGACAGCAGATGATCCGACGGCATCTCCTTAGCGTGCGTCCAGCTGCACCACCTTGACAACACGAGCAGCATTATACGTCCTGCGAGAAAGAGATGTAACCACGCCCGGGGCCGGAAATAAAGGACAAGTATTGTTTTTACAAAAGTTTTAAAGTAAAAATAGTGAAAAATAATGCATATGTAACAATTCCCACGAAAATAACAATCTCTTTAAATTGTATACCCGGTAAACCAAACCCGTGGGTGGGTGAGCGGAGCGAGCAGGGGGCAGAGCCCCCTAGTTTATTAACAAATGAAGTGCACTACTGATCACAATTTCCACAGAAATAGAGTAGGCTAGGCTTAGCGTAAGTAGGCTGCGAGTACAGTACCCTTAGGACTTTTAGTGACTTACAATTGATTTGACTTGTGATCTGATTTTTCAGAACGCAACCCCATCGTAAGCAGAGGACTACCTGTACTTCACAATGTAGTTTAAGACTGCTATGTACACGTAATGCGCACCCGGGTTCAAGGGTTAGACTGCCCTTTAGCTCAAGGACTGTATGCCAGACTGAACAACGGAGTACATTAGGAGAAGAGTAAACAGCAACTGAACTGACACCAGCCATCCCTCAGTCACAAGCAAATGTGAAATATAAACTCTTTAGTGCCGTGACCAGCAGGAGGCAGCAGAGTAGATAACTCAGTCATGCCTGCTGTAGAGACACCATCTCTAATATCAGTCATGCCTTATGCTCAATTCAGGCCTCCCACGTAGGTGGGGATGACACATAGCTAAGAAGCCACTAGAGGCTTTTTACTTAACCCTTTACAATGCAACGGTTTTGTACAGTTGATGTGGTATCTGCACACCAGGGTTCAAGGGTCAGGCTGGTGGTAATCCTATTTTTATATAAGTACTGAACAATGGCGTTCACTGAAAGCAAATGAAACAGCAAGTGGAACTGATGTCAGTCAGCTCTTGGTCACGAGCAACCTGTCTTATTCTTCTTTCAGTTGCTCCCGTTAGAGGTCGCCACAGCAGATCATCTTCTTCCATATCTTCCTGTCCTTGTCATCTTGTTCTGTTACAGTCATCACCTGCATGTCCTCTCACACCACATCCATAAACCTCCTCTTAGGCCTTCCTCTTTTCCTTTTCCCTGGCAGCTCTATCCTTAGCATCCTTCTCCCAATATACCCAGCATCTCTGCACAGGTCCAAACCAATGCCATCTCGCCTCTCTGACTTTGTCTTCCAACCGTCCAACTTGAGCTGACCCTCTAATGTCCTCATTTCTAATCCTGTCCATCCTCATCACACCCAATGCTAATCTTAACATCTTTAACTCTGCCACCTCCAGCTCTGTCCCCAGTGCCACCGTCTCCAGCCCATATAACATAGCTGGTCTCAGTACCATCCTGTAGACCTTCCCTGTCACTCTTGCTGATACCCGTCTGTCACACATCACTCCTGTCACTCTTCTCCACCCATTCCACCCTACCTGCACTCTCTTCTTCACTTCTCTTCCACAATCGCCATTACTCTGTACTGTTGATCCCAAGTATTTAAACTCCTCCACCTTCGCCAACTCTACTCCCCTCACCCTCACCATTCCACTGACCTCCCTCTCATTCACACACATGTATTCTGTCGTGGTGGTCCTACTGACCTTCATTCCTCTCCTCTCATATATCCACCTCTCCAGGGTCTCCTCAACCTGCCCCCTACTATTACTACAGAGCACAATGTCATCAGCAAACATAACAGTCCACGGGGACTCCTGTCTAATCTCGTCTGTCAACCTGTCCATCACCATTGCAAATAAGAAAGGGCTCAGAGCCAAAACTGTAATTTATTAAAAAGGAACTGGCCAGCAGGGGGCAGCAGAGTACATTCCTCAATAATAACTGCTATAGAGATGGTGTTACATCATTGGCCCTTCAGTCAGCTGTGACGCACAATTCAGGCATTCCTAGTAGTTTGGGTACAACATTTAGCAAAAAAGCCACTAGAGGGCAGTAGGGGCTTTTACTTAACACCTCACAATGTCCTTTAAAGTCAAAAGACAAAGCGCACTTTATTGTCATCTCATCCATATACAAGTATACAGATAAATGAAATTGCAAAGCTCAGCGTCCACAGTGTAACAACATGAAGTACAAATAATAAATTAAAAATAGAATTAAAATTTAAATTAAAAATTAACACACAAAAAAGACATTGTGCAAAGAAAAGACAAAGAAGTAGCAGCAATATTGACGTGTAGTAAGCAATATGTACATTGATGCAATGTATGGTATTTGCAATTAAGCCTGCTACTGTATGTTTTATGTCACCCAGTGTTTCAAAGTGAGCTCTCTGACCACGGGGGCTAACTCTGAACCCCCACCAATGTGTGTTTCTAGCACTCCGTGGCCTCTGAATTATTCTGAACTCCCTAATTTCCATGCAACAAAATGACAGAGCCCAGTTCCTCAGGCAGGCCATCCTGAACTTCTTGCACCTCCAGGCAGGGCCAGATTTAGACTTGATAAGGCCCTAAGCTATTTGAGACATGGGGCCCTTTATAAGTCCAGATATGCTGTAGTATATTTAAGTATATATGACAATTGCTCACTCGGACAATTTGTTTTGGGGGCCCCCAAGAAGGCGGGGGCCCTAAGCTATAGCTTGTGTAGCTTATACGTAAATCCTGCACTGCCTCCAGGCTGGTAGACCCCACCCCACATGTCCTCCCCTCTGACTGACCTGCACATTGAGGGTGGAGATGTGCCTCTCCAGGTTCCTCTTGGCCTCCGTTTCCTCATCCAGCTGCTCCTGCAGAGAGTTCTTTTCGTCCTCCACTTGGCGAAGGCGCGTGGACACATTTAGCTTCTGGCGAGTCTCCTCGGCGAGCAGCTCCTACAAAAGTGAAGATGGTGTGAGGGTACGGATAGGAACGGGGCAGGTGAGATGTGGGTACAGCACACTGTGAGCACCTCCATATGACCCCTGAGGGCCCAAGCAGCATGAAATACACTGGAGTCACTGGGGGGCTGCTCAAAATCTTAGACCAAAAATAACACGTCTGGAATGGCATAAATGACTGTCACATGATGAAGACAAAGTGACCAGAGAGGTGAAACTAGTGGCAAGATGGACCAAAAGTGACAAGCCACCCTGAGCTAGGATGTTTTCCTTCTCCAGGAAAGTGCAAGAAAGGTGACATCAAGACAGAACCAAGAAGAACCTGACTGTCTATAATAATGGCTTCTAATGTTAGAAGCATCTGATCTAACAGAGAAATGTTCAGGCAGATTCAGAAGGGGGCACATCAGCCGTACCTGGGTGTCCTGTAGCTGGGAGCTCAGGCTGGACACATCCTTGTTCAGTTTGATGGCCTTGCCTTCAGCCTCATTAAGGAGATTTGTGACACTGTCCAACTCGGTCTGCACAAAAAAAAGATGGCCAGTCAGCACCCCAAATGTTACCTCAATATCCTCATCCAACCCCCCTAACCATGAGAAGTCCTTTTGACGTACGGTCAGTCGGGTGACCCGCTCGCCCAGCTCGGCTTTCTGCCGCTCGCCGTCATTGAATTTGGATTGTAGGTCTGTCAACTGGCCCTCCAGTTTCTTCTTTTTGTGCTCCACTTCTTGCTTGGTCTGCGCGAGCGAGCGCACGTCCCCGGCCAGATCTGCGTTTTCCTTTTCAAGGGTCTGCTTTGCCTTGTCCAGGTTGACCTTTGTCTGGAAAGAAAAGAAGACATTTTGTCAGGATCCGATGACACCAGTCAGCCTTCTGTATTTGTACTGATGTGTGGCAACCCAAGAATCAGGAGGTGGGTGGTGGTGGGTCATCTAACACAATATTTCAAATTTAACAATAAAAACGTACTAAGTTGAGAAAAAACGTAAGAAAAGTTTAACAAATGGTATCAAACACAATGTATCCCACATTCTGATGGATGCCAGGACCCCTAAGACCCTCACTCACCCGTTTGAACTGCTCCAGTTGCTCGGTGAGCTCCTCCACCGCCTGTGTGTGCTTCTGCCGCATCTCTTGCACCTGAGCTTCATGGGTGCGGCCCTCCTCCTCCAAAGCTCTCTTTAACAAGGTCACCTCTTGTTCACGTTTCGCCCTGCCAGATAAACACGGAATGGTAAGGAATTTACAGCAAAGTCACCGAATTCTGAAATGACATTGCAGCAAATGAACTGGCATTGTAAGGATTTTCCACAGCAAGGTCACGGAGTTCTTCTTACTTATTATTATTTTGGCAGATGCCTTTTGTGACGATGCGGGTTCTCTTCCATGCTCTCATCTTCTGCTCGGGGACCCTGAACCCAACACCGTCGATAATGTCACCGAGATAAGCTGACAAATAGGGACAAATCTCAAGGCCAGGGGATATTCCATAAAGTGCTTTTATTTAAAACAATACTCAAATCAAAAAGTGCAAAAGTGCAGAGTCAAAGTTCAATAAATAAATCCATAAAATCAAGTGTCCAGTGGGGTTAAAATCAACAATAAATAAATCCTTTAAAACGCAAGGTTAATATGTGCAGTAATTAAAACACAGTCTCTTCCTCTCCGTTTACTTTCCAGCCCACCTCCGTCTCTTTCTCCCCGGCTCTCCATTACTCGTGGCCAGCGGAGACCAACAACCACGAGCTCCTTCAGTTAACCTCCAGCTTGGCCTCCATCAGGAAGTCACTGCCAGACCGCCGAGGTCAACTCTCCTCCCTCGATCCTTCGCGCTCCCGCAGTCGCTCCTCAGATCCTTCGGGAGGGCACCTCTCCTGCTCACCCCACTCACTGGTACATTCAGTGGGGCGAACTAGCCCCTAGAGCGCAACAGAATAACGCTCCTTCGCGTGACCCCAGCTCATGGCGTTTCCACCTTCCAGGTGGCCGGATCGTCACCACCTGACTGCTGTTTTCCGACCTCTTACTGCATTCGCCTTTCTCTCTCCATTAACCTTTCGCCTTTCTCTCTCTTCCTCCACGATTTCTCTTATCTTTCTCCACGATTTTATTCCCCTCTCTCTGGTGTACCTTCGTTTATATATACACACATATACCCCTCTGCCTCCGTGGGCACAGTGTCTTAATTACACGATCGGTGGAAGTCAACGAGGCAAACAAGAACGACCGCACCCACACGTGCAGGTGCGACTCGCTCCAATCACCTCATTAACTCCCCGCGGTAGGGCAATCACGCCCACGGAGAACGACACGGCTATACGGATTTTAAAAAAACCTGACTTTTTTGAAAGCCGCGGAACCGCTATACCACACCTTTTTCCCAATCGACTTACAACATTTAAAGTTACACTGGGTTACATTTCTTCTTTTTATACAGTTGGAGCACCAGTAGTGGGATTTGAACTGAAAAACTCGGGATTTGGAGTCTGTGGTATAGCAGGTCCACAGCTCCCGTTAAAGGGCCATTTTTAAAATAAATAATCGCCGTACTCGCGGCTTAGCGAGGGGGCATGGTGGTGTGTGGCTGAAGCGGTTCCTGAGGAGTTTGTGATGTGGGCATTTCTCGCCTAAGTGCACAGATGGGAAACGGCCCACATCCGTAATTGTTCCCAGGTGCTGCCGATTGCCACAACTGCCACGTCCCCTCTTCATAAATAGAAGCGCGAGTCGGCAAAAGGGGAGACTGAAAGAAAGAAACCGAGGTTGCAGGAGAAGGCAGGAAGGAGAAAGTCGGTGCGGGAGAGCGAGTGAGCGAGCGAGTGCAGGCTCGCGTGCAGCTGAGGAAGGAGCCTGGATGTTGGGCCGATACCCAGGGAGTAGTCGTAGTGGTCGCACCCGCTGAGTTTATAGTGAAGAGAGGGACTGACCAGAAGGCGAATGACTCTCGGGACTTGGGACGTGGATTCCCCAGCGTGAGAGCCCTGGTCATTGGGGGATCCCAAGTCGCTATTTGGCGGAGCCAGGGGTCGGTGAGGCGATCCAATCAGCGGAAGTAGGCAGAGCAAGCCAGCTGCAGGTAGGGCGACTCCCCTGTTGAGAAGCCCAGATGGGAGAAGCAGGGGAGCTGCCAGGTAAAGAAGTCACTGGGCTTGTTTTTAAAAGACTGCTTCCTGCATTGTTTTAACCTCGCGGTTTTAAAAGGACTTTTTCTAATGGATTTTAACCTCCACTTTTCACTTCTGTTTTTATGGATTATTTATTGAATAACTTTTGAAGCACTGCACTTTATTTAATTTGAACATTGTTTTTGATTGTTGTTTTAATAAAAGCACTTGGCACTTTTGTACACCATCCCCTTGCTCCATTGTTGCGCCTCACTGCGAGCTCATCGGTGACATTACCGACGGTGTTGGGTTCAAGGGCTCCCAGATGCAAGACTGGAGCATGGAGTAGAACCCGCATCGTCACAGAGTCCAAAGTCTTCACCACTAATGCCGCACTGCCTTTCTCACACTTCATTACAGAGATGCATGGAATGGTAAGGGATTCTTCCTCTTGTTATTTTGGCTGATGCCTTTTCCAAAGTGACTTACAACATTTCAGATAGCACTAGGGCAGGGGTGTCAAACTCCAGTCCTGGAGGGCTGCAGTGGCTGCAGGTTTTCATTCTAACCATCTTCTTCATTAGTGGCCAGTTTTTGCTGCTAATTAACTTCTTTTGCCTTTGTTTTAATTAACTTGTCTCTGATCCCTCAGTTGTTTCTTTATCCTTAATTAGCAGCCAAACAATAATGAGACACAAAACAAACTGCCACATCACCAGCTAACCACATCATTTGAACATAGAGAACGGTGAGGGTCTCAGTAAGGTTGATCTCCAAGGTCACCAAAACATTTTGATGTTGTTCTTAGAAAAAACAGAAAATCAACGGTTTTGGAAATGTCTGCTGTGGCAGAAGGAAAACAGCAATGAGCCGTGGAATTAAATGATGGGTTTCATTAACAGCATGAATTGGCTTCTCATTAAGAAACTGTTCGGAGTGAAATTGGTTGGAGTTTGAAGCCCCGATTTAGCTGGTCATCTGTCGGCTCGTTTCACGTCTCATTTCTGTTTGGCTGTCATTTAATGAAGAAAAGAATCAATTCAGAGGACTGAATCCTTAAAAACAGGGCTATAACCTGCAGCCACTGCGGCCCTCCAGGCCCGGAGTTTGACACCCCTGAATTAGGGTGTTGTAGCGTGTTAGCCATTATGGGTGTAGTGAGAAGTTAAGCAAAATGGCTCCTTTTATTGGCTAACTAGAAAGATTACGATATGCAAACTCTGGAGGCAACTCGAGCCCCCTCTTCAGTCAAGTTGTAATTACTAATTACTCGAGTACTAATTACACTACTAATTATGCAATTAATAATTACATCTTGCCTGAAGAAGGGGCCTGAGTTGCCGTGAAAGCTTGCATATTGTAATCTTTCTAGTTAGCCAATAAAATGAGTCATTTTGCTTGACTTCTCACCACATTTCAGATACAACTGGTTACACTTCTTTGGTTCATCCAGTCGGAGCACAGGCAGGCGAAGTGTCTTGCTCATGGGTCCCACAATGTCAGGAGGTTAATATGAACCCACAAGCACAACGTGTTTGAAGTCCAAAGGCTTAACCACTGCGCCACACTGCCCTTCTGCCACCTCATTACAGAAATGCACAGATGGGTAAGGGATTTTCACAGCAAGGTCGCCAGATTCTGACACTCCATCATGCCGCTCAATCTCTTTTCGTTGTTCCGTTATTTCACCGAGTAATAATTTCCGTTTGTTTTCTGCTAATGCGATCTTTGCTATCATTTTTTTTGGAGACTTTCAAATTTTCGTAATTCCATTATGTCCAACCTGCTCTGCATGTGTATCGCGCCAACGTTTTTTAATTCTTTACGGCGTTCTACTTTGTCATCTACTCTTTGTCTTTTATTTCCGAACCCGGGCCTGGTTAAATCTCTTGGCACAAAGTCTCTTCTCGCAGGACATGAAAGTGTCTCTCTGAGAATTTTTTATTATAATAGAGAGATACTGTTATATTTTGATAAAGTCTGCGTGTTATCTTTCAAAGATTTAGCTGAATACTGTAATGAGAATATCCGGGGTACTCCCACAGTCCAAAGACATGCAGGTTAGGTGCATTGGTGATCCTAAATTGTCCCCAGTGTGTGCTTGGTGTGTGTGTGTGTGCCCTGCAGTGGGCTGGGATTGGCTCCAGCAGACCCCCGTGACCCTGCAGTTAGGATATAGCGGGTTGGATAATGGATGGATGGATGGATGTTAACATTACTTTTATTAAATTTGTGCGCAAGTTTATACAGTTCACATATACCGGTAAGCGGCCCCGCATGGGGTTGGTCAGCCCTAAGGCCGTCTCTACCAGAACCCCACCCCACCCTCAACACTTGACCCGTCCTACCGGAGTTCCTG
This sequence comes from Polypterus bichir lapradei, assembly GCA_026402145.1. Classification (NCBI taxonomy): domain Eukaryota; kingdom Metazoa; phylum Chordata; class Cladistia; order Polypteriformes; family Polypteridae; genus Polypterus; species Polypterus bichir. Next base: position 4,149,931 of record JANRMT010062861.1, on the reverse strand, counting down.
TTGTGTGGCCGTACTGTCCAAAGTGTCCTCCAGTTCGGACTTGAGGGCCTCCAGCTCCTCTCCCAGGTCCCTCTTGTGCTTCTCTGCCTTGTTTCGCGCAGCCCGTTCCGATTCCAGGTCCTCTTGGAGATCCGAGATCTGAGCCTCCAGTTCTCTGATCTTCTTCAAGGCATTGTTCTTCTGTCCCACCTCATCTTCCAGCCTAAGGAATGACAAGTAAAGTCAAGGCGGACATCTTCGTACACCCTTTGAAGAATATGCAAATGTACAAATGTAATAATTTTACTGACTTCAGCCCAAAAATGACATTTAGGACAAAACAGGTCTGAACAAAAAACACTGACAGCCTTGTAGTTTGTACCCTCGGCTGCAGCCATCCTCAGGGGTGCGCTGATCCTGTGATCCAGAGGGCAAGGCCGCTTTTATCCTTTTGGGGTCCCAAGTGTTATATTTACTTTGGGGCCCCTATCCCTCTTCTCTGTGTGGAATGGAAACCCCCCCCCCCCCCAATGGCCCAGGGGGGGGGGGGGGGGGGGTTGGTTTCCAAATTGGGTATCCCACTCTCGACCTACCGGGCCAGAGCAGCCTGCAGTTCTTCCTCCTTTTTGGCCAGCTGTGCCTTCAGCTCAGCAATCTGGGCTTGAAGGTCAGCGATCTGCTCTTGGAGGTCATTCGATTCGGCTTCCAGCTTTCTCTTAGCCTTGTCCAGCTCTTGTCGCCCCTTCTCCTCCTTTTTGAGCCGCACTGCAAGCAAAGGAAGAACTCATCAGTCGGTCAGACTGTGTGTTATGATTTGGGTTCATTTTCAAGACTTTTTATTTTCCATTAAAGGTTTTCGCAGGGTGCTGATTCTGTTTCTGATATCGAGTACAGGTGCCATGAAACTTGAACTACACTGGGACAGGAACAAAGTTAATTTAGCTGCATTGTTTCTGGTCCCGGACCACCAAACCCATCATTCAAAGGCTTAGTGAAAGACACATGTCCCACAGCACCCCATACAAGACAAGGTTGGGGGTCAAGTCCACCCGTTGACCAGGACTTTTAAACCTCTTACCCTCAAGCTCAGAGATCATAGATTCGTGCTTGGTCTTCAGCTTGGTCAGGTTCTTGGACTTCTCCTCTTCTTCTGCGAGGTTTGTGCTGAAGTCGGACACTCTTTCTTCCAGCAGCTTCTTCTCCTGAAATCAGCCAGGAAGGAGGAAGAGTGTGAAATCCACACGATGCATGGAAGGAGCCTGTCAGAGAGTCACCCTCTTTGTCCAGACAAACCCAAGGCCCTCCCCAAACACTCCAAGACCCCCACACCTTCAGCAGCTTGGTGTTCTGGTCCTCCATGACCAGAATGTCATCCTCCAGCTTTTTGATTTTCCCTTCTGCTGTGACCTTCTCCAACTGCAGCTTCTGCCGGGCGTCCTCCTCTTCCTCCAGCTGCTCCTCAAGGTCCTACAGATAGCCAGAAACAGTGTGAGCCTCTAAGAGGGGCACGGGTGCCATGCACAGCTTTGGAAGGCCTGCTGCCATTCAAGTGGCTCCCCACTCAGTTAGTGTGCAGTAAAAATAAAATGAGAATTGCGAAAGAGATGGATCCATGAAATAATACTGAGAGTCAATCAAAATAAGAAAAACACATCATATTTCAATACAATAAATTATAAATCATTAAAAAACAACTGGGTAATAATTTCAAAAGTAAGAGGGTGGCACAGCAGGTACCACTGCCACCTCATGAATTCAGCATCCTGGGTGCTTGTGGCTCTCCGTGTTCTCCCTGTGCTGAGCTTCTCTTCCTACGGGTGCTCCAGGTTTTCGCTAACAAACCTAATGTAAGGTGATGGTGGAATTGTGGCAATACGGGTGTGTGTGTGTGTGTAAGTGGGCTCCGCAATGCACTCACACCCCATCCAGAGTTGGTCCCTGCCTTGTGCCCAGTGCTGCTGGGAGAGGCTCCAGCTGCCCCTGTGACCCTCGACTGGATTAATTGTGTTTAAGAATGAGGGGTGTGTCAAAAAAAAGAAAAAAAATCACGACAAATACAGGAATAAGTCAGGGCAGCGTGGTGGCGCAGTAGGTAGCACCACTGCCTCAAATATCCTGCATTGTCAGTGTTAAGTTGACACTCTCTCCTCACGTCTTCCAGAATTTTCCCTCCCTCATCCACAAAGACAAGCAGATTAGGTTTTCTTGTAAATTTTAAATTTCCCGTTTGTGTGTGTGTGTGTGTGTGTGTACTCAGGCCCTGCAATCCAGAGTTGGTTCCTACCTTATGCTCAGTGCTGCCAGGCTGGGCTCTAAGCCCCTGTGACTCTGAACTGGATTAAATGCCTTAAGAAAGAGATCTGAGGAGATTACATGGTAATAAATCAGAAGAGACCAATAAATTTAACAATGGTAGTGAAGAGAAGGAAAATTCTGATGATGGTTAAAGGGCGGCACGGTGACGCAGTGGGTAACACTGCTGCCTCACAGTTGGGAGACCTGGGTTCACTTCCCAGGTCCTCCCTGCATGGAGTTTGCATGTTCTCCTCGTGTCTGCGTGGGTTTCCTCCCACAGTCCAAAGACATGCAGGTTAGGTGCATTGGCGAGCCTAAATTGTCCCTAGTGTGTGCATAGTGTGTGGGTGTGTGTGTGCCCTGCGGTGGGCTGGCACCCTGCCTGGGGTTTGTTTCCTGCCTTGCGCCCAGTGTTGGTTGGGATTGGCTCCAGCAGACCCCTGTGACCCTATAGTTAGGATACAGCGGGTTGGATAATGGATGGATTGTTAATAGTAAGATAACACCTCTGGCTCTGGGTGTCAGGGGACTATCTGGGCAGCATCAGGTGCAAGGCAGGAGCTGACCCAGGATGGGATGGCAGTCCATCACAGGCTATTCCCATATACTCAGATGCCAATTCACTCAACATCACCTCTTTGGGCTGTAGGAGGAAAACTCACATGGATACAGGGAGAAAATGCAAACCTGGGATACAGGATTTGAACCCAGGACTGTGGAGCCAAAAGACAGCAGTACTGACCACTGTGGTTTCATGCTGCCCCATAATAAATGACCATTTATTTACCTTGTCTGTAAAGAAGTTAACCAGTCCTAGAATGTGTCACACACATTGACACACTTACATGGGACCACTTTGGAGTCCTCAGAGAGGTATTTAGGAGGATGACTGGATGCTGAGGAAAAGGCCACACAGGAACAGGGAGAACATTCCAACTCCACACAGATGGTGACCAGGCTGGGATTTGAACCACAGATTCATGTACCAGCAATCTGCCCATTAATAACACATCATCAAATCTAGACATTCTAGTTCTAATTTGTGGAGGCCAGAGTCTGTCAAGGAGCCAACCTGTCCTAGAGGGTGTGCCAGTTCACCTCAGAGCTCCCTTACACATACCACGACATACACAAGGAGCATTTGGAGTCATCAGTAACGAATATGAAAGGAACGGTGGAGAAGCCAGAGAAAAACACACACAAGGACTGGGAGAACATGCCAGCTCCACACAGACCAGGCTAGGATTTGAACCGTTTGGCAACAGCACTAAACACTCTGCCATCATGCTATCCAGTATTAACTAATCCATCACCAAACCCACTAAATCCAGTTCTGTGTTACAGGAACCAGAGTCTGTCAGGGAGCCAACCAGTCCAAGAGTAGGAGCTAGTTCACCTCAGGGCCCCTTTACACACACACAGCACCAGTCACAAGAGGTCAGTTTGACAACAAAAGCAGAGCACACGGTGGAAAACATGCCAACTCCATACAGATAGTGACCAGGCTGCGATCTGAACCCTGAGGCAACAGCACTAAACACTTTGCCATCATGCTGCTCATTAATAACCCAGTCACTCCACTTCTGCGTCATGGGCACCAACAAGTCCTACAGGTGGCGTGAGTTCAACATACAGTCACACTCACAAGAGGCCAGTTCTGAACCACGAGAGGAAAACCACTCTATGACAAAGGGAGAATATCCAAACTCCATAAAGACCACCGTAGCCTCTCATTAATAAATAACACATTTATAAATAATCAATAAAATCAGGTCCTGGACAAAGCTTTACTGATACCTGGGCAGGGGGGTTAAATTCTGACAACCAGAAATATTTTTTGAGAAAGGAGCCAAATTTGCCTGCAGTGGGCTGGCGCCTGCCCGGGATTTGTTCCCTGCCTTGCGCCCTGTGTTGGCTGGGATTGGCTCCAGCGGACCCCTGTGACCCTGTAGTTGGGATATAGAGGGTTTGATAATGGATGGATGGAGCCAAATTTGGGGAATGCAAGTGCTAATGGGTCACCAGAGCGGGCAAAATGTCAGATATGATCCATCAGTGTAATGGGCCACCAGGTGCAGGGGTTTGGGTGCCCAGGCTTAAAGGGTGGACATCAGATGAGGTGTGATGTGGATCAGAATAAAGGGAGATGTAGGGAGAGTGTAGAAGTTAAAGGTCACGAGGTCACAGGTGGACAGAAGTAGCACCTGTAACTGCTGCTGCATTTTCTTCTTCTCGGCCTGCAGGACATGACTGCGGTCCTCCTCTTCCTCGATGCGGGCCTCCATCTCATGCAGGATCTCTTCAAGCTCCTGCCTCTTGGACTCCAGCCGGATGCGCATCTCCTCTGCCTCGGCATATAACTCTGTTTCTGCCTGCAGCTGTTCCTGGAGGAGATTCTTCTCTTCCACCAGCTGTTGAGCATGGGTGGAGAAAGAGAGAAGTAAAGATGATGAGAGGGACAGACAGATGGACGCCATTCAACAATGTGCTGGAATCTCGAGCACGGAGGTGGCTGTCAGCATGGTGCCACCGCACCAGTGCCTGTGAGTTCCCACTCACCTGAGTGTGTTTCTGATTCATCTCCTTCAGCTCGCTCTCGGCCTTCTGCTGCTGCTCCTTCACCCGTTGGAGCTCCTCGTCTTTCAGGTGCATTTCCTCTTCTTGCCTGGTGACTTGGAGCAGGGGCTTGACCTGTGGAGAGAGTGACATGTGACAAATGAGCAGGAGGAACAACAAGGAAAATGAGCTTTGAGGGGTTGTTGCTGTGCCAGGAAAAAGAAAACACCTTCCAGTGACAAAGTCGAGAGCCTCTACCTCAGTGTCCACCACACTTCATTGGACACTGCACGGCATTTGGAGCGCAATGAGAAAGTGACCCATGTGCAGGGGTCAGTGTGTGTGTGTGTGTAAGATAACCACACACTCACCCCAGCAGGTGCATCTCACTTGAGACACCCGAGGGATTATTAGACAGGATCAGATCTGAGTGTGGGAAACAGGTAGATAAAGAAGTCGATGGATGATTGGAACAATGAACAGAATGATGGATTCATAGACTGATGAACATATGGGTGAATGGATGGATGGTTAAACATAAGGAAGAGTGGGCAGGCAGACGGATGGATATATGGCCATTTGGATGGATGACTCAGGTGCGTTTCTTCCCATTCTCTCCCCTGAGAGGCAAGTCTACCTGAAGAACAAACTAAGGTGTGGTGTACCTCCAGCCACAGTGGGCAAGATGTCACAGCTTCTCAAGGTAGGAAAAAACATCTTCATTGTTTATCATTTTAACTACCATTTCTTTAGTTTTGCAATTTCTATTAATGTACTAGTGCTCTGTGCCAGAGGAAGTTAGGAGCACACACTGATACAGTGCATTGCCGCACCCACCACACAACAAACCAACTCAGGATCCCCAGATTAGGACCCGAGTGCAGCCATGCAACGGGTGATACCTCAGCACCACCCTAGTTCAGATGTAGTGGAACAGTGTGAGTTTTTTTATGGTGGCTGGAGTGCCAATTCTGCCACCAACCCCCAGGTTTTTCCCTGCAGGTTGGAGGGCCTACATGCAGGGCTGGATGCAGATTAAAGTCATACCCAGGACAAGCTCTGTGCCACGTCACCATTAAATTTGGGGTACAAAGTTGTATTAAAGGCAAAAAGAGGCAAAGTGCAGTCCACCTTAACAACATTTTCAATTTTTTCTTATGGGACAAACAGCCCAGCACCCTACACATCATGTCGCTATACTTTGTGTTAGTATAACGTTGTATTGCTACACATCATGTCGCTATATATTATGTAACTATATACATTATGTTGCTCTGCATGAAGTTGCTATATGTTGTGTCACAACACATTGTGTCACTATACATCATGATGCTATACATTGTGTTGTTATATGTCATCCCCCTATACTTGGTGTCTCAAAATGTCAAATCATTATATGCCATGTACTATATGTTGTGTCAGTGTACATCATGTCACTATACATCTTGTCACTATAAGCTGTGTCGCTATCCATTGCGTGACTATACATCATGTTGCTATGCATTGAGTCACTATAAGTTGTGTCACAATACATTGTGTCATTATACATCCCGTCATTGTACACCGAGTCACTATACATCATGTTACTACAGTATATGTCATTATATATTGACTTGCTATATATCGTGTCACTATACATCTTGATACTATATATTATGTCATTATATATTGAGTTGCTACATATATCGTGTCACCATACATCATGTTGCTATACATTGTGTCACTATGTGTTATGCCACTATACATTGTGTCATTCACTATATGTCATGTTTCTATACATTGTGTCACTATATATCCTGGTGCGATAGGTTGTGTTGCTATATGTCATGTTGCTATACTGTAAATAGTGTCACTGTAAGTTGTGTCGCTATACATTATGTCATTATATACTGTGTTGCTGTATGTCGTGTCACTATATACTGTAGTATGTTACTGTTGTACATTGGAGATCCCTGTATGTCACTTAGATATACAACTGATCCTGCTGATCCTCTCCTTGCCCTGGTTGACAGGGTTGTGTGTGTTTGTGTGTGTGTGAGTGAGTGTGACATCCACCTTGGTGAAGAGCCGCCACCACTGCCAGTTGCGTAGCTTCAGGTAGGCCGCGCAGTTCCTCTGGATCACCTTCATGGCTGTCAGCTGCTGCTGCCTCTTGGCAAAAGCTCTGAGGAAGAAAACATAGTTGGGCTTGACTAGTCGTGGTCCACCAGCTGACCTGAGGGTCTGGCCAGTGTCTATTAGATAACCAGAGAGCGGTGGTGAAATGTGGGTCAGGTCCCCAGTGTCACACTCACTTTCGAGAGAGGAAGCCCCGGGCCTGGGCCTGGAAGGCAATGATGATGTCTGTGATCTTGAGGTCTCGCTCCTCCTCTAGATGTGCCAGCACGCCTGTCCGGAAGAACATCTTACTCTGGCCAATTCTGTACAAGTTGGGGTCGAGCTCCAGAGCTTTAATCTACAGGACAGAGGAGGAAGAAAAAGAAAAAGAAACTGTGACTGGAGAAAAAAAAAAAATCTGACCACACCAACTGGCTGGGAGTCTGCTGGAGAGGCAGTGAGTGCAAAACCACTGATGAACGTGGGCATAATGTGCCAAGCCTCACACCACTCACCATTATCACACAGGCCTGCTTGCCATCCATAAAGCCTTTGGGAATTGCACCAGCAGCCAGGATCTCATATCTGGGGGAAAAAAAGAAAAAATAAGAAGAAAATGAATAAACATGCAAATGAGTCAGCCACACAGCACTGATTGGTTAATCTAAATTGCACCAGTGTGAGTGTGTGTGTGTTAGTGTGTCCTTTGTCAAGTCCAGGGCTGTTTCTTATAGCGCCTTTCACAACTATCTACATATCTATTTATCCATTATATAGTGCCCTTCCTATCTACTGTATCTACTCATTATGTAGCACCCTTTACATCTATCTATTATATAGCATCGTTCACCTCCATCTAACCCTAATGTAGTGCCTTTTGCATTGATCTATTATATACTTCCTTTCCTATCTATCTACCTTTTATATAGCACCTTTCACATCTGTCTCTGTATGTATCTATCTCCTATATACAGGGTGGTCCAGATCTAATTATGCAGATCCAGATCGTCTGGATGACTTTGATTTATGCAGGGACGATTCCAGTTTGGCGCGAAGACGATTCTTCATGTCGTCACTTCACACGCTCCTCAATGGTCCGGGATTTTCCGGGTGATTTTCTATGTAATAAACTTAATAAGGTATGGCATAATGAAAATTGCATAATTAGATCTGGATCACCCTATAATGCTTTTCTCATCTGTCTATCTACCTATTATATAACACCTTTCGCATCCACCTATTTATGTATCTAACTACTGTATTGTGCCTTTCACATCTGTCTATTATATAGTGACTTTCACCACATCTATTTATCTAGCTTGCTATGTTTTATACAACACTCTTCACATCTATTTATGTATATGTATTTCTTATATAGTGCCTGTCATATCGTCTGCCTACCATTATGAATGCATTGTACAGTATATCTTTCATCCCAATCTCTCTATCTTTCATATAGTGCTGTTTACATCTGTTTATGTTATATAGTGCCTTTTATATCTATCTGAGCCCAAGAGCTGACATTTAATGAAGCCAATAACTTAAGAAGAATCCTGAACCTCTAGAAAGTCATTGCACATTTATTAACAGTTTAAAGTCAAAGCGCTCCACTTAGTCCCCATATCCTGGGTTCAGACCATGTAGAAGGTGAAAATTTTCTGTGGCCACCAGTATTGAAAAATCAGAAAGCCGTGGACTGTCCACAAACTACAGGGCCATGTATTGAAAAACTCAGAGAGGCTGAATAGTCACTGGGAATGGATGCCCACAGACAATCTTTTATAAATGTCATTCTTTGAATAAAATAACACACGCTCACACAACTCTTCAACTCGACACAAGGTAGGCCCAAACCCCACCCCTCACCTTTGCCGGAACTCCTGGAAGACGATGCGGTTGGGGAAGCCCTGCCTGCAGATTCGGATGCCTTCCAGGACACCATTGCAGCGAAGCTGTTCAAGGACCAGATGAGCATCAAGCTTCCCCGCCTGCAAGGAGATAAAGAACCAAAGCTTAATTGTGACAAATCCAAAAATGCCATTTAGATGGTATCGGGAAAGTGACATTTGGGCAGAGGCAAACTAAAGGAAGGCAATTCTTTCCATTTCTGTTTCTATTTTGAGGATGTTTTGGCATTTGGAAGCCACATGGGGGCAGCAGTGCAGTGTTACAAAGTCATGCTTGAGCAATGGCCTTGACCACACCAGTTACCTTTGGTCCCACCTCCTTTTTGACCTCACTCTCTCATTTTTCCTCTCTCTACCTGTTTTGACAATGGTGGCCAATCAGGGTTCCTAACTGTGATGGTGCCACTCGTATGGTTCTCTCTGTCTGCCTGTTTCTTTCTCACATCACCATGTTGCACTCTCCCTTCCCAAAATACCACTTTTTTTGTAGTGAGTACTGTGGTAAATGCCTTTAAAACACACTGCAGATGTCATTTTACCATTTCTTTTCTGTTATAGCACACTCCGAAGGACAAACAGTTGGCACGGCAGAATCTAAAGATTCAGGCAGCCCAGGGAGATGCCAAATGGCACAATACCCAGTCAGTCATTTGCTTACCTGCTTAGCCTGAACAGGGTCGTGGGGGTTTGCTGGAGCCTATCTCAGCTAGCATAGGGCACAAGGCAGGAACAAACCCTGGACAGGGTGCCAGTCAATGACAGACAGTACTATTGAATAATAAAAATCCAGCTGAGCTGGGGTTCTCATCCAGTCACCCTGTCTGACAGAGGGCAACAACAATATGGTGTGGTCCTAGTGCAGTCTGCTGCAAGGTTATCTGGGAGTTGTAGTCCTAGTAAGCAATGTCATTATCAGTGAAGTTTTGAGGCCACTAGAGGGCACTCCAGGGAAATGTCTAGAGTGCTACTTTAGGAGTGAATGACTCCAGGACACAGGCCTGGCACAAGGTGAACCTCGGGGTCCCTCACATGGAGAGCAAAGAGTTGGGAGGACATCCAAAGCAGGGAAACATCTGATATGGAGGAAGAGGAAAAGGCTGTCAAAAGGTGGGGGGTTCCAGTGTTGGAGTGTAGACAGAGCCAGGGACCACAGTCCTGGTAACACCCTGGGTGCTATTCCAATTCTTTTATTTGGGATTCTGGTCTCACCTGACTGTTGTTCTGGGAATAGGGTTAGCTCACTAGTGCCCCCTATCCATCGCTACGACATTTCTTAGCAATTATGGCAGCTTCAGTCTCAGTGCTTTTTAAAGTCATATCAACTGGCTACTTACTGCTTAAATGTTCTTATCTCAAGGTCCTCAGGCTCAGAGGTCAGGATGACCTTCAAGCGAACGGTTAAAAAAAAAAAATCACAGGACCCCAGAAGCTCAGGGAGTCAGGAAACGTCCCTCCTGCTAGAAGTCAACATGGTAAAGTCCATAGATGCCTACTCACCCTCTTTTCGTGGTTGGGTATGATGCAGCGCACAAAGTTTGGGTTGGTGTTTCTCAAGGTGGTCATCAGCTTGGTCAAGCTCTCCTTGTAAAGCTGCCCCACGGTCCGGAACATTCCCTTTTTAGTTTTGGATGCAGCGGGTCCAGAGCTGTCCATTTTTGCCATCTGATCCAAGCCCACTATGCGGTCAACTGTGGTGACAAAGAAAAGGCGGGAGATGTAGAGAGTGGAGCTGGGCGACTATGGAACAAGACTGAAAGTGGCTCAATATGCCACTGTGAAACACTCAGACCTGCCCACGCCCAGACAAGCGTGTCTGCAGAACGGCATGCTTGTTTAACATCACGCTCAATATGAGGGTGGCAGCACTGGGCACAAGGTGGGAACAATCCCTAGGTGGGATGCCAGTCCACCACAGGGTCCATTCGTACACACACAGCCAATTTGGAATTTCCAATTACACTAACAGAGTTTTAAAAGAAGAACATACAAAACAATAGCACTACGGCTATGAAAGGTGCTACATAAAAATAGCGATGGGCTGATGGATGAGTGGGTCATGTGATAAAAGAGCCTAAATATCAACCAACTGTACAGCACCTGGGTCTGCATGAAGTGGGCCCCCAATCAGCTGTTGAATTCAAGATCAGGGGGTCTCCATTAACAAAATTCAAAAAGAAAGTCAGACGAGAATAAGAAGTGATGGCTGACCTATGGAATCTACTCCAGGGTCAAGGGCAGGGGGGAGCTGGGGAGATTTCCTGCAGCATGGGATTCAAGGCAGGAACTAATCCAGAATGGGACACCCATCACCATCAGGCTCACACATACGTCCTTTTGGTGATGTTGAGGAAACCCAGAGGAGAGGGTCTAGCAATGGGGTCCACTACTCCAATATTAGGACATTACAACAACTGTGATGAGAACAGGCCAACAAAGCTCATCAACCCTACCCACCTAACCTCCAAAATAACATCAAGTTGAGATCTGAAGGTCCCTAAAGTCCTACTGCTCACCGCCCTGCTTGGTCATATATTCCATATGTCTGCAGTTCTCTGCTGTGAAGAAAAACTTAACATTTGTGTAAATTCTGCCCTTAACAAGTCTCCATCTGTGACCCCATGCTCTTGTTTAAAAACTTATTTTAATGTGACAGTCGACATTCCTGTCAGGTCACCTCTGATTGTCCATTTGTTTAAACTGTAAAGGCTCAGCTTCTCCAGGCTTTCAGTCGCTCTACCATGGTCCTGCATCAGTCTACTTGCTCTTCTCTGGATGTCCTCTTGTGCTACTCTGTCTTCTTTTATTAATAAGGAGACCAAAACTGAACACTGTACTGCAGGTATGGCCTCACCAGTGTGTTATAAATCTCAGGTATGACTTCACTCGACATGCATTTTAAACATCAGGGCGCTATATAACCTAACCTAGCAGACGTCTTAATGGAGTTTGTGCACTGTCATAAACTGTAAAGGATCACCTCCTTCGGTATTTTTGTCCTCCAGAAATTTCCATGGTTCTGAATTAGCCTGGTTGCTCTTGTCTGGACTGCCTCTTGGGCTGCTATGTCTCTTTTATAATCCGTAGACCAAAACTGCACACAGTACTCTATGTGAGACCCCACTAGTGTGTTTATATAACTTACGAATGATCTCACTCAATTTGTACTCCACATGTTGGGGGTGCTTTATAACCTAACATCCTAGCAACCATCTTAATGGCATCTGGAAACTGTTTGAAACAAAGGGCTCGGCTCCTTCAGCCTCTTCTCCTCAGTCGCTCTCCATGGTCCTGAATCTGAGCCTAGTCTCTGCGCTGCTATGTCCTTTTTACCAACATGGAGACTAAAACTGCACACAGTACTGCAGCTGATACCTCACAGGTGAATTGCACAGCTTAGATTCGATTTCTATTCCACACATCAGGGCGCTATATAAGCTAACATCCTAGCGGCCTTCTTAATGGCTTCTGTATGCCGTCTTAAACTGTGAAGGCTTAGCTCCTTCCGTCATTCCTCTTTGGTTGTTCTCCATGATCCTGAATGAGCCCTGTTGCTCTCCTCTGGACTTTCTCCAGTACTGCTTTGCCATTTTCTAACATGAAGACCACCACCATACACAGCACTGCAGGCTGTGACTCACTAATAAGTTAAATGGCATAAGTATAGCCACAATTGACTTGCATTCTACACAGCAGGGCGCTATATAACCTACCATCCTATTAACCTTCTTAATGGCTCCTGTGCACTGCCGTCAACTGTAATGCTCCTTCAGTCTTTCCTCCTCTGTCTCTCTCCATGGCCCTGAATCAGCCTTGTTGCTCTCCTCTGGACTTTCTCTAGCACTGCTTTGCCATTTTCTAATATGAAGACCACCGCCGTACACAACACTACAGGTTGTGACTCACTAGTGAGTTAACTAGCACAAAGTATAACTTATCTCGGGCAGCACGGTGGCGCAGTGGGTAGCGCTGCCCTCTCAGTAAGGAGACCCGTCTGGGTTCGCTTCCCTGCATGGAGTTTGCATGTTCTCCCCGTGTCTACGTGGGTTTCCTCCCACAGTCCAAAGACATGCAGGTTAGGTGCATTGGCGATCCTAAATTGTCACTAGTGTGTGCTTGGTGTGTGAATGTGTGTGTGCCCTGCGGTGGGCTGGTGCCCTGCCTGGGATTTGTTCCGGTCTTGCGCCACAGCAGACCCCCGTGACCCTGTGTTAGGATATAGCGGGTTGTGTAATGACTGACTGACTGATAACCTTAATCAACTTACTCGGTCACTCTCCATGGCCCTGAATCAGCCTTGCTACCCTCCTCCGGACCTTCTCTTGCTCTTCTGCATCTCTTTTGTAATATGGAGACACAAACTGTACACAGCACTTCGGGTGAAGCCTCACTAGTGTGTTATATAGATATATAGATTAAGCACAATCGCCCTTGACGTCTGCTCCACACAGCATAGCACAGCACTATGCTACTACAACCTAACATCCTATTAGCCCTTTTAATCACTTCTGGCCACTATTTGGGTGTAGACAGTGACCAGTCCACTATGACTCTCATGTCCTTCTCATAAGATGTCACGCCTCCCCACTGTGTCTTCAAATGTCACAGTTTTCCTTCCTACACATTTACTTACATTAAATTTTATGGTCCACTTATTTGCCCACTCCTATTTTCTGTCCAGGTCCGTCTGTGATGATGCATCTGATTTTTCATTGCCTGCTCTTTCTCCTAGTTGAGCATCATCATCAAACCTGACCAATATTTTGTTTAATTTAATATGGACACAGTGGGCCATGTGATCTCCATGTCCATGTGACCAGTAATGGGCATAGCAGTATGCAAACAGATACAAGTTGGCACTTGTAGCAAATGACCACACAAAATGACAGTGAGGTGATGTCACTGTCATGGCATTGAAATACAACAATCAAAAAACGCAGCAAATAGAATTGGAGGCCCAGAAACAATGGATATGTAACAAACAAGACGTAAAATCACAAAGATGGGTCTGAATGAGGGACTGCAGGGGATTTGTAGAGGATTTCACATTTAGTGGGTGCTCCCTCCTGCACTTGGGACCCTGGCAGACAAATCAGAAGTTGACTAACGTGAACAGATTTTTTTGTTACCAGCAGTGCGGGCAAAAAAGAATGTAGACAAAGACATTGCCTGGCAATGGCATCAAAACGACAAAGAAAACGTCTCACCGTCTTTCCAGAGGTCGGCCACATACTGGCTGGAGGACTGGTTCAACAGAGAGATGACGTTGTCGTTCAGAGGGTCCATGTTCTTGGTCAACCACTCACTGGCATTGTAATCAACCTGGACATGATGGCAGAAAGAGACATACAGGCCATGGAGGGACATTTATTAGACACAGGTGGATGTTCATGCCACCTAGCTGACCCCCATCCTAAAAATGCATCACTGGCATGAATGCATTTCCTCCCAGGTGTAGCTCTGCCACCTGTGGCTACCATAAAACCAACACTAGACTTGCCAGTCAAGATTCACAATTTTAAGGCTCCCCCAGTCACTCACCCTGCCAGCATAGTGATGCACTGAGAATTCTGTCTTGTCCTTCAGCTGCTTGGGCTTCTGGAATTTGGGGTGGTTGCCCTGCTCAGCGCAGAGCTTCTCCACAAAGGACTTGTCCGTCGCCTTGGGGAACCAGCACTCCTCATCGAGCAGGGCCAGGATGCCTGGCGGGTTATTCTGTGGACGAGAAGCAGACAATCGGTCATCAGTTGGCTGGTGCAAGACTTGTTCAGAAGTAGGTGGTGTGGAATCATGGGAACTCATAGGGTATGTGTGGGCAGGTAGGCAGACAGGTGAGTCAATAGGCAGCGGGTAATTAGTCATGACGTGGATGTGTGCCTTGTCACCACCAGCTTGGCCTTACTATGTTGTGTGGTCGATGGATGAAAAGCAAATTTAGAAACTAAATGCTACATCAGAATTCAGGCCACGTCAGTCACACTTTCTCAAAACCCATATAGCGCCTTGCAGGTTAGGTATCATCGCTAAGAGCACCCTGGCAGGGTGTTTGGTGAAGAGATGACATGTCCAGTGCCTTAGTATGCATATAGTTCCTACAGATCACTCACCATCACTAAAAGCAACTGAGTAGGCTGAGTAGGGAAGTGGTGTGCCAGTCTGTCAAAGAGCCTGAAGGGCACTGGCACATTCAGTGGCAGTCATACTCCCTTAATACACATAATGTGCCATGTGGGTCAGGCACCAGCACTAAGAGCAAGTAAGCAGGGCATATTAACAGGGTGTATTTTTAAAGAGTATAGTGCCTTGCACATCTTGCATCATCATCCACATACAGCGTTAACAGCCTCATAAGAGTGGCTCAGCATGGTGTGAAGACGTGTGCTGATATCTTGTCTCAATGAAACAGATTTCCAGTGCCCATCACCGTATCTTAATAAGCATATCGCACCTTTCAGATCACTAAGGTACAGCATTAAGTGCCTCTATATTGTGCGGCCAGCTTACCGGTCTCTCGATGAGCTCAATGCATGGCTGCAAGTCCAGGCCAAAGTCAATGAAGTTCCACTCGATACCCTCACGCTGGTACTCCTCCTGCTCCAGGATGAACATGGTGTGGTTGAAGAGCTGCTGGAGCTTCTCATTGGTGTAGTTGATGCACAGCTGCTCAAAAGAGTTCACCTGCAACACACAGAGGAGATGACGTGTGAGACGCTGGCAAACATTAGGCGGCTTACAGGGAGGATGCTGTTAATGTCAATGGTGCCCCCAAGCTGCGGTGAGCCTGTGCTCACTGCTATGTGAACTTCTTCTTCACCACAAACTGTTGCTGATTAACTGAACTCAGTGGATTTAACTGGGCGGTCACATCACCAGAGAGGGTAGGCTGCCCTGGATAGCAATGGTCACAAGTACTGGAAAAAACCCACAAGGACTGGAAGAACATGTCAAAGGCAACCAAACATTAAACCAGTAGGTCAGGTTGGTCATGGTACCTGCTGAGCTACATTGTTTATTCTCGATTTAATAGCCACCAGTCCACCAAACATTCAAAAGAAACCTCAGAGGCAGGGGTTAACCAAGCAGCAGGCATGACACTATAAGGCAGGGGTCTCCAACCTTTTTTCTCCTGAGAGCTACTTTTACAAAATGAAAATGGCCGAGAGCTCCTCATGTTTTCTAACGTTTATTCTCACAGCTTATTTCAACCCAAACAAACTGAATAAGCTTGTTTTGCCTGAACATTTACAAAATGTTGGTGTCCACAAGTCACATTTTGCATTAAAACATCACAAAAAAATATTTAGTTCACCTGCAAGTGCATTTTGTATGTGTATCTATTGAATTAAAACCTGAATGCTGTCAAAACAAAACAATGCAATTCCAAATACGCAGATATGACTTCTTCATTTGTCATTTTGTCACATGTCACTGTTTCACTTTATTCACATGTCCAGTTCCATGTTTGATGACTGGCACTGCATGGAGTCAGCAAGAGAGGCAGGTGTTGGTGGAGTGGAGCCACTCAGGTTCACTCTTATGGAGTCATTTAAATGTTGGTCTGTCCATCTTGTTCTCAACTTTGATTTCATGACATTCACGTCAGACTCACAGAGCTATGGAGACCCAAACAAAGCAGACATTTTCAGAGCTGCTTGGTGAAGATTCTTATGGTTATCTGGCTCTACTAAGCTCCAGAAATGCTGAGAATGCTGTTGAGACTTTAACTACACATTATTTTGAAGGTCTACTAATATATAATATATAAAATCCAATGTGTCTGTCTGTATATCTGTCCGCTTAACAGATTTAGATCAGGTTTTTTTCTATAATTTGCTTGAACATTACGGTTAATTTTGTGACTTCCCTCATTTCGCTATGCGTCATAGTGCGCTTGTGGTACTGAATTATTTGCACGAATTCGAGTGAGACACAGCGGGCAGAGGGGACGTTCACTCACACAGCAGCCGCCGGTCGTCTACTTAAAGGATTTAGATCGGGGTTTTTTTCTATAATTTGCTTGAACATTCCGGTTTATTTTGCGACTTCCCTCATCGCGCTAAGAATCATAGTTTGCTTGCGGTACCGATTTATTTGTGTGAATCCCAGTGACACACAACGGGCCGACGCGAGGGGCCTTCACCACTCACTCACTAGCTTCGGGGCGTGTTCCTTAACTCCGCTTGGCTAGCGAACGAGAGAACAATTGAATTCAATTTTGTTTGATATTTAAAACAAAGTGTTACTTAGGTCTTGATGAGTTTGAGTCCGGATATTCAATGAAGTGTATGCCACACTGAAAAGATAGATTGCAATTCAGATTGTGGATCGTGATTTTGTGTTAAAAGGATCGTGATAAGATTTTTTGGAAAGATCGCCCACCACTAATTTGACTAATCAAGTTTTCAAATTTATGTAGGATTCATTAACCCTTTGGAGAGCTACTTGGAAAGGGGTAGAGAGCTACTGGTAGCTCACGAGCGAAGTGTTGGAGACCCCTGCATAAGGTATTGCTGCCATCTGGTGGCCCCTGGGAGAACTGCTCCCTAATTCTCCCAGAAATTACATTTCAGGAGACGGCAGTGACAGCCCTCTGGTGGCATCTCACTTTGGACAGCTATCATGGCCTGAGACACAACTCAGTAAGAAGGTGCCCACTGGTGGCACATTGCATAGGCTAGCTACAGGTGACCATCCGTCCATGGCCAGTCATGGCTCAGTAAGATGGCAACCTCTGGTAGCACCACATTTAGGCCAGCTACAGAAGACCAGCTGTCCATAGCTTAAAACACGGGTCAATCTGAAGGTGTCCTTTGGTAGCACCTCACTTGGCCCAGCTACAAGTGACCATCTGTCCATAGGTTAACACATGGCTCAATAAGAAGGTGCCCTCTGGTGGCAGCTCACTTGGCCCAAATACAAGTGACCATCTGTCCATAGGTTGCCAGTTCGAATCCCGTAAATGCCAATAAGGACTCTGCTCTGTTGGGCCCTTGAGCAAGGCCCTTAACCTGCAATTGCTGAGCACTTTGAGTAGTGAGAAAAGCGCTATATAAATACAAAGAATTGAATTGTTACCACATTGCTCAATAAGAAGGTGCCCTCTGGTGGCCAGTACTAAGCCTGCTACTTTTACTGAAAGGCTGGTCTGTGGGATTCATTCATGCCCTTTGGATGGGCTACCTTATCATAAGATTAAAATAAAGGAATGCCATACAATTCAGATTCAAATCGGCTTAATCCGGTTTAGATTCCAGGGGGATGTAGCCTATCCCAACAGCACCAGATACAGGGTGGGAAACAGCCCTGGACGGTGTGCCAGTCCACTGCAGGAGGCCACTCAGCAATTAACTGACCTGCATGTCTTTGTATGGGTTTTTCTTCCACATCATCAGACATTGGAATAACACACAGAAACCAACTAGGCATGGGTCTCGGATCCTGCACACTGCATATGTAAATGTAACCAGTTTGTCATCCCAGAGCTTTTTTTCACCTGGAAAATGTAGATTTTACCCAAAGAAATGATATAAGATGGGGCAGCACACCAACTAAACCTCTTTGGAAACATGGCACCTTCCCCAAAGTAAGCCTGCACGGGTACACTCTGCACCCACCTCAAAGATTTCAAAGCCTGCGATATCCAGGATTCCCAGGAAGGACGCCCCCTGCCGCTTTGTCTTGTCCAGAGCCTTGTTGACCCGTCCCAGGATCCAGCGGAACAGTCGCTCATACATGGCCTTTGCCAGGGCCTCAATGGCAAAGTCGGCCTGTGAATGAGAAGAATAAAGAATCAGAGGTGACCTCTGCCCGAGTTATCCTGACACATTAGCTTCCAGCAGAGATGGGAGAATGTGGCAGAGAAGTGGCAACAACTGAACTGGAGAGTGAGATGGACAAAGAGTGCAGATCACCTCATTACACCCATCCTCTCCTGGTGAACCTGGGTTACTATACCATTTGTCTTTTCTCAGAAGAAATCCTCATAGTTAGACACCCCACTGGCTGTTACACCAGAAGGAGTTGAGAAGACTGCTCTGTAATCTGAAGATCCCAAGTTTGATCCCCACTGCTACCATTTCAGGGAAGACGAGCAGCTGAGTGAGGGGATGGGCATCACCCTGAGCAAATTCCTTCAGAGACGGAATTTCATTTAAAATTAGATAAGAGGACTGCCAGTCAGCCCTAAGAGTCTCCAGCATCGAGAAGCCTGCTGTTATCCAGATTGTGTCTTCTGGCCAGAAGTCAGCATGCACCTCTCAAACTGAACCCACATTCTCACGTTCTGAGCTGCATCTGTACAATTAAGTGTGGCTTGGCTTGTGTTGTCACATACGGTGACTTTAAGGAGTCCCCAACCATTGATTGAGCCAGAAATGATTGGACGGAAATGAGGATGAGGGCGGCACAAGGGGTACGCTTTCCGTACCTGCTCTTTTGTCTGGGCTTTCTGCACCACGTCGCGTCCCACTTTGATGCGAGGAGTGAGGATGGCTCTAGCGAAGTCCGTCACATTGATGCCCAGCAGGTGGCACACTTTCTGTGCAGCTGGAGGGGAAACAAAAGCAGAAATTGTAAAGGATGCATGGCATGGCTCACAAGCCATCCTCGGAGAACAGTTCTTGGTGGGGCTGCCGTAAGGCCTAACTTTGAAGTGTTTTACTGATGGAGAAGGAGCCTCGACTTTAAAACATTTTAAAAACCTTTTTTGGTGGCTTAGCCTCTCAAACCCGGGGGACCTAAAACCAACAAGCAAATCAAAGACTTAATTTCAGACTCACGGCCCTGTGGGGGTCCATTAGAGGGGACACTCGGTTTGTTTTTTCGTCCCATTTGCCATGATGTCTTCAGCAACACAGCCAGTGTACCAAATCGAAAAGGATGGTAATTCAGGCTGGAAAGCAAACGTGGGGCTCGTATCCTAAGAAGCTGCAACTCTGCTCACCCCATAATTCACTTATCTCTCTGCCAGATAAACGTCCATTTTTCTGGGTTCAGCTGGGTTACCCGGTTTTATCCCACAAAGGATGTAATGGAGCAGGAATAGAGACAGCAGAATGCCCTTCTTGATGCCAAGCCACCCAAGTGCCCAGCATGTGGGGACATGATGCCAATGGGACGTACAGCAGAAAAGGACCTCATTCCGTCATTTAATCTGGTAAATCCACTTTAAATATCAGGACCACCACCTCTCGAGTATTTGTCATCCCACAGATTTTACTATTAATCTCTAAATACATTTCATTAATATTAATGAAGAGGATTGTCAGTCAGTCCTAAGAGGATTCAGCAGCCACCTCTTACCCTTCTGAGTATTTGTCATCCCAGAGATTTTACTATTAATCTCTAAATGAATTATATTAATATTAATGATGAGGATTGTCCGTCAATTCTAAGGGGCTGTGGCATATTTCCTCTATTTCCTGGCTGGCAGCCGGCCTACAATCCACAATCTGAACACACATCCTACTGCTTTGAGCTGCGGCTTCTTCACCGCTGCCCTCCACCATAAGGTGTGTTTCAGCTTATGTCACACAGGGGGGACTTGTTTGTTTGTCTCCCCACCTTTAACCGAGACAGAAGAGGAGCAGAAATCAAGATGGCAGCACAAATGTGGCCTCTGAAAAATGACTCAGATCTAAAGTTCCTAAATGCCTGCTGGCTCACATAAACAAACCAGCTTCCCACCTGTGTCATCTGGCATGGAGGCCTGGTCGTTGTTCCTCTCCTTTTTGAACACAATGTTGCCCAGTTGTAGGACCGAAGAGACAATCTTGAGCATGGCTGGGAGGAAGGAAATGGCAAAGAGCATTAAGAAGAAAAGGAGAACAGACCCCTGATTCATGCATCTCTCTGCCAGTTAAGCCCAGGCACACACAGGTAGAGCACTAGCTCGTCAAGTGCTGGTCCAGCAATGTCGACTGTGCGACACTCTGTGATCCTGAGAGAGACTATTCCCAGATGTATCCTCACCTGTCTGCTCCTCCTCATTAAAGCCCATGATGGCCATGGCCTCCAGCGTCTCATCAAACATCTCGTTGTCCTGCTGTCCTGGAATGGGCACATGGCCAGCTGAGAGGAAGTGGTAGTTTGAGAAGCCTTCCAACAGGAGCTCACCTGGTTGAGGATGGAGGGAGAAGATGAGGAGGAGGAAGGAACCAAAGAAGAACTCAGTGCAAAGGGTTTAAAAGAAGAAAAATAAACAGTGCAAGATGACTTTTCATAAACTGCCTATGTGGAAGGTGCTATAAAAAATAAAGACTCATGGATTAATGAATGAACACCAGAGCCTAAATTGTTGCAAACCTCTGAACAAATGATTGGTGCTTAAGACTGCAGATATGGAAAACCCAAAAGGAAGTCAAAAAATATATCTGTGTTACATGATGGGTGACTTCCCTATCGACAATAAACAATTGCTACAAAATGGGTGTGAATGAGAAAACCAACCATTTTTAAAAGGCCACATTGTTGGGGATCCCTGGGCTCCGCACACAGGACTATAAGGACATTATAAACCCTTAAATCTTTCATTTTTCTCTATATACTGTATCTGAAAGACAGGAGTTTAATGGTAAGCTTGTTCGAATCACTAATGATGGCTCAGGAGACTGGCGATGTGTTAAATGTCAATTAGCATCTGCAAGCGAGAAGTTCACTGGACTCTGTACACACGACAGAAATGACCTGATAAACCTGAACCATCCAGCCATTTTCTTAACTTGCTTATTCAGGGCAGGGTCATGGGACAGCTGGAACTTATCCCAGCAATCACTGGGCACAAGGCAGGAACGATACCTGGACGTGCACCGGTCCATTGCAGGGACAACATACACAGGCCAACTTAGCAATGGCACTTCAGCTAACCAGCAGGTTTTTGGACTGTGGGGGGAAACTGGACCACCCAGAAGAAGCCCACATGGACACTGGAAGAGCATGCAGACCCGAGATGTGAACCCCAGTCATCTTACTGTTAGTCAGCAGTGCTACCACCATGTCAGCAATCCTGTTATTATTTAGATCATGCCAACAAGAACACGTGAAGCATCTTACTGCGTAGCTTGTCCCCAGCTCCAGCCAGCAGGTAATAGAAGATGTGGAAGGCTCGCTCTGTCTTGGCCTGCCGGATACAACGAGACTTCTCCAGAAGGTCTGTCAGAGAATGAGTCAAGGCTAACTGCTGTCAAAAGTAGAAATCGATCAATCAAAAGAGATGATACCAACCACACATAAATGAACCTGAAACGAGGGAGCGGATGTTGGCAAACAAGCCCAAAATGTCATCATCTGTCCATTACTGAAGCTGCTTACGCCACCTGCCCTCTCCCCGCGAGAGTCTGCGTCGTGTCCGAATTGAAATCTGACGTCAACGTTCTTGCATAAACTTCAAACTTAGGTGGTGGTTGCATGTGCACCTGTGTTAAATGTGATCACTCGCTGATTCTGACTACCGGTGACTGTAGGCTGCATTTTAATGTGCTCAGTGTTAGGGCTGCTGTTGTGCCTCCGCTGTCTTTTCACCTTCCTTTTCTTTGTCTAATCCTCAATCTTTTGCCATCTTTATGTTTTATTTGGTCGTTTGTATTTCTTGCCAGTCCCTTACCTTTAACATTTCTGTTTGTAGGGGCAGAACCACTAATTAGATGAAGGTCCTCTGCCGCCATATGTGTGTGATGGTATGAGGAGGTGACTGCAGGCTCGAAATGCTTTGGCCAATCGGCACATTTGCATTCTCGTTATTCATGAGCCCTCATCCCGGGACTGTCGTGTAACTCCCTGACTTGTATCTGTTGTGTGTCATTGTTACTTTGTTGATTTTGAGATTATCATATTTTATGCTATTTATGTCATTTTATGCTTTATCTCTTTAAATACACTGCTACTCCTTGCACTTTGTGGGTGTAGCCCATGAAGGTGACATCACACTGACATCACTGCTGCTGATTCTTTAGCTTCTGTTACTGGATTGTGTTTTGAGTCGTTGTTGCTATGGAAATGCCTTTTTAGGTTATTTCTCCACTTTTTGAGTATTTTATTATTTGTCCCTATTTTTTGCCAATACTAAATGTATAACTACTACAGTTTGAATTGTCTACACAAGCCAGAGTTTTTACAGATACACCCCCCGTAAAGCATTTTTGTCAAGTTTAGAACTTCAGTGCATCTTTGAGCTTCTAAAGCAAGCTCCCCATTCCTAGGCCTGTGTAAGCCTCAGCCTGCATGTAGAAGTTTGTGATTTGGGGTGAGCCTCTTCTGGGCAGGCCACAGAAGGTCCAGATTTGTTTTTTTGGGTCTTTTGGAGTCCTCACACCCCTTTCGCCATGTTTGTGACTTTATGAGTTACTACAGGGACATTTTGAGTGGAAAATGAATTTGCAAATCATCTTTCTTACTTGAAGGTAATAAAAGAAGAAAACGGACTGCAAAACCTGTGAGAGCAACAATAAATAGCTAACCTCCGTGGTGCCCTTCTTCTTAAACTGGCTAATCAACTTTCATGATCATTAGTCCCGCATGGAACTTTCTTACTGTATGTATTTGTGGTAATATTGTTTTACAGACTTATGATTTATGATCATTCTGTAATCTTCTACCATTGATTGTTAATAAAAGGGTGACCGTGACATTTTGTAATTGTTCAAACTACTAGACTAAAACTTCATTTCTCTGAATTTTCTGCACAAAACCTGATCAGCCTTGGGTAAATAAAACTGGCATGGGCAGCAGACACAATTTCACACACAGAGTGCCCTCTTCAGGACAGCCCTCACCATGGCACGTAAAAGAGAAGGATACAGGTCTCGATGTTGGCTCCCACGATGTATCCGGTGACATCAAAGTTGATGCGGATGAATTTACCCTGAAACAGAAGAGAACAATTTATTTAGAACAAAGAAATAATCCAATATGCCCCTCACAGAAATTGATAGTATCATTTTTGACTTTTGACCTTGACAGATCATGGAATGTTTCCAGGGTGACCGGCGACCCTGCACAGAAGGGTTGAAGTGACTCAGGACATGGGCAGAGTTCAACAAGGCCCTGCCAGACTCCATATGGGAGTACTGATGATAAAAGCCAATTGTTTGGTGCAAAAAGAAGGGCACCATTGGAGGTTGGTATACCATGCATGTGCACCTCATGCCCCAGAACTGCAAAGAACTTGGGCACCAACACAAAGGGCAAATTCGGCAAGATCCTGGCACAGCAAGGACTTCAGGGCAAGCAGAGTCACATGTCCTTCAGTTTCATCCCATTGTAATCATTTTCGGGAAAGAGGTTTCATTATTCTTTACTCTCCGTCCCCATCACCTCCCTGGCCCACCCATACTCACAAATCTGGATGAGTTGTCATTCTTTACAGTCTTGGCATTACCAAAGGCTTCCAGGATAGGGTTGGCCTGCAACAGCTGCTTCTCCAGCTCCCCCTGAAACAGTTGAGGATGCAAAAGGTTAATGAGTGGCAGCACTAATGGACACTGGACTTGTGGTTGATGCCAAATGGTGCCACTCTCGTCCACCATTTATTAACTTTCAGGATCTGACTGTCAAGCTGTGAACCTAGACTCAAAAAGGATGACAAATGAAACAAAAAAAGCCTGTTGTTTTTGTTTTTTTGTTCTCTTTGTGCATTATTTCATCTGTTTTTATCCGTCACATTTTGCATTAGTTGTATTTTTGCTAAATGTCTGGTTATGGCGCCTCTCCACTTGATATTTTTTGTCATTCCTTGTTGTGTAGTGCCTACAGCTATTTCTTATTTTCCACTTCCTCTTTATATTGAGCCTAAGCAGTAACTGAGGGACTCCCCACAGGCTTAGATGTCATGATTTTAGGGGTGTATTTTGATTTATTCACATTTTTATACCTTTCTGTAAATATTCTTATTGTTTGTTTGCAACTTAAACCACCTTACACTGGTCATATCAGAAGACATATCATACCCCCCACCAAATGGTGAACAGGAATTTGAAATAAAAAAAAAATATATATATATATAAGCGCTGGTGCCTTTGTTCTGATCAATCCAGGACTCCTCCTCTGGTGCCTATTTAAAGTGCCTCTTTTTATCTCCAATTGTCATTATCATTGTTTTTTTTGTTGTTTTAGTAATTCATTGTTGGTTTAACTCTCTATGTCATTTTCATTCTATTTGGTGATTATTTAGTATCTGTGTTTTTTTTCAGTTCTCTTTGGTTCTTTGTATTTTGTGGGTGGATCCCAAAGATTTTGGGTCACCTGTCCATCACCATTAAGGGACCGCCAACCCCCCCCCCCCCCTTCCAGGGGGCCCTTTATCTGAATTTAGTGTAACTGGGCGTCTCTGTTTTTATCATTCTCACATTTTAAACACGACATTAACTGAAGCTTAAGAATGGAACAACATTCATTGAAACAGTAAAGAAAAGCCTCATAACTCATAGTAGAAAATTCTTTTTTTAGCTTATATTGTACAAGAAATCGTTTAGCACTTCTGCAATGACAGAAGCCAGAAAGTCTAAAGTCTGGGTCTTTGATAATATTAAGCATGCCACCATCCATTTTCTTTAGATACAAAGGAACATTGTTTTTCCTATAGGGAGGCCAGGTGTTTTTACAGCTTCCCTCTCCCCTTTCCAGTATTTTTCAGCCTTGGCTTCGTTTTGACCTGTGCAGGTAATGAATGAAGCCTGCTTCCTGTGTTTGGGGTCAGGATCATTTTTGCTACTAGGCCTCATCTGGTGTCTTTTGTGTAGGGTTCTGAGAGCCTGGCAGAATTATAATTAATATGTGAAGCCGCCCACTTCAACACGATGAGCGTATCAGTGAATTGCGGTAACAGCACTGTGTCCTGATATGATACTGTATTCAGAGATAGAACAGATAGCTAATTTTATTTAGCTAAAAGTCCTTTTTTGAAGATGCAATAGAGGAAGCATATGATCTTTTATTTTTTGACTATTTTCCTGTTTATGTTCTAAATTTTTTTTATAGAACTAAACTCTTCCTTCATTTAAGATTTTTGGTTGTGTAAATCTTTTCAACTAGCAAGTTTTCTGTTTTCCCTTCCCCTGAAAGTAACGGGGAGGGTAACACCAGAGGTTTTCTCACTTAGTTCTGATTCTGGAAGCGATTCCCACAGCTTGCCCAGTAGAGAATTAAAAGCCCTTCCGGCCAAACAGCTTCTGAATTTGTAGTTGGAGTGCTGGACAAGGGCTCAACTCCCAGGAGGAAGGGACACCAGATAAAGTGAGATGAGGTAAAAAGGGAGTTTGTGTGTATCTTACTGGTAATGGGTAAAAAAGTTAGACGTCCCATCCCACAGACAGGGGGTCCATACTTGAAAGGTCTGGTGGGGCCAGTCGGTTTATTGTTTAGATCCTTTCAGATCTCCCTTTCTTTGCCCCACTGTAATGTATGTCCATTCAGTAAATAAAACACCATCTTCTTGAACCACTTTTAGGGTATGGGCATGTCTCAAGAGTGCCCCCTACAGGTTGCATCACTTTTACTTAAAGTCTGTTTTGGTCAGTTTGAAGTGAGAAGCGATGTAAAGTAAAGTCCGTCTACCCGGTAGTAAGGAGTGATTGTACTCCTCTTTGCTTGTTGAACTGAGATGTATGGTGCCAGAGGGGACTGGGCGGTCTCGTGGTCTGGAATCCCTGCAGATTTTTTTTCTCCAGCCGTCTGGAGTTTTTTTTTTTGTTTTTTCTGTCCTCCCTGGCCATCAGACCTTACTCTTATTCTATGTTATTTAATGTTGACTTATTTTAATTTCCTACTATGTCTTTTAGTTTTTTTTTTATTTTTCATTATGTAAATTACTTTGAGCTACATTTTTGTATGAAAATGTGCTATATAAATAAATGTTGCATTGTATAATATCTTTGAAAGGCACTATATAAAGTAAAAGGTTGACTTACAGACTGACAGAAGTGTAACTTTTTGCAAATGGGATGTTGAATGTGGCTGTTAAAGTGAGGTGGATAGGGGAGTGGGGCGGACAGGCTTGTCACATGGACACACACACATACACAGGCATGCAAATGTGACTGGTCACACACCAAAACCAGTGCTGTCCTGAGTCAAGTCTTTCATGCACCTTGGCGTCACAGATTTTAAATTTCTGAAATACGGACGCACCACAGGGAAAAAAAAAAAAAAGTTTCCCTTTTTTTTGGACTTTTCAGGAGAGCACAAACACGGCACACGTTAACACAACCAATCAGGTGGGCCTATCGCCACCCCAGCCCACAAGGGTAGGGAGTGGGGCAGCAATAGCCACACCTTCAACCTCTCAGTGCAGGGACGCTCGAGTGCAATGCTGTCCCACTAGCCCACCGGGGGGAGACACAATACTGCAGCACAACTTCAAGGAGCAGCAAACAATCAGAAGGACAGAGCAGGGGACACCGAATCAGAGGACTTCACAGAGAGAGACAGGAGTACCTGGCAGCAGCAGTTACGCAGATGAGGCAGGCTGACAGCCCAGCATGCACCCCCACAAACCCTGGTCAAGGGGCTGGCTGGCTGCCCACCCACACACATCAGGAAAAAAGTAAGAAGGAAAAGCAGAAAGAAAGTCTGTGTTTATATGTATAACAACTGTACATGCGGTATATATTGCATACCAACACATGAACAGCATTATATACTGTACATATGTGTCTATGTGTCTGTGTACAGTATAGCACAGCAGAGATAGCCAAATACAGCAGATAGGCTCACATTAACCAGATGAACAGTACAGAGGCTCACACATAACACACAAATGTACTCTACACACCATTATAAATACACTTATGCAGTACTCACTCACTCACTCACTCACACTTACAGGTGTCAAATAAAGTCTACAGTATATATTTAATACGTATACTGTATAAGTGGAACACTGTAAGCAGTAGACACACTCATATTAATGCAGGCAGCATGGCTGGTTTTAACCAGCAGGTGCCGCTACTGTACAAACATGTAAAGGAATGGCCAATAAAATACTAGGATTCTCCCAGCTCACTAGGGTCCCTTTATGTGGTGTACACTGGAGAGGACAGCCTATCCTGGACCAACTACTCTCTATGATGGCCTTTGGTGGCTATAGAAGTGAAAGACCACCAGGGAGCCACAAGAGGGAGCACCATGCACATAGCCCCTGCACTTTTATTCAGTTTTGAAGTAATTCTTAGGTACCCTGTTTATTAGCTATTTACGTGGGCTTTAAAAAACCTTCTGACAACAAGACAACTGAGCCGGTATGTTTGAGAGGAGGGGGGCAAGACTGGCACAAACTCAACTGGCAGGGAGCCAGGGAGTGTTGGTGAGGATGATAACAGGGGGTGCTTTGATGCCTATGGTTAAGTAGACCAATCGGTCCCCATTTCTGTTAGCTACCCCTTATATATTATATTATATATACACACACACATACATATATACATATACACAGGGCTATTCAAAATGAAAGAGCAAATTTCAAAAATGTATTTCAAGCAAACTGCATAAGACAGAAACACATTCCACACATCACTGGATAGAGGAAAGTTCAAAGTTTGGTCCTATGGTCCTTGAGGTTGCATGCACTCAACATGAGCACCATGTGTAGTGCGACAAACATTTAAACAGTAGACCATTTCCTGCCGCACACGACTCAGCAGGTCCCTAGTTACTGAATTCACAGCTTCCTCAATACAATGTCACAAATCTTGAAGATTAGCGGGCATAGGTGGAACAAACAATTTTTCTTTAATGTACTCCCATAGATAAAAATCGCAGGGGGTAAGGTCTGGAGACCTGGGAGGCCACAGACGATGAGCAAGATCTTGTCGTCCACCTCTTCCGATCCATCGGCATCGTCGTTGAGGTGACGCCGGACCTCCGAGTGGAAATGAGGCGGGGCACCATCTTGCATGAAAATGACGTCATTCGAATCTTCTTGAAGTTGAATTTTTAAACTTTGAACTTTCCTCTATCCAGTGATGTGTGGAATGTGTTTCTGTCTTATACAGTTTGTTTGAAATAAATTTTTGAAATCTGCTCTTTCATTTTGAATAGCCCTGCGTATATATACTGTATACACACACACACACACCTATACCTACGTATATACATATATATGTATATATAAACTTTTTGATACTTCTTGGCCTAATTGGTGATTGTTTGGGACTGAGTCCAACCTATGAGTAGCCCTACTGTCCATATTCATACAGTCTAAAGACCTGCCTGTACCATTTAGACTGCAGACTATATATTCTGTACAAACATATAGTGTATATGTGATATGTATATATATTTACAGCATATATGCTGTGTATATATATATATATATATATATATATATGACAAACATATATATGAATTTACATATATACACATATTTCATTAATATACATACTCTGCCATATATACTGTACATATAAAAAACTCAAGTGGACACTGACACTTCAGCACTAATACAAGACTACCATGCTGCTGCTATACAAGTAGACACACACACACATACACACACTGTACCACATATATTCATACATACAAATATGTGTAATGACGTGTGTTTGAGGAGGCTTGTATTCACATACACACTATATACCTACACACACAGTACTGTATATATACCCACACGCCCACAAGTAAATCGCCAGGCCATACATTTGTACTGCAGTATTGTTACCCCAAGAGGACACCACAACACGCCATGCATATCTTTGACACCCAGGCACACTCGCCAGAATATACTCACGTATGCCAACTGGACTCCTTGCTGCTGCTATGTGGAGGAAATGTGGACACACAAGTGGTCAGAGTCTGGCATGTCTTGGCAGCTGCTGCACTTTGGCTTGCTGGATCATGAAGGGTGATGACTCCTGGTCATTCATAAGCAGTGTGCCTAGACAGCCATGGCACCTCAACATGCGGCCAGCTAAAGATGGAGCTTCTTGACCAAACTGGACAACTTTAACCCTCCATAATCATTACATTCCCATGTTACAAAGTGCACATTCCATTTTTTAAGCTCATCAGACTATGACAATGGAGCTCTACCAGGAGGGGCTGTTTGATCACCGGACACACACAGCTCCCCCCATTAACAACACTGAGCCCATTCCAGTACTTTGAGAATCTAAAAACTGGAAGCCAGGGGTTGCTCTTTTAGAAATGGGCACAACACTCACTGTCAGACTGGTGTCCTTCTTCCCCTTGTGAGATGAAGCCACCACTGCCAGGTACTGGATGACTTTCTTTGTGTTCTCTGTCTTGCCAGCACCAGACTCGCCTCTGGAGAATAAAGGAAGAAGGCAGAAAAAAGGTGAGAAAAGCCAGTGGGCTACAAAGGGCTGCACTACTTGGGTTTGCTTTTAAGAGCCTCCATCGTTGGCCGGATCTACAGAGACTGACAGCTCATGAACAGGAAATGTACATTTATCTACCCTGTCCGGTTTATTTGCACTATTTATTTTGTGAGAGTCACTGAACAGAAATACACATACAGAATATATGAGTGGAGGGGAGGGGAGAGGAGAGGAGAGGATGGTGCTTATCTTTTTGTGGCCTGGGAAGTGGGCTTGGGGTGCCCTCATCAAAAAGGAAGAGGAACAACAGGTGACAGGTGAGACAAAAATAGAAAGAAAGAGAGAGAGAGAGAGACAGAAGGAGCTGTACAAGCGTCCAGTCTCTGAATAAGAAATACATCAACAGGCAGACAGTGAAAGGCACTATATAAATGATAGATAGATAGATAGATAGATAGATAGATAGATAGATAGATAGATAGATA
>JANRMT010062861.1:4096038-4110219 GCA_026402145.1 Polypterus bichir lapradei | reverse complement strand
ATGGATGGATGCCTTACTTTTAATTTTTACTAAAGCTTTTAAAAAAACGAAGATAATTTGTCTGTGGGCGGCATGGTGGCAGAGAGTTTGCATGTTCTCCCCGTCTCTGCGTGGGTTTCCTCCGGGTGCTCCGGTTTCCTCCCACAGTCCAAAGACATGCAGGTTAGGTGCATTGGCCATCCTAAATTGTCCCTAGTGTGTGTGTGTGTGTGTGTGTGTTCGTGTGTGTCTGCCCTGCAGTGGGCTGGCACCCTGCCCGGGGTTTGCTTCCTGCCTTGCACCCTGTGTTGGCTGGGATTGGCTCCAACAGACCCCCGTGACCCTGTGTTAGGATATAGCAGGTTGGACAATGACTGACTGACTGACTGAATTTGTCTGTGGAATCATTTCAAGGTGTCACGTTTTTGCTGAATCCCGTTTGCAAACCAGAGCTGCTGAACTTTGGTCATTCTGGGTAAGCGCAGCTACAGCGCCTTTCACCAAAAACCCGATGACAGTTTTGCGTAAAGCAATCAAGATCAAAATGAATAAACGAAGGAAAACGGATACTCCGTATTTCTAAAAATAAAGAAGTTAAAGAGGTCACCTATTAGTCTTGATCTTTTTATGGCGCCTTTCACAGTGAGCTCATTCACCGCGTATTTAAAGCACCCAGGGCCTTGAAGGGTGGTGGTATCACAAACGAGCTAAACTTGCTTATCTTGAGCAGGGTGGCACAGAAGATGGAGCTTATTCCAGCCAGCGTAGAGCACAAGGCAGAAGCACCCCCTGGAGAGGGGGCACACACACACACAGTAGGGCCAGATGGACTGACATGTCTTTGGGCTGTAGTAGAAAACCCATGTAGACACTGGAAGAGCCTGCAAACTCCATGAACAGCGTACCCAGGCCTATGTCACCCTTAATACAAACAAGAGGATTGTAACTGGTGGTCTGGGAATCCCCATTCAGTCAGAGAGCACTGGGATAGTTCCCAGTTTCTGGTAAGCATGGGTGGGCTGCCTGTGATGTCACTTCCAGCTAAGGTGCTAATGCTGCTCTCCATAAGTGGAAACCAAAAAGAATGGAGTGGGGGAGGGGAGGTCTTCCTACCCATATAAACAGGCTGCCTTGCTGCGTTTCTCGCTAACACCCCCCCCCCCCTTATTTCTGGGGAAATAAGATAAAGACGAGGTCAGAAGGAACAACAAAAAGAAAAAAAAAAAACCTCTTATCTTCAACTTTTTATTTTACGTCCTCTGGACTAATGATAATTAAAAAAACGCAAGCCTTCTTCCCGGGGCAACAGAGAATTGCCGGCCGGCTGTACTTGTTGACCATATAAGGTCAGGTTATCTTAAGCTGACAAGGCAGACAACAAGAACGGCTAATTTCAAAACAAAGCCCTTATAGGGAATGATATGCCTCAGCATCCTACGCAGCCGACCGGGACTCCCAGCAAAGACAGAAGGCCAAATGAGAAAAGTGAAGAGTGAGCAGCGGGCACCCTGGCCTTCTAGGAACAGCCCAGCAGAGCCAACCTGGCATTCTCGTGAAAGGGAGTGGTACCAAGTGTATTCCTGGCAAAATGGAACAAAAACAAGAAAACAGGTCAAATCAGTAAAATTCAGCCACTGATGCCAGGTGTGCTCCTCACTCCTTGGCATCCTGCAGAAGAGGCCAAGTGAGTTCAAGCCAGTACTGCAGCTTGGCCAAAACATCTGATTTCCATGAGCCTCAAAAAAACCCCACGGGTATAACAAGTCAAGCCCTGTGCGTCCTCGAGTCAATGGCTGTGTTGGCCCTGTGGGTAAAACATTGATAGCCAACGTCCCATCACTCCCTTGTACTGCTCAGTTGAGACAGTATGACCTCAACTCATTAGGACTGCTAGTTAGGCCTTCTGTTCCAAATCAAGCCCCCCTAATAAAGGGGTGGGTGACCATGAAACACGCAGGATGCCAGTCCAGGCTCCGACTACCTCCTCATCACTTCATGGCTAAAAACTCTGAAGTGTTTCCCACCGCCCAAGGCTCACCCTTTGACATCCTTAGTATTTTAAACAAGGAGACTGCTAGTTTTGCCCCCTAATCCACGTCAGTACCCTCGTTAAAAGGAATGGGTGCCCCCACCCTGGGAAAAGAGCATGGAATTCAGATGACACCAACGACCTAAAAACTCGAAATTGT
Source organism: Polypterus bichir lapradei (assembly GCA_026402145.1). Classification (NCBI taxonomy): domain Eukaryota; kingdom Metazoa; phylum Chordata; class Cladistia; order Polypteriformes; family Polypteridae; genus Polypterus; species Polypterus bichir. Next base: position 4,108,051 of record JANRMT010062861.1, on the reverse strand, counting down.
GTTCCACAGCCAAAGCCCTCTCAGCCCTTTACATCCTTCGTAGTTTTAAATTAGAGGTCTGCTAGTTAAGCCGCAGGCGGCATGGTGGCGCAGAGGGTAGTGCTGCTGCCTCGCAGTTAGGAGACCTGGGTTCTACCTGTGTGGAGTCTCCCCGTGTCTGCGTGGGTTTCCTCCCACAGTCCTAAGACATGCAGGTTAGGTGCATTGGCATATCTAAATTGTCCCTAGTGTGTGCTGGGTGTGTGTGTGTGTGTGTGTGTGTGTGTGTGCGCGCCCTGCTCGGGGCTTATTTCCTGCCTTGGCTCCAGCAGATCCCCATGACCCTGTAGTCAGGATACAGCGGGCTGGATAATGGATAGTTAAGCCACCAGTTCACATGAAGTACCCAAACTAAACAATGGATGGCCCGCTGGGTACACAGCATTAATTTGGAGTATGACACCATGGGTAAAAACTCAGGAAGGTATTTCAAAGCCAAAGTCTCATCACTTCCTTGTGTTGTCCTGGTGTGGCGGCATGTCCTCCAGATAAGGCAGCATGTCCTCAAGTTGTTAAAATAAGAGGACTGCTAGGAAGCCCTAAGTCCATGTGATGTCCCTAACTAAAGAATGCGTGCCCATGGGTAAAGAGTGCCACTTAAGACACAGACTACCATCTCACCAATAGGAACAAACCAAGGGTGTTATCTGAAAGCCAAAGTCCCATCACCTACTTGTGTTATTCAAATGACTTATTCTGGGTCCTGAACAGAAAATGAAGAAAACAGAGTTCCAGTTCCTTACCCACTTGGCTACACTGCATGACTCTCACCTCTTTGTGTCTCTTCTGATGCCAGGACGAGTGACCCCAATAACCCTGACCACCTCTGACTCCAGTCCTTTAATGTGTCAGGTTGTCTCTTGCAGAAAATGCCTCCTTTTTGAGGCTCCCATCGTGACCTCTGAGCCATCACCTTGTGCAGAACACTCTATGGCTTTGGTGGGCTGTCTTATCAGCAACATGTCCTCTGCATGTCCATGAGTCATGTCTACGGATACCATGACATCTTGCAGAATAGCTTGGACAACTTGAGCGTGTGTCCTAAAATCAACTGCAGAGAAGGTCTAATGGCACCAATAAGCTCATAATTTGGAGGTTCCCTTCTTGGCTCTTTGTCTTGAGTGTGCCCATGCAGTGAGTCATCTCCTCCGACCACCCGAGTATCTTGCGGAACATGCAGAGTGGCCCCAGTAAGCCAGGACTTTCAAAACTCCCATTTTGTCCACCGCCCCTCGGATGTGCCCACAAGTCAAGTCACTTCAGGCTTTATGTTCTGCAGGGAATGCCTGATGGTTCCAGTAAACCTGAACTTTGGTGGGCTCCCATCTTGATCAATGACCCTCTGGTGTGTCCAGTAGAGGACATTATGTGGCTCCAAGAAGCTGATCACTGATAATCCAATGTTGTCTGTAAGTCAACTCACTTCACCCCTTGTGTTCTACAGGGAATGCTTAATGGCTCCAATGAACTTTGGGGGCTCCCATCTTGTCTAATGATCCTCCAGTGTGACCTACACAGAACACTGTGTGGCACCTTGGACTTTGGGGAGCCAACCTATCAGTAACTTGTCCTCTGCACATCCACAAGTCACGTCTTCCGATTCCTTGATGTCTTGCACAGACTGCACAGGCTCCGGTAAGCCTGGATGTCAGAATCTCCCACAGTTAAGTACATGGAACCCAATTGTATTCTGCAGACAATGTTTAATGGCTCCTGTAAGCTTGGACTTTGGGGGGCACTTATTCTCTTGGAGTCTATAAATTGCGTCCTCTGCCCCTATGTGTCCCAATGCTTGAATCCAGCCTTCTCGTAAAAGTCTGATCATTTCATTGTATGGATTTCACCTTGATGGCCAGTGAAGGTGAGATTGGGCAAGAAGAAATCTTATCATATGTGGGTAATTTAACATTAAGGGGGGTGGGGGTCCAAATTCTGGAATGATTCAAATCCCTTAACCCCCTTTACTGCTCAACTGGATAACCCCACAGGAATATTCTAGAAAGGCTCCCCTTAAAACTGCAGGGCCAAACTGACGCAGCGGCAGCCCAGCTTCTTTGCAGAAGAATGCCGTCCTCTGGTCCGACGAGTTCAGATGCCCATATTTGGGAAAAGTGCTTTTCTTTGCTTTTTTTCCATATTTACAGTAGTCCTCTTTGTAAACAGAAATCCAGCTGAGCCGGCATGGCACCTCATCCATCTTTTCTATGCATTACACGACATTTAATAAACTTTCTAAGCTATTTCTAGGAATAATGTTGATCTCGAAGGGGACAACTGAATGACGGTGAACGAGGGGCTCAGCTAATGGAAGTATAGAAAATATAGAGACATACGGGACGAAATACTCGAGTCCTACAAAAGTCTCATTCACAAAACAACTGTTTATTTCAATAAGAAGAAAAAACTCCAGGGCATGGAATGGATGGGCTGCCTGGCCTTTGGATGAAACTAATAAATTTAGGAGGAAATCAAATGGAAACTAATGTCCAATAAAGAGAAAAGGGCAGCAATGACAGACAAAAGGGGGGCGCTTCAGGATGAGCAAATAAAGAGGTTGGGATTCGATTGAAAGGCAATTTGAGCAAGAAGAGCTCAGTCACATCTCAGATGGGGGCCTCGCAAGGTGACCGAGATGGAAGGATGCTGCCATTGAGATCTTCAGCCTGTCACTCCCTCACATGCACGTATGAATCCAACTATCGATCCTTCCTAAACAAATCCATCCATCCATTTTTCCAACCCACTTATCCAGGACAGGGTCACGGGACAGCTGGAGTCTACCCCAGCAAGCACAAATTCATTGAATCCAAGGTAATGTCATGGGGGCCTACATTGGACCCTGGACAGGATGGCAGTTCACCTCAGGGCTAACTCACTTTGTTTTGGCCAGTTCAGAACTGCCAGTTAACCTGGCCTGATGTGGGAGGAGAACTCACAAGGCCAAAGGTAGAACATGCAAACATCACATAGGCACTTCTAGGAGTCTTACCCTATCTTGAAAGCTGATCCCTGGTTTGTCCTAAAATCAGATCACTTAACCCCCTTCAGAGAAGCTCTAATGGCTCCACTGAGCTCAATCTTTGGAGGTTCCCTTCTTAGCTACTTGTCCTTAGTGTGTCCATAAGTTATGTCCAATGGCCCCTAGGTATTTTACAGAATATACAGAGTGGCCTGGATGTTTGATTACTAACCTACAATGCATCTAAAAGTCCAATTTAGAGTTATGTAGGCTCATGGGGGCCTCTGTATTGGACCCCTGGACTAGATGCCAGTTCTCCTCAGGGGTCACTCCAATTCACCTAAAGTGCATACCTTTCAGATGTAGGAGAAGAACTCACAAAGCCAAAGGGAGAACATGCAAGCACCACAGAGGCATGGGTCAGGTGGAGATTCTAACCACATAACTGAACTGTCCTTTTGTTAAAATGATTTTTTTATTTAGCTTCAATGAAAACCAACACATGAGAAACTGAATCTGAAAATGAATAATTAAATGGTTTGACAATTTCCGTAAATATATTTGAATTGCATTTCCTTGTTTTACGACAATAAGGTCATGTCATGACAGCACGCCAGCCATTCAGCAGATGGTTTCAGTCCAGAAAAGCTGGTCGCCTGCCAAACATCTTTAATATAAAGTCAAGGAAATGACAAAAATATCAGAGAAGGCTTCACTTATATATAGCTTAGAATAACAGGAGGATTCTCTAATATAGCGCCTTTTGCAGCATCTTTCATTAGAAGGGGTTTTCAGTGGGTCAGTGAAACACATAAAGTACCTGCAAGTATGTGGGCTGAACAATTTAGCAGTCCTCCATATGAGGCGCTATGCATCTCCTGGCAGAGGATCTAAAGCGGGAGAAGAGGCAGCCGCCTTCTAAAAAAGGAAGAAGGGCACAGAAAGCCCATCCTGCAGATGTCGGGAGATGAAGAGGCAGGCATTTTGTGAGCTTTCAGCCTACACTGGACCCTGGACGGGATGCCAGTTCAAAACAGAGCGTGTGAGAAGGGACAGCTGAATGAGGTGGTCAAGCACAGAATGAGGAAGGTAGAAGAGGAAGAGAGAACAGACCACAAAAGAGAAGATGTGGAATTTCATATCTCGTTCATCAAATTCGGAATTCACAAGGCATCACATCTCGTAAAAACACAGAAAAAGAGCCTCTGAGAGGAATACGTATAGTCATGTGTGTGTGAGAGAGAGGTGCATGCTGAAACTATCTGTGGCATGTGATAGAGGGATAAGACAGATGGATAGATAAGGAAAGGCACTATATAATATACTGAACACAGGCAGATAGGAGAGGTATAGTTTGAAGGACACTATAGCAGATAGATGAATGGGTGTGAAAGACACTATATGATAGATTTGGGAGACTCTGTATAATAGATCTAGATGTCAAAGGCACCGTACAGTAAACACATATGAAAGGCACAGTATGGTATGCTGATAATGAAAGGCACTATATAATATACTGCAAACAGACCTAACAAGCCTGACCCTCACACTGAGCCACTTAATGAAAGTGCTCCGTGCGTCCTTCAGTGTTGACCTTTTTAATAGCACCTTTTACAGCCATTGCACTGCCTTTTTTCACCCGTACAGGAACAGAGCAGATGTCTGTCTCTCCGCAATTACTGAAGTTATGTCACTAAAACAGGAAGGAGCAATTTAAAACAAACTCAAAAGCCACCCGAGACCCGTTTAGATGAGCCATGCAGACAGGCAGTGCGAGGGTAGAGGAAAATCAGGAAGACAGATGAACAGCCGAGAGGAGCCGAGAGACAGAAAAACACATTTTTTTGGTAATGTTTTAAATTTTATTTTATTTTTTTACCCTTTTCCACTGGTGGGTGTGGGTAGGAGCCGAGCAGAAAGAGTTAAATCCCTAGTCCAGAGCAGGAGAAGAGAAGCTTGTCAAAAGGCAGAGAGGTACACAGGTGAGCAGAAGAACCAGAGAGTGGAAACAAGCCAGAGGATGTCTGGCCGGCCGGCTGGCTGAGGAGATGGATACTCACAAGAGTGGCTAGCTGGCTGGGCTGGGCTGGGCTTGGTCCGTGGAGCTGCAGATTTGGAGAGCCTCTTCCACAGATGAGCAGTCCAAATTATCATGTTGAGCTCTCAGCGGGGTATTTCAACAGGGGAGGGGGCGGGGCTGAGGAGGGAGCCCCTCCCACCAGAGGAAGCCAAGTCCGGGCTCGCATGCTAATATCAGCCGCTCAGCCGAGACTCCTGCTGCTTTCTGTGAATGACATTTCAACCCTGTAAGGCACTATATCATTAGTTTTAATAGTCTCATTCCTTTTTAACTGTAAGATGTTTTAAACTTCACCAAACTCCAAAAAAAAAGGCCGGAGATCAAAGCTTTTAATTTCTGGTCATAAGAAAAAAAATGTAAAATTATATGTAGTAGGAATGGAAAAAGACCTCCATCCTGCCCTGTACTGGCAAGAAGAACTTTGCATGAATTGAGCCACAATAGTATACTGATTTTGTGCTGCCTTACCTTTACATGTTAGAATCTTCTCTGTTTGATACATTCATTCAGGCTGACCACTCCATCCTGCCCTGTATTGTTTTTAGATACAAGACCTTTGCGTCAATTGCTTTGTATTATTACTGAAAGGCACTATATCATAAGTCAGCCACAACGCCGCTTTGGCTTTCTGCTGTCTTTCTTTACATCAACAATGTGCTGAACCTCTCCATTCTTTCCACCGTTCCCACCCCCAAATATCACCTTTATGAGTTTACGTACATGCAAATATTTTTTCTACTGGTGTGTTGCTTGTGGACCCAGTAACTCTGACTCCTGAAAGGCACTATATACAACACAACCACAACAGTATACTGACTTGGGGTTGCTTTACCTTGACATGTTCAAATCGTCTCCGTTTCAACAATACGCCGATTCCTCTCATTTGTACTGAACACTCCATCCTGCCCTGTTTTGCTTTTCAATGCAAACCTTTAGCATCAATTGTTTTAAATGACTACTGAAAGGCACTATATTATAAAAAAAAAAAGACACAACACCACTTTGGTTTTTTTGGTACCTAATCTGTATAAGTAAGGCTTTTCTTTATTTCAACAAGAAGTTAATTCCCTTCATTCAAACTGACCCCTCCATTTTGTCCAACCTCCAAATGATACCTTTTTGGGTTTAAATGCAAATGCTTTTCTATTTGGTGATGCTTGTGGATCCAAGAACTTTGAGTCTTGGAAGGCACTATATATAAACACAATCACAACAGTATGCTGACTTTGTGCTGTCTTACCTTTCCGTTATTCTTTCCGTCTTTCTGTTTTAGAATCTCTGTTTCAACGATACGCTGATTCCCCTCATTCGTACCGACCTCTCCATTCTGCCCTGTGTTGCTTTTAGACACACGACCTTTGCGTGAATTGCTTTGTATGACTACTGAAAGGCACTATATTATAACTCAGCCACAGTAATGCTTTGGGTTTCTGCTACCTTTTCTTTATTTCAATCAGGGCCGGATTTTCCTATAGGCTAACTAGGCTTCAGCCTAGGGCCTCAAGATCAAGAGGGGCCTACATTCAAATTGTTAGCAATTTGAACAAACTTAAAAATGGGAGGTGAAAGGGCCTCATAAGTGGAATAGCCTAGGGCCTCTTTTCATCTAAATCCAGCCCGGATTTCAATAATGTGCCGATTCCATTCATTCAAAATTAGCCCCTCCATTTTTGCACCGTTCCCACCCCCAAATATCACAATTTCTGGGTTTACGTACATGCAAATATTTTTCTACTGGTGTGCTTTTTGTGGACTCAAGAACTTTGACCCCTGAAAGGCACTATATACAACAAAACCACATGATACTATAGCGATTTTGTGCCACCTTACCTATACACGTTAGAATCTTTCAATATGCCGATTCCTTTTCATTAGTACTCACCATTTGGAGTCATGCATCAATTATTTTGTATGACCCCTGAAAGGCACTATATTATAACACATAGACAATAATGCTTTGGGTTTCTACTACTGAATCTTTACAAGTAAGGCTTTGTCTTTCTTTCAACAATATTCTCATCCCCTTCATTCAAACTGACCCCTTCGTTCTACAACAGCTTTCTGGTTTGTAAATGCAAATGATTTTCTACTGGTGTGTTGCCGATGGATCCAAGAGCGTTGACTTCTGAAAGGCGCTATATACTGCACAGCCACAATCCTTAACTGATTTTACATGTTAGAATCTTCTGTGTTTCAGTAATATGCGGGTTCCTCTCATTCATACTGACAACTCCACCCCACCCTGGATTGATTTTGGATGTTAGACATTTGCATGAATTGTTTTGAATGACTCCAGTAAGGCACTATATTATAACAGAGCCACAATAAGTGCTTTCCTAATCTTTATAAGTAATGCTTATTTTTTAATTTTTTTAAAGAATGATTCTCTTCATTCAAACTGACCCCCCCCCCCCATTTTGTCCAAAGACACCTTTTGCGGTTTATGTGCAAATGTTTTTCTACTCTTGTGCTGCCTGTGGGATCAAGACCTCTGACTCTGGTAAAGCACTATATTTCCACTCAGCCAGTACCACGACTTGGGATTGGTACTGTCTCTGTTTCGGCGTTATTCAATAATACGCTGATTCAAACCCCCCCCCCACCCCCATTTTATCAAACATTGGGTTGAAGTTCTGATGTTTTCCTATTTCTCTTTTGTTTCTCTGGCTGTTTGACTGAACCCGCATATCTGCTCCTCGCCCTCCTACATTTCTCTCTAGCGGGACAGGGCAGGCTCATCCCTCCTATATAAGGGAAAGGCTCCCGTTTTTTGCTATAAATCACCCGCAGATGTTTGTTTTTTGTGTGCGTGTTTTTTTTGTTTTTTTTCCAAGACTCAAGGTATGTACTCAGAGAAGAAGACGCAGCAGAGAGGTAGAAAGGGCAACGATGGAAAGCATCGGGGATGTCTGGTCCTTGTCATGGTACAATACAAAGGGGGGATCCTGCCAGCGGAGTTCCCATATAAGGGAAATGAGGGCCGACAGAGAATCCCTCGGCATTCTGGCAGCGGAGCAGCTGCCTAAATATGGTGTCACTCCTCCGACTCCTTCACTCTTGTCGCCTCAATGCCTGCCTGCCTTTCTTTCTTTCTTCCTTCTACCCCACAAGCCAGGAGCTCCATGCAAACGAGCGTGCAGGCCACGGCCTGGGGTCATATTACACAGTGCGGGCTCCCCGGTCTCTCCAGTTAACAAATGATGTGCAGAGACGTGGGAAGACTTGCCAGCACATAGCACGCCCAAAAACGGCATGCTGGTGGCAGTGGCACGGGAGATGGAAAAGCCGGTGATCCCTGTTCAGCTACTGACCCCCTGACTAAATCACTCACTACTCTTGTGCCCTTCAGGAGTCCATTAGACCCAAAAGGTGAAGGGTTTAAGACCTGGCTGGTCACGGCTCAGCCACAGACCATTTCAATGCTTGACCAGCTGAAGAGTTTTTATTTCAGGTTTGAGAAGCTTCTCTCCATCACTCAGGACATCAAACCATCTGATTGATCTTTCTGTCAGTCTGACTGCACCTCTGGGCCGTCTTTACAGATTTATAGGCCTCCGGGCAAAGCAGTGCACGGGGTCCCCTACCTACACAACCACTCTGCAAGTCCCAACATACATAAGATTAGCATGAGGCCCCCGGGCAACTGCCCAGTGTGCCCATGCGTTAAGAAGGCCCTGCTGCACCTCCATTCTCCAGATTTCTATGCATGAAGTCCATTTGCTCTTCTGGAGACAGAAATGTCGTGAAACTCCTGGTCCAGGAAACGTTTGTCCCTCCACACTAAAGGCTGATTTTTACATTTGTGTCAAACCTACACCATCAAAAGCAGTTTATACTTCTGCAAAGACACAGGCCTGAACATTAGTTGGAGGTGCTTGCAGCGTGCAAGAAAAATGAACAATCCATTATAATGCAGGCACTTTTCGCCCTCCAGGATCACCGCCTCTCTTGCCACACATTTTCTTCCATAGGCAAAACGTGTTTGTCCCTCACCTTTTTCCACCTTTTCATAAATTTGCCAACTTCCAAACTGGAAGATGAACAAAAATGCATTTCAGGAAATGCGTAGTTACCAAACTAGCCAATCAGAGTGGTAGGGGCCTGTGTAAGGTTTGCATCGATGCAATGCATAGTCGCATTTTTGAGAAGATGCGCCTCAGGCTACGCCATAGACAATGCAGACTACGGTGCAGGCTCGACACAGAAGTATAAATCAGCCTTTATACAGTACATTGTTAGCTCGTTTATTTGCAGAAATTGTCACTCACCCTTTGACTCAATACAAACTTCCTACTTGTTTCAAAGAATCCACAATCATCCCCGGACTGAAGAAGGAAAACACTTACAGTCTAAATGAGACTGCGGTCATAGTGAAGTCAGATTCTTTAGAGCAATCTTGGTCCTGGGGACCCCCTGTGGCTGCAGGTTTTTGTTCCAACCAACTTCCATTTTTCATTGGACTCTTAGCCTAATTAAGTGTGTCGTTATTTCCCAGTTTCTGTGTTTTGGAGTCAATGTAGAAATTACAAACTAAGTTTGGTAGATTTTTATTAAAATGCAATAAGCTGTTATATGGGGGGGGGGGCGGCACGGTGGCACAGACCTTTTGGTGGGCAGTAGCTCACAAAAAGGAGAATTAACACTTTACAAGACAGGGTTCTTTTTTTTTTACATTTTAATCATGGACACAATTTGGTGCCTACCTTTACTTCTGTTTTTTTATTGCACTGGAAATTTGGATGCATTGATGGGAGGCTGGGCGGCACGGTGGTGCAGTGGGTAGCGCTGCTGCCTCGCAGTTAGGAGACCCGGGTTCGCTTCCCGGGTCCTCCCTGCGTGGCGTTTGCATGTTCTCCCCGTGTCTGCGTGGGTTTCCTCCCACAGTCCAAAGACATGCAGGTTAGGTGCATTTGAGATCCTAAATTGTCCCTAGTGACGCCCTGCCCGGGGTTTGTTTCCTGCCTTGCTCCCTGTGTTGGCTGGGATTGGCTCCAGCAGACCCCCATGACGCTGTGTTAGGATATGGTGGGTTAGATAATGACTGGCTTACTGACTGACTGTAGAATATGTAGGTTTTTTTAAGTCGTTAACAGTATTTTGAACTTAATTTTCATTCTGCTTTTCCAGGTGTTCTGGTTATTTAATCAATTCTTTACTAATTAGCGGGTCTGACACTGAAGTCGTTTCTGCTTTCATCATTCTGAGTGTCTGCTGTGCTGGTTGTTAATGGTCACTATTAGGGTTAAATCAGGAAGGGCATCCGGTGTAAAATTTTGCCAAATCAATATGTGGCCAACAATACAAATTTCCATACCGGATCGGTCGAGCCCCGGGTTAACAATGACTGCCACCAGTACTGTTAGGCAACAGGGTGCTGGCGGAAATTGGGCTACTGTTGGCCGAAGGAGAAGAAGAGGTAAGGGGAGCGAGTGACTAGTAAGGGGAGCGAGTTAGCAGACATGATGGAGAGAAGGAAGGTTGATATATTGTGTGTGCAAGAGACTAAATGGAAGGGGAGTAAGGACAGGTGGATCGGAGGTGGATTCATATTCGTCTATCATGGTGTGGATGGGAGGAGAAATGGAGTAGGGGTTATTCTGAAGGAACAGCATGTCAAGAGTGTCTGGAGGTGAAAAGAGTGTCAGACTGAGTGATGAGTATGAAGCTGGAAATTGGAGGTGTGATGATGAATGTTCGGAGCAGCCGAAAGAAGAAGAAGAAGAAACTACACAGGAAAAGGGGAAATAGGAAAACAACAAAAGAGAGTTAGGCATTTATAGCTTTAGAAAAAATATTTCTAAATGGCTTATAAATGTAAAAACCAGACTGTTGTGTTTTTCTGAATGCAGAATAAGAGAAGAATAAAAAAGTTCAGCTAATTAAGTGAGCTCAGTTGTTATTGGTTATTATCACCAATTGTGAATCTGGTTGGAACAAAAACCTGAAGCCACTGTGGGTCCCCAGGACTGAGTCTGGTAACCACTGCTTTGGCGTATCAAGCCTGTCACAGATTATCTGCTTGACCCTCCACAGTTTGCTTACCGTGCCAACAGGTCAGTTGAAGATGCAGTGAACATGGATCTTCACTCCAGCTTGTAGAATTTAAACACCTCGTCTACTTATGCCAGAGTCTTACTTGTGGATTTCAGTTCTGCATGTAACCCAATCAGACCAGAGCTTCTCCATAGCCAGCTTCTCAGGATGTATGTGGACGATGCCACGTGTCTGGATCTCTGACTCTAAGGGGATGAAAAATATATAGAGATTTTTTTTTTAATGTATTAAATAAAACTTGTAATATTTAACTTGTGCAATTATATTTTATGACAATTTAGGTAAGATGTAGCTTTGGAGTGTATAAACTATTTGACCAAGACTATAAATAGATTATACAGCACACAAGGGGAAACTAGCATTACATTTAATGGTGTGGATTATCAGTGTTTTCCAGCCTCGGTCCTGGGGGGCCCACTGCGGCTGCAGGTTTTTGTTCCAACCAGATTCCTAATCAGTGACAACGCCTGATAGCCCTGATCTCATTTAATTAGCTGGTATTTTTTTTTCTTTTATTCTAATGTACATTCAGAAAAGCACAGCAGCATGATTTTTACATTAATAAGACATTTAGAAATATTTCTGCTTTTGCTAGAGATTTAAATGCTTCACTCTCAATTGTTGATTTCATTCTATTTTGCTCTTTCTCTGTGCAGTTTTTCCCCTTCGTTGTATCTTATTAATGACATTTAAAAATGAGGCGAGCAGACACCCAGGCAAACAACACGGAATAGTCAAATGTTGCAACTATTTTAGACTCAGACCCACTAATTAGTAAATAATGGATGAATTAAACAACAATTAGAACACCTAGAAACATAGAATGAAAATCAAAATGAAAATATTGTTAAAGAGACAAAAAAAAACATTATTCCCATATA
>JANRMT010062861.1:4076988-4091038 GCA_026402145.1 Polypterus bichir lapradei | reverse complement strand
ACTTAGTTTTCTAATTTCTATATTGTTCCCAAAACACAGAACTTGGGAAATAACACATCACTTAATTAGCCCAGGAGTCCAATTAAAAACAGAAGCTGGTTGGAACAAAAACCTGCAGCCACAGGGGGTCCCCAGGACCGAGGTTGGGAAACACTGGAATAGCTCAGTGACATCAAGCTGTCTGTGCGGCACCACAGGCCGTCTCCCCACACGAGACAGAAAAGACAGGCTTGCGAAGGTTTAGAAGGAAAAGTTTTAGAATAAATTATGGGCCAATTTTGAGACTACTCTTGAAAGGGGGTCCATCAGACAGGGATGTGCACAGACCTTTTGGTGGGCAGTAGCTCACAAAAAGGAGAATTAACACTTTACAAGATAGGGTTCTTTTTTTTTACATTTTAATCATGGACACAATTTGGTGCCTACCTTTACTTCTGTTTTTTTTTATTGCACTGGAAATTTGGATGCATTGATGGGGGGCTGGGCGGCACCGTGGTGCAGTGGGTAGCGCTGCTGCCTGTAAGACAACCTGGGTTCGCTTCTCGGGTCCTCCCTGCTTGGAGTTTGCATGTTCTCCCCGTGTCTGCGTGGGTTTCCTCCCACAGTGCAAAGACATGCAGGTTAGATGCATTGGCGATCCTAAATTGTCCCTAGTGTGTGGTGGGTCTGTGTGCCCTGTCCGGGATTTGTTCCTGCCTTGCGCCCTGTGATGGCTGGGATTGGCTCCAGCAGACCCCTGTGACCCTGTACTGTATTAGGATATAGCGGGTTGGATAATGGATAGATGGATGATGGGGGGCCTTGGCAACAATATATGTCCATGATCATAGATTATACCGGATTGTCAAAAATGACACCATAACGCTTTTATTTTCTTAATATAATGCATTTATAAAAATAATAATAAATTTAAATTCTATGCACAAATAATGTATTTTTATGCTGCACGAGTTTTAACTTAAAGATTGAATGAACAGAATGTTATGGGACAGCATTGTCATATAAGTTTTCTGTTGCCACACTTGCGCTGTACTTCACAGGATTTCAGAAGTGAATTGTTTCAGAATATTATTCCATCATGCTACGACCAGCTGTGGATGCCTCTGTATGTCTGTCAGGTTGCATTGGCTATGTCATTCCAACAGGAGGCGCATCACAAACACGTTTAAGAATTAAATCTATTACTAAAAATATATTTATTGTGCCATCTGTTGAAATCTCTGTTATATGCCATTTGGTATGGGATTCGTAAAAACCGTGGTAATGTTTATGCCATCTCTTGGCAAATGGCAAATACAATTCGTTTCATTATTACAAATGTTTGTGATGCGCCATCTGCTGAAATGACAGAGACATAGCAAATGGACACACACTTTGATACACAGACATTTATCCTTTTATTAAGGTGGACTTGCTGTGCTACCCGTCTAAGATGGGTTGAATCTACATAATCAATGCTAACTCAACTGTAATGCTTGCAGTGCACTATCTACTGGAATCTATTTTGTATGCATGTCATAATAAAATGCATTGCATTTGTCATTCCAACAGATGGCGCATTATAAACATCTGTTGTAATAAAATGCACTGTATAATAATAATAATTCTTTGCATTTATATAGCACTTTTCTCACTATTCAAAGCGCTCAGCAATTGCAGGTTAAGGGCCTTCCTTGCTCAAGGGCCTAACAGAGCAGAGTCCCTATTGGCATTTACGGGATTCAAACTGGCAACCTTCCGATTGCCAGTGCAGATCCTTAGCCTCAGAGCCACCACTCCGCCCATATGCCTGAAAACCATGAGGACTGATTTAGATCATTCATGTTAGGTAGTATGGGGGCTGGATGGGTGGTCTCGTGGCCTCAGAACCCCTGCAGATTTTCTTTTTTTTTTTTCTCCAGCCCTGTGGAGTTTTTTTTTCTGTCCTACTGGCCATCAGCCCTTACTTTATTCTTTGTTACTTAGTATTGCCTAATCTTATTTTTATATTTTTCTTTTTCCTTCTTTAACTTGTAAAGCACATTGAGCTAATTATTTTGGATGAAAACGTGCTCTATAAATAAATGTTGTTGTTGTTATATGCAGTTTGGGATTCGTATAAACAGTGTTAATGTTTGCGATGCGCCATCTGTTGCTTGAACTGGGTATGCATAAGTGCTGGTACTGCACATGTTATACTAATGTATTAACATGAACAATAGTAGGCATGCAGAGCAGTAGCTTCAAGTGTCACAACCCAATTTCTGTAGCTTCCCCATCAGAAATTCTAGCCACACAATATAAGACCAATGTTGGGTGTTGTGTGATTTAAGCTCCCTGATCGGGCTTGGTCAGTCCTTGTTGCACTGTAGTTTCGGCGCTGTGACCAGGGGCTGGAGGTCAGCAGGTCGCAAAAGATAATCAAGATGACAGTTGGTACGCATCTATGAGTGTCGGCAGTGAAAGCAAAAAAACTGTGCTTGCTCACCACTGAGCTTTGCATCTTCCTTGAGCCTCGCCAAGCTCCTTCCATTTCACAACGTGATCACGTCTTTTTTTTCCTGTTTCGGACATGGCCCCGCCTTCAGTCGTCTGCCCTCCCTATTGGTTAGTGGTGATATTCACGTGACCTGTCAATCACCTCTGATCCGTCCTTCATCTGCATTAAGCCCCTTTTCAGTGCAGGGCAAAGCATGTATGGTAGCGTAATATTACTAAATGTCCATAAAAGAAACATCCATCCATACATTATCCAACCCGCTATATCCTAACTAGAGGATCACGGGGGTCTGCTGGAGCCAATCCCAGCCAACACAGGGTGCAAGGCAGGAAACAAACCCCGGGCAGGGCGCCAGCCCACCGCAGGGCGCGCACACACACACACCAAGCACACACACACACGGGCCAATTTAGAATTGCCAATGCACCTGTCTTTGGACTGTGGGAGGAAACCAGAGCACCCGGAGGAAACCCACCCAGACACGGGGAGAACATACAAACTCCACGCAGGGAGGACCCGGGAAGCGATCCCAGATCTCCTAACTGCAAGGCAGCACCACTACCCACTGCGCCACCCCATAAAATAAACATACAAAAAAAAAAAAAAAACAACTGCTGGGCTAATTTTCATTTTTCTATAGCACTACCAAATTTCAGTCAAAACTAGTTTTGAGATTATGAGATATTTAGTTTTTCTTTTGTGCAGGTTACCACTAAATATTGTCCTTTCTTAGCAGATACCTACTGACTTGGATGTACCATCCTGACAAATTTCAGTTTTTTTAACTAAAGGGGAACTGGTGTTCCCTGCGGTGGGCCGGTGTCCTGCCCGGGGTTTGTTCCTGCCTTGCACCCTGTGCTGGCTGAGATTGGCTCCAGCAGATCCCCCGTGACCCTGTGTTAGGATATAGCAGGTTGGAGAATGACTGATATGACTGGGAAATGGTGTTTGTGTTGAGTGAGTGAGTGAGTGAGTCAACTTTGCATTATTTATATATGTATATATAGATTAGAACGTTTACGTTGGAGCTTAGATAAACTAACCAGTGTGTGTATGTTTGTGAGAAGATGTAAAATAAGTGCTTTAGGGGACTTTATTGTTTAACTTACATCTCATAATTAGCCTAAAATAACGTCAGGTTGACAGGTAGCAAAAACAAAGGGAAATTCTCAATCGTCCAATTTTTGACTGATATAACTTACTAAAAATATTATCTCACTGAAACTTGCCATGTTTATTGATATCATCTGCTGCAGTGTGCTTGTTCAAGTGATTCGTTATTTGTTTAGCTCTTTTAAAAGGTAGTGATCAGGAAAACATCTTGACAGGAGTACGTCCTGGCCATTGTTGGAGTAACAGGCCTCACCTGTTTGTTCAGATGCCAGCCGTGCTCGTTCAGCTAGATTTGTGCAGCCTGTTCAGAGGTAGTGATCTGGAAATGGAGCATCACATCCATGAATTCCTGCAGGATTGCAGTTCTTGAAGCGACTCTTGGCCTTTGCTAAGGTAGTTTAAAGTGTAGCCATTTCTGGTGATCTGGGAAGTCCCAACGGGAGTGTGCCTTGTTAGTGGGATGACTTCTGGCCCTTGCTAAGGTACCGACACTGAGATAGGCAGCCTTGGCCACTGCAGCATTTGATGAGAATGAGTGAGGGGTAATGTCACATAGGTATTTATTTTTTTAGATAGATAGATAGATCCATCCATCCATTTTCCAACCCGTTGAATCCGAACACAGGGTCACGGGGGTCTGCTGGAGCCAATCCTAGCCAACACAGGGCGCAAGGCAGGAACCTATCCCAGGCAGGGCGCCAACCCACCACAGGACACACACACCAAGCACACATACTAGGGACAATTTAGAATCGCCAATCCACCTAACCTGCATGTCTTTGGACTGTGGGAGGAAACCAACGCAGACACAGGGAGAACATGCAAACTCCACGCAGGGAGGACCTGGGAGGCGATCCCGGATCTCCTAACTGCAAGGCAGCAGCGCTACCACTGCGCCACCGTGCCGCACCATAGGTATTTATTCCAGTTATTAATTTAGTCATTTCCAGTATTAACATGTCTACCAGTATAAACCTTTTGTGAACACTTTCACATGATAAAACACTGATTTTCTAAGGAACAGATGTCTGACAGTGAAGATGGGTAAACATTAGAACCCGAGCACAGCGCCCACTCTGGCTAAGTTCAGTCTCCCAAACCAATGACTGCACCTTCCAGTGACCCAATCTGTTAAGCTGCTGATGACACCACCCCGATTGGCCTGGTCATTGATGAAGATGAGGTGCCTCATCAGTCCAGTGCCCTGCTGAATGCCACTTACAGCCTGGCTCACAGTTCTGATATTTTCTGGTGTTCTTACTGTTCTCAATGATTCAACAAACACATCCTTGCAGACAATCAGGAGATTCAAATTTATCAAATCACTTTAAAATTGTCTTAAGAGAAGGAATTTGTCCACACCAAGGGACATTAAACTTAATTAAGCAATCTTTGTATTTCTAGTACAGATTTATTGAAGATTCACTGTATTCCATAATGATGAATATGCAAAGAGGCACCCCAAAAATCATCACAGACACCACTTGTGCCTCAGCAGTTCTTTTCCTTTTCACATTTCAAACTAGGGCCGCTGATCCTTCACCAATCACCTCATAAACGTACCCGTGTTCTTCTTCCCCCTCTCTCTCTCCCCTTCCTTATAAGCGTCTTTACTGTCAGCCATCTCATTTTGGCCGTTTCACTGTTATACTTATAAATGTTCACACCACACAAACGAAAGCTGATTGTGACATAGTTCTTTACAGGAAATGTGACAGATCGCATGATACGACCGCAGGAAACAACACTCTAAACAAGCGCGGCAAAACTGACGTCAGATTTGGAGACACGTCCCGCGCGCGCGAAAATGTTGCAAACTACACAGCGAGGCCTACTCGGCGGCCGTGTCTTCAAAATGGTGAATGTCAAGGGATGGACAGACAGGTTACGCAGCGGCCAGAAAGACGAACGCTGAGCTGAATATGACGAAATGGGTTATCATAATGCAAGGGAGACACGCAAAAATATTTAAAATGCGCCCTCTCGTCATGTAGCCCCCCCCCTCAACAGAATATTACATTCGTCCTGATCCTGCACCGCTTTTGGTCAATAGGTCTGACAAGCCTCCACCTTCTTCTTTTCTTCCTCTTGAAGTCAGTAACAGCAGGCACGACTCTTCTTCAATCAACAGAGCCCCATATCCTCTACTGTGACATTATAAGCTTTGCGACACTAACCAAGCACTGTCATTTATTGACTAGGAGAATGTCAACGGGCCGCATGCTCACAATGCGCGCGCGCGCCGGCTTCACGTGGTAATTATTAACTCGATTAAACTGACGGAGGCGACAGAATTCGGGCTGGGACAATCTCGGCAGTTTTCACTACACAAGCAGGTGGCGACCCGTCACAAACCTGTCCGCGACAATTTAAGAACCACTGCCCTAAAGCGCCCCGCCCCGCGCACCTTTCCCGCTTCACACTTCAACCATTTGTGAATAATAATAAACTATTTGTTAATAACAACAAAGAAGACATACTAACCTTGCCTAAGTAAACTTTCAGGGAGTTACAAACTACAAATCTTGGGAAAAGAAAAATGTTTTCAGCCACTAACCTAAAGATGAAAGCAGATAAACGAATGAGGCACCCCACAGTGTTTACCTCCATCGGTGTCTTTATCACGAATGGGGAAAAAGAGCGGGAGACGCTTCTGATTGAGCCCTCGCAGGCAGAAGTAATCGAACCCTCATCACACCGCAAAGGCAAGATTTAGAATTAAAGAAGACATCATATGTGCATCCATTACATAGTCACTCTGGTTTAACTGTCCCTTCCTAATTTCTAACCCCCCCCCCCCAAATTTAAATTGTTTATTTTATAAGGATTTACTTCATATATGACTAGGCAAGAGTGCCATTGTACTTTACTATACTGCTTTACTAGGGGGCTCTGCTCCCTGCTCGCATCGCTCGCCAAACCTGCGGCTTTGCCGCTCGTGTATAGGTAAACGGATGTACAATTTTAACAGATTGTTATTTTCATGGGAACTCAATTTCTAATACGTCCGATCGTTTAACTCTTTTGATTCCATGTTGCATCGCTTCTCCGTGATCATAAATATAAATCTAACAGAACTGTAGTTTCTTCGAAATTAAACGTGTAGTAGCTTTAATTGTTGCGGGACCACAGATTCTCATAGCGTATGGTCCTGAATCGTGTAAATTTACATCTGTGCATTGAATGATGCGAATGCGAACAGATTATTGTAGATTCAGATATTTTGCCTGTAGCGTTTGTGGCTTTCACTTTCTCCAAATAACAAATCTTTTATTTCTCGCGGATACGCCTCTTCATTGGGAAGAAACACTACTTTTCCCTGATGGCAACACGAATTAGACAATCTATAAATCTCTGACTTAAAGTTTAAACTACATACTTCTTTCATATCACCTATGTCCATACTGTATTCGATCTCTTTTCGCTGTTCTGTTATTGCACGAGTAATAATTTCCGTTTGTTTGCACTAATGCGATCTTTACTATCAGTTTTTTGAGACTTTCGAATTTTAGTACTTTCATTATCTCTAAGCTGATCCGCATGTGTATCACGATAACGTTTTTGAATTGTTTACCACTTTCTACTTTGTCTTCTACTCTTTGTATTTTATTTCCGCCCCCACTTGGACCTGCTAGGTTTTCAGTTCCACTCCATCCCGTCTGATTATTACTTTCCTTATTTTCCAAATTTGCACTTAGATTAATATTGTTCTTTTTTGAATTCTTTTCTCTCCAACGCTTTTGGGCCTCTTTTCGACAAACTGCCCTTTCTTCTTCGTTTAGTCATTAATGTGTAATCCTAAACATATAAAATTATTGTCCAAAAAAGGACTACATTGAAGGAAACGAATAGACTGTATGTATAAAAATACAGTCCAGAAAAGCTTCTTTAAAGGATGAAACTGAGAAATTTTCATAAACGACTTAAAATGCGGAAAACTAAAAGAACTGAGAGCGCTGGAAGTGAGTCTGACAAAACCGGAAATGGCTGAGAGGAGGGCGGGACTTGAACAAATCTCTTGGCAATAGTCTTGTCTCCTCTCAAGATTTTCTTTTATAATAGAGATATATATATTTGTGTTTTGTGCAATATTACTATTGTATATAGTGCAGTATTATGATGGTGTCATGTACTGGATATTGTGCTGATTAATTATATTTACCTTGTTACAGCTATGGATCAAAAGCCAAAAGAAATACTAAGCAAATACAGTCGTGTGCAAAAGTAAGTACACCCCATTGACTCTGTTGACATTTTGATCAGGCGGACAGTAGATCTTCATGCAGACAGTTGCCTACAGATAAAGGTGACAGACCTAAACGAATGACACAAAGAACTGACCTTCGGTATTCGGTACTCTCATAATGTAAATGAGCAAAAATGCACATTTGTCACATGGAAGAAGTAAGTGCACCCCAGTATTTATCACCACTCCAGGTCCATCAAATCACAATCAGGTGTTCCAGAGGAGGTACAACTGATTCGAACCTCCTTATGGGGGATGAAGGTGGAACCTGTCTTATTCAAACCGGTGCTATCAAGGGGTCTGCTGGTCTCTTTGTTGCTGATGTGTGTGGTGTCGTCACATCAAAGGTCAAAAGGGCTCTCACAATGCAGGTCATGTGCCTCATTCAGGACTCCGTGAGCAACACAAAGTCAAACCAGCGGTGCCCACCTGCTTACAGGTTCAAGCCGTTAATGAAGAGTACCAGTCTGATTTACATTTCAGCTTTTGATATCTTTACTTGCCCGTTTACACATCTGCATCCTTTTAGGGCATTTATGCCTGTGCCAATCGACTTACACATCCACAGTGACAATGTCTATGCCCCCTGCTCTCTCCTTCAGGTTGTTGAGACCTGTGCCCGCCCTGTAAACAAGGCACCCAACTGCTTCCAGGACCATGGTGTCAGTGCCAGAATGCATTTGCTCACATGTCCACAGTGCCAAACTCTGCACCCTCCTAAGGTGACCATGGCATGCCACCTGTTTACATGACCACATTGTCCTTGGCTGGAAGTGCCTGATTGTATTTTCAAGGTGGCATTACCTTTATTTGCCTACAAACACATCCAGGGTCTGTCTCAATGCCTGTGTCCACCAGCTCATTCAATCTGTGCCACACACACTTACACATTTAATGCCAACGCCGGCAGCCGCCCACTTACATGGCCAGGGTGTCAGTTCCTGCGTCCGCGTTGTGAAACGTGTTAGGGAACTTAAGCTTCAGCTCTAGAGTGCCAGACAACGCGACCTGCTGGAGCGTACCGACTACTGAAATGTTCAGGCAGGACGCCAGCAAGAAAATAAAAAGTCTGATCAGTCCGAGTCCTTACTGGCCTGGTGTGCAAAGCGATGTGTAAGGCACGATCAGCCGAGCTGTAGATACATCAAGAGGTCCAGGAAGAAGACAAATACATAAAGAGCTGGAATACTGAGAGTGCAAAGAGCAGCAGGTGCCCCACACTCACACACTTCATTTAACCAATGAAGTAAAACAAACTCCCCCTGTAATCAAGAGAGCAAAATGCAAATGGCAACGCACCAGGGCCAAATAATTAAAAGGTGTGGCGGCCCCCACAAGCCCCTGCACAGTCCACAAAAAATGAGATAACAAATCCCAAGAAGCACCTCTCCTCGATGACCAGGGATTGAACGGGATGGAGAATGTCATGAGTCAGAAGAAAACAGACAGTGACTGCCTCCTGGTGGTCTCGAAGGCAGAACAAAGGCTGACTACTCGCACCCCACAAAAAACTGCAGTCTGATATCTCTGGAGCCTCCACCCTGGAGCTTAAGTAGGTGGAGCTGAACACTTCATTGCATTGAGTCAGGTGACCCTCCCACAAAAGCTTATCTTATCCATACTCTAACTGGGCGGGGTTCTGGAGGTCAGCAGCTAGTCTCTATTAGCGGCCATTGCAGTAAACTCCTCCCACGTGGACTGCCCATTGGAGTCAACTGCACCTACTTGGAGCTCCAGGTTGCAGAGATATAAACTCGCACAACTGGGTCAGAACTGTGTCCTGTAGGGGGGGCATAACAGAGCCACAAACCCACCCATACAAGTCTGAGGTTCAAATAAATACATTTATTAACAAGAAGACCTCAAAGGCTTGATCTTCATTCTCCATTCCTCCCTGGTGAGCTTTGTCCTCCTCCTCCTCCTCCTCTCCCAATTCAGACTCCCCAAGTGAGGTGAGGAGACTCCCTTTATGCTGGACCCTGGAGGGCTTATAGTCCCAATACAACTGTATGGGGGAAGCACTTCTGGGGCAGGTGAAAGGTCAACAGGGCAATCTAGTCCTGTTGGGCAGCCCAGTGGGGCTTTCACCTACCCCAGAAGTGAATCCTCCATACAAATGTATTGGGCCTATGGGACTAAGTTGCCCTATGGGTCTGGGCATGGGAGATCCAACAAAGGGGTGCTGCCTCTAAGCACATGGGACAGGGGGGATTCCCCTGATAGGTGGTCTCCCCCCCGTCCTTGCATTATTTATCATCTGTCTGATACCTTTATTCAAGGCAACGTACACCCCCTGACACACAACTGGTTCCATTTCTTTCTGTTTTTCCAACCAGAGCACAGGCAGGTGAAGTGACATCCTCAGGGTTACACAGTGTCGGTAGCAGAAACTGAACCCTCCACCTCCAAGGTCATGCCCACTATGCCACCGATCCCATTCAGGAAGCCCAACCAGCCGCGCTTGTTTTAAACTGACAAGTACCCATGTCAGCCTCCGTGTCATGCCAAGTGTGGCATCATGGCGTCAGTGGAACTCAGCACTCTGCCCTGTCAGCTCTCTTTTCAGTACGACAACTGGATGGACACACCACACTGAAAACATTAAATGCTAAACACATCCAAGAGAAAGTAACTGCTGGACAGACAGAAATTTGCATAACCACCTTAACAAAAAGATAAATGTCTGTGTGCTCGTCCGGTTATTATGTCTCTGTCATTCCAACAGATGGTACATCACAAATCTTTTATAGTAATGCACAGAGGGCACAGCTAGTACTTACAGCGGGTAAAGAAAAGAGCCCCCCCCCCCTTTGTAATAGTCCCATTGTTTTGCTTTACAGCCTTAAATGTAAACACACACAAACTAATATTTCCTCCCAGATTTACCTACTCAATGCCACCTCTAACATCCAAGTGAAAGATATCACAGCTACAGTTCAGAAAGAATGATAAAAAATCAAACACAAGGCCTACTGAGATTAGTAAAGGATCAGGCCCCCCCATGTCAATGTCATTTTGTTGACCGCCCTTTTGCTTTAATGACAGCCTTGAGTCCGTTGGGATTCTTCTCTATCAGCTTTACACACCTAGATATTTGCCCCCCACTCAACTGTTCAAGTTCGGTCACATTGGACGGATAGCGTTGCTGGTCTGCTATCTTCAGATCTTTCCACAGATTTTCACTGTGATTTACATCTGGGCTCTGACTGGCCACACCAGGACATTCACTATCTTCTCCTTCAGCCACCATGTGGTCCATTTT
Source organism: Polypterus bichir lapradei (assembly GCA_026402145.1). Lineage (NCBI taxonomy): Eukaryota > Metazoa > Chordata > Cladistia > Polypteriformes > Polypteridae > Polypterus > Polypterus bichir. Next base: position 4,079,938 of record JANRMT010062861.1, on the reverse strand, counting down.
GCTGTGTGCTTCAGGTTGTTTGTCGTGTTGAAAGGTGAACATTCTGCCCATCTTCAACTTTCTGGCACAGGGTAGCTGGTTTTCCTCAAGTATTTTGCTCCATCCATTTTTTCTTCTACCCTAACGAGAGCTCCAGGCACCCCCCCCCCCCCCCACAAGATGCTGCCCCCTCAATGCTGTACTGTAGGTATGGTGTGTTGTGGATGGTGAGCTGCATTGGTGGACCGTCTGGTATTGAGGCCAAATAGTTTGATTCTTGTCTCAACTGACCAGAAGACCTTCTCCACTTGGCATCAGAATCTTCAAGGTGCATTCTGGGAAAGCTCAAACGAGCCTTCATGTGGCCTTTCTTGAGAAGTGCGACCCTCCCGAACAAGCCACAATGGTGGAGCGCTTGTCAAATTGTTGTCACTTGCACACCATTAATGACCACTCTTTGCCATCAAATCCTGTAACTCCTTCAAAGTGGCCATTGGCCTCTTGGTAGTCTCTCTTACCAGTTTCCTCCTTGCTCTTCCACCCAGTTTGGAGGGTCCTAGTAGTACTAAACACTGAGCTCCTTGGGATTGATAAAGCCTTTGAGATGTTTATGTCTCCATCTCCTGCCTTACGTCTGTCCACAACTCTGTCCCTGAGATCTTCTGAAAGTGGCCTGCCACCCATAGTCAGTTGTGTGCTGTCAGTGGCACTACCAGGGAAGGGAATGAATGCTCCAGGAAGAGCTTCACTAATCACACTCATTACAACTGATCACAGGTGGAAGGAAGCCAGTAACCACAATGGAAATGGGGGGCACTGACACCTGATTGAGTTTGGGGGGGGGGGGGTCCTTTATTAATCCCAGGATTTCTTGTGTTTTATTTTTTAAAATTCTTCTGAACTGTAGCTGTGATATCTTTCACTTGGATGTTAGAGATGGCATTGAGTAAGTAAAGCTGGAAAAAATATTGGTTTGTGTGTTTACATTTAAGGCTGTAAAGCAAAAAAAAAGGGAATATTTCGAAGGGGGGGATTCTTTTAGATACCCACTGCATATAAATACATAAAGAAATATGCAACAAGGAACACTGTACCGGGTGGCACGGTGGCGCAGTGGTAGCGCTGCTGCCTCACAGTTAGGAGACCCAGGTTCGCTTCCCAAGTCCTCCCTGCATGGAGTTTGCATGTTCTCCCCGTGTCTGCGTGGGTTTCCTCCCTCAGTCCAAAGACATGCAGGTTAGGTGGATTGGTGATTTTAAATTGGCCTTGGTGTGTGGGTGTGTTTGTGTGTGTCCTGCGGTGGGTTGGCACCCTGCCTAGGATTGGTTCCTGCCTTGTGCCCTGTGTTGGCTGGGATTGGCTCCAGCAGACCCCCGTGACCCTGTGTTTGGATTCAGCGGATTGGAAAATGGATGGATGGATGGATGGAACACTGTACCACATGTATTTATACTCATAGTACTGTGCTTTTATTTGTGTATTGATTTATTTATCTATCGCCAAATTCAAGCCTTCCGCCTGCCTACTTCTAGAAAGCACATTAACAGAGTTGAGCTGCAAGGCCTGCCAGCCACCCGATGAGCAGCGATGCCCGCCTGCAAGGCGCTCACTTTGGACTCCTCATTTTTGGCATGAGCTTATAAGGGAACAAAACCCAAGCGAGTATGCAAGGCGACGCCGTTCCCATTCCAGAAGTGGCAGAGGTTGCCGTGACGGGCTCGGCTCTCTATTTAGGAAAAACGATTTTTTTTTTGGGCCACTCTGCTCCTCCCCCACTTTTTCCATTCAGACTTCAATTTGTAAAACTGAAACCCTTTTTTTTTTTTTTTTTTTTTAAATTTTTCTCAGCGTTTATTTATATAAGTCGTGACATCCAGGAGTGCGTTCAAAAAATAAAAAAGAAAACGCTGTACAAAACTCCAGCAGTTTGGTGCCCTGGGGTTCAACAAGTACGAGGTGACTGGAAGTGCAATACCACGTCCTATGAGACACACACTACATGGCACCTCCATCCAGACATCTATTCTCCAAACCTCCTTATCCAGAGCAGGGTCTCCTCTGGGGAGCTGCCATCTCAGACAGCACTGGGCGCAAGGCATGAACAATCCTTAGAGGCGGGCGCCACTCCATCTTAGAGTGAACACACAAGCACGACGCCCAGTTTGGCATCACCTCGCCACCTAAGATCAAATGTCTTTGGACTGTGGCAAGAAACCCACAAGAGCACAGGGGGGAACACGCAAAACCCACACCAGAAACAACGTGCAGTGAACATCGCGTGAGCCCCTTCTGTGATGTATTTTAGTGTGAACGTCGTCAGGCCGCTCTCGCTCGTTTCTGAGGACAACTTCTACTCTCTGGGCCTCCACCTGGGGAGAGGCGGGCAAGAAAATCAGGTAACACGTGAGAGAGACAGAAATAACACGTTAACGAGACGCCCTTCAAAAATAAACTTAAATAAAGTCCAGCTGACAGGCGCACATGGACCACCGGCCACTATGAAGAGAGGCAGCCCGGAGGCTCCTTAGGGACCCGCCTTTCATCTTCATGTTGCCTTAAAAAGGCCCGTCCTGTGGAAAGAGAGAGGCAGACAAACAGGGGGCTGGCGGGAAGGGCACTCCTCACACCAAAAGAATCTGCGGCCATTATGTGATTAGGGAGTCATGAAGTCGCTAATGGGCCAAACTGGAATGCTGTGAAGAATGCCACCCAGCCGTGTGACAAAGCGGCAACTGCTTGGGCAGTCCTGGGATTGATAAGACAGGCAATATATTAGACAGAGAGATGTGAAAGGCGCTATATAACAGATACAGACATGACAAAGGTGCTATATGATTGAGAGAGAGAGAGATGTAAGAGACACTATAAGGTGGATGTCTAGACAGACAGATAGATCGATAGATGGATGTGAAAGGCGATATATAATAGATAGATAGATAGATAGATAGATAGATAGATAGATAGATAGATA
>JANRMT010062861.1:4003166-4074223 GCA_026402145.1 Polypterus bichir lapradei | reverse complement strand
TTTTATTACTACAAATGTTTGTGATGCGCCATGTGTTGGAATAACAACTGCAATGGATTTTATTACTACAAATGTTTGTGATGCGCCATCTGTTGGAGTAACAACTGCAATGCATTTTATTAATACATGCATTACAAAATACATTCCAATAGCCGGTGCACTGCAAATGCTAACGGTGGGGTCTGCGTTGATTACGTAGTTGTCAAACCGTCTTAGACGGGTAGCACAGCTAGTTATTTGAAATATGGCTGATGCCTTTATCCGCTGTGAATTTGCCCCATTTGAGATTCCATTTCTTTTGTTTTTTCCTGTTGGAGTACAGGCAGGTGAAGTGAGCAGCTCATGGTCACACAAAGTAAATAGCAGGATTTGAACCCACAACCTCGTCTGCTGAAGGCCCCAATGCCCTAACCACTATGCCACATTGCCTTCTAAGTTTGTGGTCCAGTAGCTGGTGCACTACAAACATTAACATCGAGGTCAGCATTGATTACTTCGAGTACAACCCTGACTTAGATGGGTAGCACAGCTTGTACACTGTACACTATATGAGGTGAGAGGTCGATGTTAAGTCACAAATCGGCCAAGTCAGGAAAATCAGTTTCCTCTAAATTGCCCTTCTGGGATCTACCACTTTGTAGGGTTTTCACATGAAACTCCCCACTGGGAAGCGCACATCTGCTCCACGGCCTGTGAATACAGCAAAACCAAAGGACAGTACAGGATTTGACAGATGTGTAGTGCGACCTGTCACCCTAGTGGTGGCAGCACTGGGCAGACAGGAAAGACAGAAGGGAAAAACAAAAATGGAGAAATCCTGGAGGGAGAGATTAACCGCTGAAGTTTTTGCCAAGGGTGCCCTTACCCAATACCTCCTTTTTGGGGTCTGCTGAATATTTGATCATTTTGTAAATTTTGTGCCCACCATCTTTTGAATGCATGTCTGCTTCACTGCACTCGCAAACCATGTACTGCCCAGGAGGAACGACATTCAGGAAAGCTGACCCTCTTCTCCATGAAATATACAACACTTTCCTTTCTTTTCCTCTCATTTTTAATTTGGACGTAATCTTTATTAAACGAATGCTCCTCCCAAAAATGATGTAGTTTTACGTGACTTGGCCCAGAACAGAGGCAACAAAGTTTGTAAAAGAAAGAGGGTCTGACATTTTATATAAGGGGGGCCTGGAAGTACAGTCATGCGTGTATAAAAAGGGGGATCAGGCAGATCCAAGTAACTGGAGCTTAATGTGCAGCACAGGCAGCTTAATGGAAGGAATTCATAAAAAGACACGGCAGAAACAGGAGTGGAGTGTCAGATAGCAGGCAACGTGGCCTCAGACAGGGAAGGTCGTGTTTCACGAATACGCCGAATCCTTTGGCCGCTTCCTCCTAAAATTCCAATCAGAGAGGTGCACAGGAGATTATTGATCTCAATTTTCAGAAGGCTTTCGATAAGGTCACACGCCAGAGGTTGGTTATCAAATGTAACATAGTAGGAATTCAAGACGCTGCCTTTAGGTGGGTACAAAATGGGCTCAAACACAGGAAAGGAAAGGGTTACGTATGCTGAGGGGAATGTGTTTCAGAAACGGGTAGCTGACGTTAAAACTGGTGGCCCACAGCTCTCGAAATATAATCAAGAAGCTGGTCAACTGGTTGGGTGGAGTGGCAGATAAAGAGAATCGGGTAAATTGTTTTAGAGGGACCTGCAGATTACAGGCTTGGACGATGAAATTTAATGTATGTAAATGTAACATGAAGGAAGAAAATGACAATTTATGAGAAGGTCCTGGTGAAGTACAGCCATGCTTGAAAGTCTGTGACCTCTTCGAGGTGGACATTACCTTACATGATGTCGACGCCTATGAACCTGGGTGGGCTAGCGCAGGGGTGGGCTGCTGTTCCTGCCTTGTGCCCTGTGATTGCTGGGATAGGCTCCATCTGCACTGGGTAAGCGTATAAAAATATATATCCTCAATTCAGGCTTCCCACACAGACTTCAAGGGATTAATTGAGCAAGGGCAACAGAAATAAGAGGTAAATGAATAAGGACAAAAATGAAACAGATTTGGGAACGATGAACTGGCAAAAATACACGTCTCTCTCTCTCTCCTAGCTGTGTAAGTCTTTGCTGTAAAAAGCCTGAGCTCCTACAAACTATTGAAACCGTCAGGAAAACAAACTGAAATGCAGAGTCGGCGGTTTCGTTCTGCAGACGTGCTCACCCCCCCCTTGTCTATCAGCGGCTAAGCGAGTTTGTCTTTCGTCGGTGGTTTCACTTTGGAGACAGAGTCGCTGTCTTTCAGCTTCATGCTGTAGCCTCACACTTCTTTCTTCTTCTGACTCATTAACTTGGGGCCACTTTGTTGGCTCATGCTGTAGCTTTGCATTTCCGGGCTGAACAGACAGAAATACACACACACTTCCACACGTAGACGTTCATATATAAGGCTAGGTGGCTTTGCCCCCTGCTTGCTTCGCTCGCCCACCCCCGGGTTTGGTTTACTGGATATACAATTTAAAGAGATTGTTATTTTCATGGGAATTGTTACATATGCATTATTTTCACTTTTACTTTAAAACTTTTGTAAAAACAATGCTTGTCCTTTATTTCCGGCCCCGGGCGTGGTTAAATGCCTTTCTCACAGGACGTACAACGCTGCTCGTGATGCGAAGGGGGGTTAGCGTCGATCATTTTAAAGCCTGTACAGCTGCTGTCCTTTTTGCCACTTCATGTCTCTGCTGCTTGCGTTGTGATCGCTTCTCCGTGATCAAAAATATACACCTGACCAAATTGTGTTTTCTTTGAAATTAAACTTGTCGTTGCTTTAACTGTTGCGGGACCACAGATTCTCATAGCGTGTGGTCCATTAGTGTGTAAATTTATGTTTTGTGCATTGAATGATGCGAAGGCGAAAAGACTTTGTTTTCTGCTCTTTGCCTTTTACTTCTGACCTCGCTTTGTCCTGCTATTTTTGGTCCTATAAAATACCAGCAACAGTGTGTGAAAACCTTGTGAAGACTTACAGTAAACGTTTGCCCTCTGTCATTGCCAACAAAGGGTATATAACAAAGTATTGAGATGAACTTATGTTATTGACCAAATACTTATTTTCCACCATAATTTGCAAATAAATTCTTTAAAAATCGGACAATGTGATTTTCTGGATTTTTTTTTTCTCATTTTGTCTCTCATAGTTGAGGTATACCTATGATGAAAATTACAGGCCTCTCTCATCTTTTTAAGTGGGAGAACTTGCACAATTGGTGGCTGACTAAATACTTTTTTGCCCCACTGTATATATTTATTTACTACTACAACTACTACTGTTATACACTTTAACATCTAATTTTTATTTTTATTTATTTATAATTTGTCAACTAAAATATGTGTCACATCTACGTCTATAGCCCTCGCCTTTACCTGCAGGCGGCTTCTGGAGTGAGCAACCCCTGCACTAACCATGAATAAATCCCAAAAAAGAAAAATCTCGTAAGAAAATACAGAGTTTATTTCTGCGTGGACAGAAGTATTTGCCTTCACCGCCAACGACGCTGGCTTACCGGTGTGCTTAATATGTGGCGATAAATTATCAAACAACAAAAAATGTAACGTTGAAAGGCATTTTCGAAAAACAAACACTCAGCATTCACTGAAAAATACCCAAGTAAAGATGAGCGAAAGAGAGCAATTTCGGAAATGCAACGGAAAGCTGAACAGAGCAAACATACTTTCAAAAAGTGGATCACTTCTCCACAGTCAACTACAGCTGCTAGTTTTGTTGCAGCTCAAGAGATCGTAAGGAGGGGTAAGCCTTTCACAGACGGAGAATACATGAAAGAATCGTTCATAAAAATATCAGAGCATCTATTCTCCGACTTTAAAAACAAACGGGAAATTGTTCAGAAAATTAGAGAAATGCCTCTCTCTGCAAACACGGTCAAGGACAGGACCATTAAAATGGCAACAAACATCACCAGTAAGCAAATTTTAAAAAAAGATTACAACTTTTAAAAGTTTATAAGCTGTGTTATGTTTTGTGGCTCCAGACTATTTTTCTTTGGAGGGAGAGGGGGCAGAATGGCTCTTTTGATAGTGAAAGTTGCAGACCCCTTCCCTAGCCCATTTATTTACGGAGGATTCTCCCGGTTTTAACCCTTACAGGTTTCTTATGTGTTCTCAGGGCAAAAACTCAAAACCTTTTACCTTTTTGGACAAACCTCTTCCAATTGCTGTCTCTACGTTTTCCATAGTCCCTCTTTCATTCTGCCTCCGCCTAAACAGAAAGCATACTGAATATGTCCAGATCTTCTGTATGAGAGCTTTGACAAAACACAAGTTGAGTCAATAATAAAAGGTCCATTTCCCTTCATCTCATACCCTGCAAAAAGGTGTAAGTAACTGAAAGTTGACAAACCAGCACCAGAGATTTCTCAGTTCACCTTACTTGGTTATTTAAAATGCTGTCCAGCTGACATCTCATTCTGGACTCCCAATGCCTTCCTGTTGTCCATCTCCAGTGGGACACCCCTTTGTTTCAGGCTGCAGTATCATTAAGAACAGAACAAGTAAATGCACACCAAAAAGAAAAAGAAAAAAGAAAAAAAAACAGCTCCACCTTGTGGATTACATTTGCCAGTGCTGCTACAGTTGACTAGAATTCTTCACTAGGATTAATCAAAATGGAAAAAGCAGAATGAATGAGTGAAGTACACAGGCCAAGGGTTTGGGTGATACCTGAAGCTTGGTAAATTGTTCCTCAAAACAGTATTAAAAAAAAAAACTGAAAATATGCCAACAACTTCACCCTAAGAGAAATACCTGGAAAGCAATGGAGTTAAGGTAATAACAACACCCATCCATCCATTATTTAACCCACTATATCCTAACTACAGGGTCATGGGGGTGTGCTGGAGCCAATCCCAGCCAACATAGGGCACTAGGCAGGAAATAAACCCCAGGCAGGGTGCCAGCACACTGCAGGGCACACACCCACACACCAAGCACACACTAGGGACAATTTAGAATCGCCAATGCACCTAACCTGCATGTCTTTGGACTTTGGGAGGAAACTCATGCAGACACGAGGAGAACATGCAAAATCCATGCAGGGAGGACCCGGGAAGCACACCCGGGTCTCCTAACTGCGAGGCAGCAGTGCTACCCACTGCACCTCCGTGCCACCCGTAATAACTATTTATTCCTTGTACAAGTCAAGTTGGGGAGTATGCACTGGTACAGCGCGTTGCCGCACCCACCACACGACCAAACAACTAGAGATCCTGGGTGGCAACCCCCCAGGATGTCACGAGGTCCAGTCCTACCTTCCAAAAATGACCCTCTATCTGCTGCAGCCAGGTGTTACGTGGGCGACCCCTTCGTCCAGCTACTCGGGTGCCCAACAATGAGGATCATACGAGCTGGATCACCCTAAGGGAAACGCGCCACATGGCCGTAGTGCCATAACTGATGCTCCCTCACAATGCAGATCATGTGCCTCATTCGGGACTCCATGAGCAACACAAAGTCAAACCAGCGGGACCCAAGGATTTTCCGGAGAGACACACACATGAAGGAGTCCAGTCTTTGGCTCAGGTCACTGGATAGCGTCCATGTCTCACAACCAAGCACCAGGACTCTAAAGACTTGGACCTTCGTCCTTTTTCTGATATTGGGAGCGCCACACACCCCTTTCTAGCAACCTCATGACCCATCATACTCTCCCAATCCGTCTACTGACTTCACAGGAAGAGTCACATGAATGTCATTGCCAAGGTAAGTAAACCTCTCAACAAGGTTGACACTCTCTCCAGACAGACACACTGCTGATGGCCGTGTCCAAGAGGTCATTAAAGGCCTGGATGTTGGTTTTTTATCAGGACACTCACAAGCCCAGCCCCTTCACTCAGTCTCTCGAGAGCCTCAATCAGAGCCTCCATTGACTCCATGAAGATCACAGCATCTTCGGCAAATTCATGATCCGTGAATCTTTCTTCACAAACAGATGCCCCAAAGCCACTGGACCCCACAACCTTTGCCCAACACCCAGTCCATACAAGCATTGAGTAGGAGCAGAACACACCGCTGACGAACCCCAGAATCAGCTAGGGAAAAGCAGAGGGTCTGCCTCCACTCTGCACGGCACTCGCAGTACCAGCGTGCAGGCCGGCCATGATATCCAGCAACCTCGAGGGGATCCCGCAAACCCTCAGGATGTCCCACAGGGCAGCTCGATCAACTTGAGTTAAACGCTTTGCGAAAATCAACAATGGCTGCAAAGGAACTCTGTCGATATTCATGTTTGTGCTCCTTAAGAACCCTCAGTGCCAGGATGCAGTCGATGGTAGACTTCTTAGGTGTAAAACCAGACTTTTCCGGTCGCTGGTAGGTGAGCAAGTGATCACGGATCCTATCGAGGACAACCCTAGCAAGGACCTTATCCGGCCCCGAGAGCTGTGTTATCCCCCTGTAGATGCTGCAATCCAGGCGATCACCCTTCCCTTTCCAGATAGGGACAACAAGTCCCGTTTTCCAGTCAGTTGGGATGATGCCAGTCTCCCAAATGGAAGCAAAGATTGCTTGTAATGCCAGGAGGACAGCCTTACCTGGAGAAGTTCACCCCAGATACCACAGATCCCTGCAGCCCCCCATCCCCCCCCCAAGCTGGTTCACCACCTGTGCCATCTTAGTGAGACTGGGGGATTCACAGCTAATTGGAAGATTAGCCACAAGAACCGTGGACCAGAGATATCCAATGTCCTAGCCGGAGGATCAGCTTTGAACAACTGCTCAAAGTAGCCAGCCCAGCGGGTCACAACTGCAGTGTCATCCGTAAGGACCGTCCCATCAGCCACCCTGACTGCGACTCTCCGAGGAACATATTCAGATGTACATAATGCTTTGATTCTTCTGTAAGCAGGACGTGGGTCGCTAGACCACATATGTGGTGGATTTTAGGAGGCCCAGGCCCCTCATGGACCCTGAGATCATCAGAGGTGCAGAAGGTGCAGACCTATAAATATCTGGGAGTGCAGCTGGATGATAAATACTTCCTCAGAAGGCTGGTGTCCTTCAACATCTGCAATAAGATGCTGCAGTTGTTCTATTAGACGGCTGTGGCGAGCACCCTCTTCTACATGGTGGTGGGCTGGGGAGGCAGCGTAAAGAAGAGGGACGCCTCACGCCTGAACAAACTGGTGAGGAAGGCAGGCTCTATTGTAGGCACGGAGCTGGACAGTTTGACATCCGTGGCAGAGCGACGGGCGCCGAGCAGGCTCCTGTCAATCATGGAGAATCCACTGAACAGGATCATCTCCAGACAGAGGAGCAGCTTCAGTGACAGACTACTGTCACTGTCCTGCTCCACTGACAGACTGAGGAGACCCCACACTATGTGACTCTTCAGTTCCACCCCATGGGTAAACGTTAACATTATACATAGTTATTGTCTGTTATACCTGCACTTTTATCACTCTTTAATATTGTTTTTTATCAGTATGCTGCTGCTGGAGTATGTGAATTTCTCCTTGGGATTAATACAGTATTTATCTATTATATAGTGCCTTGCTCCTCTATCTTTCACTTGCTCACAGATTCCTCTAACAAACGCCTCTTTATCTGCCCTCAGAGCCCTCGCAGCTGTCCTTCTCAGTTCCCAGTACAGACCAGAGTTGCCTTTGAGCCGTGCGCTGAGACTCCTCTCAATGATATCCAGGGTGCCCTGCGAGATGAAACACTTCTTTCTGGGAACACCGGTAACACCAACACAACCCTCAGCAACCTTCAGGGTCTTATCACGGAAGGTCTCCCACAACACATTAGGATTGGCAGTCGTACCCAAATCTGAAAGTTCCTCACACAAACTGTGTGCAAACTCGTTAGGAATTAGTTTGCATTTCTTGTACGGCCCCAAAAAAAAAAAAAAATCAAAAATCAAAGCTCAAATGAGCTTTCGGAGGACCTGTTTTTTTTGATGGACCCCCAGCCTTGACCCCCTAAGTCGACAAGAAAAAACTCCCCCAAAAAAATGGGGTAAATACAACACACAAAGCAGAATACAAGTAATCCTCTTCACTAATAAGCTTTTCTTTTTTTAATAAAATTATATTACAAAAACCTGTACAAATCCATAAGATTTTGTTAATGTATACTCTGAAGCCCAAAACTTTTTCAGCAGCTGGGCACAGAGATCAGATTAAATTAAGGAATTGGCAAAAAAAAACTAGTAAAAGCTCAATGTAAAATCCTCCAAGAAATGTAGCGCTCATCTCGTCCAGAATATCCAACATTAAAAGTGCAATTAAAATCTGATTCAATGGCAGAGGACGGCAAAAATGCACAGAACTGTCAAGTCCACCTCCTCATTTTCTAACATCTACCTCCATAATTTTGCAGCTCTCTGGTATTTGATCCGGCATAGTCTCTAGTCATCTGCAAACAGAAATGAAAAGAAAAAAAATATATAAATGAACAAAGCAACAGAGTTAGAAACCCTAATGACAAAAAGTAAGTCCCAGCCATATATTCCACCTGTCAGCAATCTTATGTTGCACCATGGGATTGAAAAAGTGAAAACAAGAAAGCACATTGAGCACTTTACCCCAATTTTGGCTTCCCTTCACTGGCTTCCAGCTCGTTTTCGAATCCATTTTAAGATCCTTGTATTTGTTTTTAAATCCTTTAATGGTTGTGCCCCATTTTATTTGTTGGAACTGCTGCACCCTTATGTACTGTCTCGCTCTCTCAAGTGAGCAAACCAGATGCTTTTACATGTTCCTGAGATATGCTGCAAACTCTGAGGTGATCAGGCTTTTTCAGTTGCAGCTCCAAAACTCTGGAAGGATTTGTCATTGCACTTTAGGCAGGCTCCTTCACTTGCTGTCTTTAAATCTTATTTAAAAAACGCACTTTTACTCCCTGACCTTTGACCCCATGTGAGATGTTGACTATCTGTGTACTTTTTTTTTATTATGAATTTCTTCAGCTTTTATGTGTTTCGGTTTCCTTTACCTTTTGATTATTGTGTGCTATATGTTGGGTTTTTATTGTACAGCACTTTGCTCAGCATAGATAGATAGAGTGAAAGGCACTATATAATAGATAGATAGATAGAAAAGGCACTCTACATAAATAGACAGATCTCTCTATTATATACAAAAAATCCTGAGACAAGACTTTTTTCAAGAGACGACTTTTTTCAAGTCCCGTCCTCTTCTAAATCATTTCTGGTTCACGGCCCACGCCCGCGGTCATCTCACCTCTCATTGGTGTGAATGCTTTTGTCAGACAGTTCCTGCTCTCTTAGCGCTTATAAATTTGTACGTTTTCCTCACTTTAAGTTCCCAATTAAAGAAGACATATTATGTCCAAATCTTATTGCAGAATTTCATCACAAAGGGTTATCAACAGAAGAAATGAGGACACGGGCCATCCTAGCACCAAGGAACGATGAAGTCAAACAAATTAATGGCAAAAATGTCGATCGGTTACACAGCAAATTGGTTAAATGTGCATCAATACGCATGCTTCCATACATACCGTCACACATGAGTGACTAGGGAGCAGCGCGAAACCACAAGACAGGGGACTGCGACGTGGTGTTAACCGCTCTCTCTTTATTTTAACAGGAGAGATGAGAAAACGACACCTTGAATTTGTCTCCAAAACTCTAGGCCAGGAGTCCTCAATCACAGTCCTGGAGGGCCGTAGTGGCTGCAGGTTTTTGCTCGAACCCAATTGCTTAATAAGACGCACTTATTGCTCGAATAACATTTCTGCTTCACTTTAGTTGACTTGCTTGTTAAATTTTTGAACCCTTATTGCTTATTTTAGTCTTAAACAGCTGTATTATTGGTTTTTAATTGCTCCTAATTAGCAATAGCATGCAAATGACAACAGAGACCAGCATTTCTCTATTTAGTTTGTTACCATTTACACCTGTGTGTATTTATCTGCACTATTTGGTTTAATTAAATACTTGGAAGTTAAATGAAGAGAAAAAAGTGAAGGACTGAGAATTACTCCTCTATTTTAGCCTTCAAATTATTTGGATGATATGCTTAGAAAGGGGAAGAAAATCTAGGATATGAGAATGACCTGACATAGCAGAGTTAAAGCACTAGCAAGCCATGAAATTAAATTATTGGCAAGAATTGTTTTCTAATTAAGCAACCATGTTAGAACAAAAACCTGCAGCCACTGCAGCCCTTCAGGACTGTGATTGAGAAACCCTGCTCTAGGCAGACGTCCAGGCCGCTTCCGGGTTCCTTTGCTTCCTCCGGTCTTTCACCGATGACGTCACCACTATCCCAAGACCCTCGGCGTCTCGTTTCGCAGCATTCCCACTTCCATTCCCACCTCATAAAAATGTCTGTGTTCTCCCTACTGGTTGTCTTTTGTGTAACCCATGACTGAACGTATTGCTGTCTTTCAGAGTGCTTTACAGTATACGGGGACTGAAACCCCAAACCTTAATCTTGGTTTCTCTGTGTTTCCTTTAACTATACGTACATAAATAAATCAAGTGTGTGTGTGTGTGTGTGATGAACTGGCACCCTTTCCAGAGATTGTTCCTGCCTTGCACCCTATTCTGTACAGAATAAAGTGGGTTTGAAAGACGGACGGAGAGATGGATTTACCCTCTTTTGTTACCGATAGACCATTCAGTGAACTTCACATATTAAGCCATGTATTTCCATCCTATTTTTCACATGAAGTATCAGCCACTTTCACATCTTAGTGAATTTAAACAGAACGTTCTCAAACATCTCTAATGGACAAGATAAGAAATCTACTTAGCACATGCTGATCACCAGTCAGTGCATGGGATGGTTTGATTACCTGATTGCTACAAACTCCTCGAGTCTTAGCTGCTTGGAGCCCAGCCTGTCCTCACCTGTCCCTTTTATTTTTTTTAAATGGTTTCTTGGTAGCTCATTTCACTCATGGGTCAATACTGAATTAGCTTCCAAAGTAAAAACAAATCTTCATAATTCTCTTTTCCTTTCAGCTCTCTCTTCAACTGCAGTCACACTCAGACGTTCTGCTGGTTTAGGCATTTAAGTGCGATAAAAATGCCCACTCAAAAATATTTTATAGGGGCCATTCATTTTATCACTTGGACTTTTGATTTGTTCCTCTTCTAAAAATTTACGCCGTTGGCCGTCTGAAACTGTAGACCTCCTAGAGGAAGATCTGGCAGAAACTAGGCCAGGGGTTAGCCTGTATTTTCTGGTAACACCCGCAGTACACGAAGCATGCCTTTGTTTGCGTTTTCTGGAAGATTCTCTGATAACTGAAGTGTAAACAAAAAGAAAATGGAATGATTATTATTGGTACAGCTCGTCTCTTTGAGAATACACAGCAACTGTGAAGAGGCTTCTTCCTGGTCTCCCTCCTGCTGGAGTTTTATTAAGCACAGTCCACTGGTTGGAGACTCCATTTAGTGACTCGCAGTGTACTGGTGGGATAATCTGAGATCCCCTTGAATAATTTACAACCAGGACAGAAAAACCAAGAACAGTCTGGTTTAGATAGTTCCGGTTTTTGCTACTGCAAACGTCTAAATAAGAAGCAGTTTAGGAAGTGAAAGGGTGCCTGACTGCCAGAGCACTATAGAAGGCTGCATTAGAGTTCAAAAGGGGAGGTAAAAAAATTACCTGAAGTGTGGATTAAGCGACATGAGTTACTCGTGATTGTTTTCACTTACATTTTTTGACATTGTAAGATGTTGTTCAGTAAAAAGATCACCATGGCCTACCATTCTATCTTTTCATTGCAAGATGGTTCACCGGGTTGATCTAAATGGCTCGTACACATTTGGGTTTCTTCAATCACTGAACGTATTATTAGCCAATTGATTTATATACGTTTGTTTACTTAAAGCAACACTCCACCCAAAAATATCTTAATATGTTCCTTACCCCATGTGGTTTATAGGGATGGCTGAGAAAAAATGTTGAATCTCATGCCCACTTAGTATAGAGTTGTTTGTGTAGAAGAGTAAATGCAGTATTTAAAAAGCAAGTTAGACGTATCCCTTCTTTGGTACCATAGGTTTCTTGTCTTAGGACCTACACCAGGTGTGTCCAAATCTGGTCCTAGTGGGCTGCAGGTTTTCATTCAAACTATATTCTCAATTAGTGAGCCGTTTTGCTGCCGATTAACTTGTTTTGCCTTAGATTTAATTGACGTGACTCAGACCCAGTCGTGGCGATACACCATCTGGACCCGCTGCTTTGCTGGCACGAAGTCTTTTCAACTCTCTGCTCACATGGGCTGCTGTAATTGTGGGTGGGGATGTCTCACCTATGCTGTTCAATCTATATACATCAGACTTCCAATAGGACTCAGAGTCCTGTCACGTGCACAAATTCGCTGATGACACTGCTATTGTGGGCTGCATCAGGAGTGGGCAGGAGGAGGAGTACAGGAAGCTAATCAAAGACTTTGTTAAATGGTGCGACTCAAACCACTTACATCTTAACACCAGCAAAACCAAGGAGCTGGTGGTGGATTTTAGGAGGCCCAGGCCCCTCATGGACCCTGTGATCATCAGAGGTGACTGTGTGCAGACCTATAAATATCTGGGAGTGCAGCTGGATGACAAATTGGACTGGACTGCCAATACTGATGCTCTGTGTAAGAAAGGTCAGAGCAGACTATACTTTCTGAGAAGATTGGCATCCTTCAACATCTGCAGTAAGATGCTGCAGATGTTCTACCAGACGGTTGTGGAGAGTGCCCTCTTCTACGCGGTGGTGTGCTGGGGAGGCAGCATAAAGATGAAAGACGCCTCACGCCTGGACAAACTTGTTAAGAAGACAGGCTCTATTGTAGGAGTAAAGTTGGACAGTTTAACATCTGTGGCAGAGCGACGGGCATTAAGCAAACTCCTGTCAATCATGAAGAATCCACTGCATCCACTGAACAGTGTCATCTCCAGGCAGAGGAGTAGCTTCAGTGACAGACTTTTGTCACTGTCCTGCTCCACTGAGACTGAGGAGATCGTTCCTCCCCCACACTATGCGACTCTTCAATTCCACCCGGGGGAGTAAATGCTAACATTTTTTTTTTTTTTTTTTTCATTTTGTTTCATTTTTATTACTATTTAATTTAATATTGTTTCTTTGTATCAGTATACTGCTGCTGGATTATGTGAATTTCCCCTTGGGATTAATAAAGTATCTATCTATCTATCTAAAACATCTTGACAGTGGTCTTAGAAAAAAATAGAACATCAACAGTTTGCTGTGACAGAATGAGAGCAGCAACAAATCATGATATTCAATAATGGCTTTAATTAACAGCAAGAATTGGCTTCTCATTAAGAAACTGGTTAGAGTGAAATTGGCTGGAGTTTGACGTTCCAATTAAGCTGGTCATCCGTTGGCTCGTTTCACATCTCATTTCTGTCTGACTGCCATTTAATGAACAAAACAAATCAATTCAGAGGACTGAATCCTTAAAAACAGGGCTATTAAAATGAAAGGAAAATGAGTTAATTAGCAGTGAAAACGGGTCACTGATAAGGAAAAGGGTTAGAATGAAAACCTGCAACCACTGCGGCCCTCCAGGACCGGAAATGGACACCCCAACTTACACTGTGGTTACCAAGAGGGACATATAGGGTGGCCCATATTTATGTGTACTAAGGGGCTTCGCTCGTCAAACCCCCTGCCTGTGCTACGCACCAGCAACTTCGCATCTCTGCCACTCACATATGTGGATTTAATTTTCACCAAACAACAAATCTTTTAATTCTCGCGGTTACGGCTCTTCATTGGGAAGAAACACTGTTTTTCTCTGATGGCAACACGAATTAGATGAGCTACAAGTCTCAGGCTTAAAGTTTAAATCTGAACAAAAGCCACATACTTCTGTCATATCACTTATGTCCATATATTTCGATCTCTTTTCGCTTTTACCTTTGCGTGAATATCACATTGAATTTTGATTCCATGTTTGGAATTACATCATGACAACACAACATAGAACTGCCCGTGAGTGAATATTGTTTCTTTCTCTCTACACGAACTGTGTCCGACAATAGCGTTCACACAAATGAGAAATGACTGAACTGTGTGCGTGCTTGTAAATGTTTTAGATGTGGGCAGGACTTTTCCAAATCTTTTTGCATAAAAAGTCTGGTCTCACGAGGCTTGAAATTTTCTCTTGCGGGATTTCACGTCTCGTCTCTCTTCCCAAGATTTTGTTATTATAATAGAGAGATGACATTTCACAGGCTGTAGCATTTAAACTATTGCATGAAAATTATCGAAAATGGCATCACTGTGTAGCTTCAGAATGGGAGTAACGATGTGCTGGACCCCTGCTGTGTTCTTAATGTTCATGTTCCATTATGTTACTTGATAATAACATTGGTAGTTTCCTGACAATAACGCCTTTTCAATCACATACCGTAAATACTGACGTATAAGTCGCGTCTTAAAATCTGAAAAATAGTTCATAAAAAAAGACCCTGACTTACGCGCCAGCAAAAATGCAACACTTAATTACCCCCCCCCCCCAAAATCCAAAAAAAAAAAAAAACAGAAAAAGAGTGCAAACGTTGCTTTACCGTGTGGTCACATAGGCACAATACATAGAAAAGAAAAGGCCGTGTGCTCCATGGTTTTTCCCTCAGGTGGGAGGGCGTTAGCATTTTCCGCATTTGACTTACACAACTGACATCATAAAATACTGGAAATTATATGATAAAATCAAGTCCCGACTTATCCGCAAGTATATGCGGTACATAAATATGGGCCACCCTGTATTTCTTCAAGTATAACTGCAATTCTAAAAGGACACATTACCTGGGAGCATGCAGCCCTGGCTGGATTTAGCTCCTCTTCAGAGATGGCACTTTTTTTTTTTTTTGTTCTTTATTTCGCCTTACACAATTTCTCACATTAGGAATTTGTTAGTTTTCGCATACCCCTTGGGGTCTGAGCACAGGGTCAGCCATTGTACAGCGCCCCTGGAGAAATTGCAGGTTAAGGGTCTTGCTCAAGGGCCCAGCAGAGTAGGATCTCTTTTGGCAGTGACGGGGATTTGAACTGGCAACCTTCGGGATACCAGCACAGATCCTTAGCCTCAGAGCCACCACTCAGCCCACTTTACCAAGGTAGACACACCAACATGATGTACAGAACTCCCTGGATGTGCTAGTCCCGTTTCTTTCATGTATCTATGTATGGAGTTTCGTTCTGTCAATATGGAATCATCTGTCACATGGCCAAATCTAGTTATAATTACTGTGGTCTTAAATTTTCTCTGATGGTAGACTTCAATTCTTCAGTAAACTGAGGAATTTAAAATGATTTTATGATGTTTCCACACTGGTGGGCGAAGTGGTGGCTCTGAAGCTAGGGATTTGCACTGGCAATTGGAAGGTTGCCGGTTCGAATCCCATAAACACCAAAAGTGACTTTACTTTGTTGGGCCCTTGAACCAGGCCCTTAACCTGCAATTGGAGGCCCTCCAACCTGCAGGGAAAATGTGAGGGTTGGTGGCAGAACTGGCACTCCAGCCACCATTAAAAAACCTCACACTGGTTCCATTCCTTCTGAACTAGTGTGGTGCTGAGGTGTCACCCGTTGCATGGCTGCACTGGGTGGGGTCTTAATCTGGGGTCCTGAGTTGTATTTGTCATGTGGTGGGTGTGGCAATGTGCTGTATCAGTGCCCGCTCCTAACCTTGAGACTGGTGAGAACTGATAAAGTTGTGCTACAATTAGCTGTATTATTAAGGTCAAATTGATAAGGTTTTTAACGTTATATAGGAAAGTCCTCTTTAATGAGTCAACTAAATATTTAGACAAATTCCAGAATAATTATCTATACTTAACGTGATGACTGGGCTAATAAATCTTGTAATTCAGTTATTTTTGAACATGAGCCTTTTTTGACCTAATTTGATTGTAGGCATTAATTCATTTGGATGTTATATAAGTTGGTGGAAATAAACCATTGTGGATTAAACTAAACTTTCATTAAAATATTTATAAACACTGTAACAAGTGTACATACGCAATACAATATCTGAGGAATCGAATGTTCAGCAGTTTAAAGAGCCTGCTGTATAGCATTGCTATTATGTTGGTCAAACGTGCAATATTAGTAACTCTTAATTGCATTAAGCTTTTCTAAAGTAGGGTATTGAAAGACTGGCTTCTGTACCGATTTGAAAGGGAGCTGTGTTTTTAGTGTACTACATGGATCGTGGGCCTCCATTTCATATATCCACCACTGCTCTGACTCGGCCCTGCAAGGATCCTGACTCACCATCCCGCTTCTTCTCAGTTGGCTTGCGCAACGCATTCTCCCTGGTAGCTGGCAAATATGGTCCTCGGAGTAATATTCTGTTTCCTCGCTCACCCTTTTCTTGGAGGAAATGGGCAAGCATTCCATAAAGGAGTGGTCTATGGGAGACACAAATTATATAAGAAGTGTATTTGCTGATCTCTTAACACCCAGTTTCACTGTGGAAGAATAGCACCACCAGAAGAATAAAAATAATTTGAACATTATTTTTACATACACTGATCTGGCACTGGCATCTTCAGTGACATTTAGCTCGTTTAAAATAAACTGTCTGTCAAGGGGCACCTCAGGTTGGCCAGACTCTGCAATGATAAAAAAAAAAAAAAAAAAAAAAAGCAACAGTGAGTGTAACGGCCATGCAAGTACTCTTCAAAAATAGTTCAAGGAAAAGTTTAACACTTGTGGTATATTCGGACCCGGACACAGAAGGCAGACACTGAATGTCCCCAAACACACACATTTATAATAATAATAATAATAATAATAAATTGTATTTATTTGTAGGCGCCTTTCTAAACACTCAAGGAAACCGAACAATAGATAAAACACACATTATAAACAAAACTAAAATACAAAAATGAATATCAGATCAATTGTAATTGAAGAGAAAAAGCAGTCTTAAACAAATGAGCTTTAAGTTTAGATTTGAAAAGTGAAAATGATTCAATACTTCTAAGCTCAGATGGTAGTGAGTTCCAGAGCTAGGGAGCAGAGCAACTGAATGTGGTAAGACGGATGAAGGGGACAGTCAAGTGGATGGAGGAAGAGGATCTAAGGGTACGGGAGGGAATCTAAGGTCAGAGAGATATGGAGGGGCGAGGTTGTGGAGAGCCTTAAAAGTTAACAGAAGAATTTTGAATTGAATGCGGAACTGAACTGGAAGCCAGTGAAGCTGCTGCAAGATGGGAGTGATGTGGTAAATAGAGGGGATACTAGTAATGATGCGGATGGGCAGCTGAATTTTGGACCAGTTGAAGCTTATAAAGAGATTTGTGAGAAAGAAAAGGGATTGCAATAATCCAGACGAGAGGTGACAAGGCTATGAACGAGGATAACAGTGGTGTGGGGAGTGACGGAAGGGTGAATACGATTAAAATAAATTTGTGAATTTTCCCTTGGGATTAATAAAGTATCTATCTATTTAAGTTACGCAGGTGGATATGTGGAGTCTGGGAGATGTTACTGATGTGGGACTGAAAAGATAAAGTACTGTCAAGGATGACACCTGTGGGGAAAGGGAGACAGAAGAGTTATCAATAACAAAGGAAAAATGATCAGTTTTGGATAATGTTGATTTTGTACCAATGAGGAGAACCTCAGTTTTGTCACTTGTTATTTAATTTAAGAAAATTTGAAGAAAACCAGGATTTGATTTCTGCTATGCAATCAATAAGCAAGGAGAGTGGAATGGAAAAAGTCGGTTTGCTAGTGAGATGGAGCTGGGTGTCATCAGCATTACAGTGAAAGTTAACGCTATAGTTAACGAAAGATATTTCCAAGCGGAAGGAGGTAAAAAATAAAGAGATGAGGCCCGCAGCGGTTGGTTGGGATGTGAAAGTTTTAAGCTGAATGAACTGAGTGTGGCCTGACAAGGAGGATCTGAACCAATCTAGTGGTGTGTGGGTAATGCCAATTGACCATCAATCAACATTTATTTATATAGCACGTTTTCATACAAAAAAATGTAGCTCAAAGTGCTTTACAAAATGAATAGAAAAATAAAAGACACAATAAAAAAATAAACATAAGTCAACATTAATTAACATAGAATAAATAAGGTCCGATGGCCAGGGTGGACAGAAAAAACAAAAAAAAAAAAAAAAACTCCAAAAGCTGGAGGAAAAAAAAATAAAATCTGTAGGGGTTCCAGACCAAGAGACCTCCCAGTCCCCTCTGGGCAAAATCTATTGACGATAATCTATTAAGAAGAGTTTGTTCTTCTGCACTCTGCACAACACAAACACAGTGCACTAATCACCAATATAATACAGTCCTTTGGACTTCCTTCTGCCACCTCCGCTCCTCCCTTTGCAAGCTCAGTCCTCTTCCACCCGACTCCGGCTCCCCGAATGGAGCGAGGCGGCATCTCTTATAGCACACACGGAAAGTACACAAGGTGCCCCACGATTAACATCCAGCAGCACTTCCAAATCTGTTAAGTATTTCTCTCATGAAAAGCAGACAGACAGATTTTGGATTTTATATAAAAAGTGACAGCACTGTGGTCAACTTCAATTGTTTTACATGTGTTATAGAAATACAATTTTTCCTCACTTTTCTTACTTACTCCCTTTCCTTGTGATGTAGGCAGCCTGCTTGTTTGCCTCTCCAAGGATGCAAGGTAAGTGGGTGAGCTTTAAATTCAGATGCCTTGCTAGAGGCTTTAACTGGAGGTATTTATTTAAACAAAAGTTCATTTTACATAAAACACAAAGCATAAAGCAATCTGAAAACTTGTGTGGAGTATTTAACAATGTCTGAGTGACTAACACCTGTAACTACCACTGAGCACAAGTTTAAAATGCTGCATTTCAATACCAACAGTGTAAAACTATCAGTCCGAGAGACCATTTATATACCACAGTACTCTGTCAGACCTCAAAACCCCGCAATACATGTATAAGGCTGAACCAATGTTTAAGACTATTACAAAACTTTATAGAGCCTTGATGGATTTACAAGGAGATTCATCCTTGTACATTAAAGAAAGATGGGAGAAAGAAAGTGGGATTATCTTCTCAACCGAGGACTGGGAAAATATATGTAAACAACAATGGGCAACTTCCCGTTCTCCATATTGGAGAGAATTCTGCTGGAGAAATACTATTAGGTTTTTCCTTACCCCAAAACAGAAAAACTATTTTCAAGGCAACTCATATTGTTGGAGACATTGTGGCTCACAGGAAGCGAACCATTTTCACATATTTTGGAGATGTCCTAAAATTAGAGGTTTTTGGAAAGATATACATAAGGTACTGGAAATTACTTTAAACATTACAATTGATTTCAGTTTTAAGGTACTTTATATGGGCACGGTGTCAATGGTTTCCTGGGAAGGGAAAAATAAATACATGTATAGAATAATTCTTGCTTCAAGTAAAAAAGCTATTACTAGATGCAGGTACAAACCTAATCCGCCACAAATACAGGATTGGATTCATGTTGTAAAAAATGTGTTTATAATGGAGAAAATTACTTTCAGTATGAATAACCAAATAGATCTGTTTGTCGATTTTTGGTCTAGGTGGATTGGGTATATAACCCCTATTGAACCAGATGTTTTTCTGTTATAGAACCTGTGTTTTATGAATAGGTATTGTCTATACATCCCCTGTCTTCTGTAAATAGTTTTTTTTCTTTTTTTTCTATAATTGAGAGATAACCCAAAGAGATATATTGATCTGTTTTATGCCATGAAGAGCTTTTTTGATAATATATAAGCTATATCTGTTGTAAACGTGACAAAAGTCATAAACAGATGTATTGGATTGTATCTCTTTTCAATAAAAACTTAAAAAATAAAAAAAAAAAAACCCGCAATACAGATCAACACTGAACAGCCCCGGACTTCAGATCCTGCTTTACATCATGCTGGATTGTAATGGAATATTTTACTTTATACCCTGCTGCACGGTGTATCAATTTGACATTAATGTACTTTTGCTTTTCAGCTGGCCACCATGCAAGGCAAAATTACAAATAAATATTCATGGACATACAGCGGGTATAGAAAAGAATCCCCCTATCGAAATATTCCCATTTTTGTTGCTTTACAGCCTTAAATGTAAACACACAAACCCAATATTTTTTTCTAGCTTTTCTTACTCAATGCCATCTCTAACATCCAAGTGAAAGATATTACAGCTCCAGTTCAGAAAAATTCTAAAACAAAACAAAACACAAGAAATCCTGAGATTAATAAAGGACCCCCCCCCTCCTAAACTCAATCAGGTGTCAGTGCCCACCATTCCCATTGCGGTTACTGGGTTTCTTCCACCTGTGATCAATTGTAATGAGTGTGATTAGTGAAGCTCTTCCTGGACCATTCAATCCCTTCCCTGGTAGCGCCACTGACAGCACACAACTGACTATGGGTGGCAGGCCACTTTCAGAAGATCTCAAGGATAGAGTTGTGGACTGACATTAGGCAGGAGATGGAGACAAAAACATCTCAAAGGCTTTATCAATCCCAAGGAGCCCAGTAAAGTCCATCGTAAAGAAGTGTTTGGTACGACTAGGACCCTCCCTGGACTCTCCAAACTGGATGGAAGAGCAAGGAGGAAACTGATAAGAGAGGCAACCAAGAGGCCAATGGCCACTTTGAAGGAGTTACAGAATTTGATGGCAAGGAGTGGTCATTAATGGTGTGCATGTGACAACAAGTGCTCCACCATTGTGGCTTGTTCGGGAGGGTCACACTTCTCAAGAAAGGCCACATGAAGGCTTGTTTGAGCTTTCCCAGAATGCAGCTTGAAGATTCTGATGCCAAGTGGAAAAAGGTCTTCTGGTCAGATGGGACCAAAATCAAACTATTTGGCCTCAATATGAGACGGTCCACCAATACAGCTCACCATCCACAACACACCATACCTACAGTACAGCATGGAGAGGGCAGCATCCTGTTGTGGGGGGCCTGGGGCTCTCGTTAGGGTAGAAGGAAAAATGGATGGGGCAAAATACCATCAAATTCTTGAGGAAAACCTGCTAACCTCTGCCAGAAAGTTGAAGATGGGCAGAATGTTTACCTTTCAACACGACAAATGACCTGAAGCACACAGCAAAACTAACCACACAGTGGCTGAAGGAGAAAAAAGTGAATGTCCTGGTGTGGCCAGTCAGAGCCCAGACGTAAATCACACTGAAAATCTGTGGAAAGAGTAAAGGATAGCAGACGACCAACACTCACCATCCAATCTGAGCGAACTTGAACAGTTCTGTTAAGAAGAGCGGGCAAATATTACTCAGTCTAGGTGTGCAAAGCTGATAGAGAAGAATCCCAACAGACTCCAGGCTGTCATTAACGCAAGAAGGTGGGTCAACAAATTGATATATGGGGGGGGGGGGGGTGGTGTGTGATCCTTTACTAATCTCAGTAGGTCTTGTTTTTGATTTTGTATCATTTTTCTGAACTGTAGCTGTGATGTCTTTCACTTGGATGTTAGAGATTGCATTGAATAAGTAAAGCTGGGAAGAAATATTTTTTGTGTGCGTTTTCATTTAAGACTGTAAAGCAAAAAAAATGTGAATATTTCAAAAAAGGGGGGGGGTTCTCTTCTATACCCACTGTACATGCAATCCATTTTGCTACAGATTATTATCTAAACATAACATTAAAACCCATAAATGTGAATTTAGTATTTCATTTTCTAAAGTGAGCCTGCCAGCTCATCCCATACCTGCCGTCAGCACAGACGCCGTGTATCTGTATTTGTTAAACTCCAAATACTCTCGTATAAGCTCATTGACAAGAAGGTTCTCGTGGGTCAGAGGGGGCTTCGATTCACTTTGGTCATCAAGGGCATTGAACACCTCAGCTCTGATACGGGCCTTCAGCTGGCCTAATACTCCTCTTGAATCCAGAGTCTCCTTCAAGGCTATGCAGGAAACAAGAAATGAAACAGAGATTATTTCGATACATGAACATTTCTTCAACTTGGCAAACTGACCAGCCACTCAAAGGCAAAAGAAAGAGGACCAAAACTGACAATACCCCTCTGTTATGCCACAAGATTTTTAAGCACATGATATTTTCATGCTTGGCATTCTCATACAGTAGGCGAGTTACACACATGCTCAAATCTATCCATTTTCTGAAAAAACTGAAAAACAGTAAATTAGAAAGCTGAAGTCACAGAATGGCTCAAATCTGTTGCCTTTTCTTCTGTTTTTGACAGTGTCCCACACACTGGAACACATGTCACCTTAATGCCATCTTACAAGACACTCCGAACTTAAGCTCAAAAGCCTCCAGTTCTAAAATCCTCTCTGAAATCGATTCAATTTTAGTGTTCTTCCACTTCCCAGCAATTCAACAAGCTTCATAAATATCCATCTATTCATTCTCACTTTGTAGTATTCAGAGTGTTGGTCCTGAAGGATGTTTCAGGGCAAATCCCTCGTGACTGAGGGCTTTTATTCTAACCAGTCTCGCCATCCGCACATGTTCTTCTTACTTGTGTTTGATCTGATTGTTTACCTAGCCGTCCTTTGTTATTCTCTTATTCTAATAAACTCTGCAATATTTGTATTTTAGCTTGAGTTTCCTTTGCTATTTTCTCTTTACTACTACTCTTTTCTTGACAGCTTGTTCCCCTAATTGTATCGAAATTCCGAAAACACTGAATGCTAAAGGGGAGCACCAATTTCAGTGCCAGAGGCTTGTCCGAAACGTTTTATAACGAGGAAAGAAAACAAAAGTGATTTTTGAAAGCAATTCGATTGAAAAATAATTTTGTACACTTAATGCTAATTCACCTCTTGAGTGCACCTACAGCTACTATACAAACCAGTAAATCCTACTAACAAGTCAAGTCAAGTCGGGGAGCATGCACTGGTACAGCACGTTGCCGCACCCACTACACGACCAAACAACACGAGATCCCGATTGGCAAAAAACTGAAAAACAGTAAATTAGAAAGCTGAAGTCACAGAATGGCTCAAATCTGTTGCCTTTTCTTCCGTTTTTGGAAACACCACATGTCACCTTAATACCACCTTATAAGACACTCCGAACCTAAGCTCAAAAGCCTCCAATTTTAAAATCCTCTCCGAAATCGATTCAATTTTAGTGTTCTTCCACTTCCCTGCATTTCAACAAGCTTCATATAAATATCCATCAATCCATTCTCACTTTGTAGTATTCTTGGCACTACGTGGTGGGGAATCAGCAAATCAATACAATAAGACATCTCCCGAGTATACGTTCATTGCCTTTTCCATGAACTCTTTCAGGGCGGATGTCAACTTTTGTCAAAAGGAGGGGTTGGCAGTGGTACTAAACAGTAAACGGTGACAAAAACCAACGTTATGTTTTAGTTGGAGTCTCTTTGCTAGTAGGAAAGTTATCTTCATTGGTTTGACTGAGACTCCTTGCACTCACACGAGGAGCAAACAACAGCAAAAAAGGCACGGACATCTGGTAAGAGATCGGAGCAAATGAATAAAGCATTCCTGGCAAAGTGGTGGCCATGGCATCCTGCAACAGACATTTTATGTTGATTTCTGTGTGAAACCATTGCTTTGTGTGCTTTTCAGAAAAAAATAGAGTTAACACTAGCATCTTAATTGAGGTGGGTAATGTGTGCACTCATAGTGGCACTCGCTACTTTTCACTTGATGTCATTATTGCTTTTACCCGACTGATGCTTTTTTTTTTGGGCCTGTTATGATTTGATTGTCTGGTTGTACCATTTTGTCTTTGAACTACTCAAATTAGCCAACCTTTATTTTCACAAGAAGAGTGACATTGTGGGTAACATTGCCAACCTGACGAACCCAGCATCCTGGATTCAAATCATACAATAGGACTTTGTCTGTGTGGGGACTCCACATTTTCTGCACTGGTTTTCCTCACAGAGTCACAAAGATGTGCAGATTAGATTACCTGGTAGCTCCAAATTCAACTTTTTGTGAACGCGGAGTATGCAAGAATAGGCCCCTACAATGGGCTGGTGGCAGTGCTGGAATAAAATGTATTAATAAAGGTTGCTTGATGCAATGGAAAAATGATGAATTTAAATGACTTTAGCATAAGGCTGCAACATAACCAAATGTGCACATGGGGTCTGAATACTTTCCGATTGCGCTAAATATATAGAAATACCGTGTATTTAGGTCTAACGTTCATATACATTACGGCAAGGTTTAATACCGAGATAACAGGAATGCACTATGCCATCACAATCTGTTATAAGGCGCAGACAACATTAAAACACGGCATCAAATATGCTCGGTGTAAGTAAGCCAAAAACAGAGAACAGTAGAATTAAAAAACAAAAGAATACCATCGTCATATACCAGGTGGCGCTTGCAAATAAAACTGTTAAACTTGTTTAAGGGCGTTTTAACAAAGAAAACAGTCCGAAGACAGAAAAGCAAAAGCGTACCGGATAAAGGGATTATCTTTTAAAACTTACTGTTGGACCGTACGATAGCTCAAAAGGCCACCTGAAACTTGTAAATAAAGCGTTAGTGTTTAAAAACCTCACTAAAATAAAGCGCTCCAGCATACAATGTTTTCTGAAAGGATCGCGAAAACGACACGAATTGTCAGACTTGTGGCTGTAATGTGGCCGCGTCAGCAAGTCATGACATGAAAGACAAACTACTTTCAAAATGAAAGTTATAAAGAAGAAGAAATTTAAAGCTTAAAAACTACAACTCACCGGCTTTCAGCTCGGCGATAGTCGCCATGGAAGCAGAACTACGCGGACTACACAGACGCGAGCAACTGGCACAGCGTGTTGGAAACCACTGTTGTAAATAACGGAAAAACCCGCCTTACTCACCTCTCCTTCCGGTTCCGGCCTCTCCGATGACGCCATAAGGAGGCGGGGCGTTTTAGAAACGAGATCACGTCAAACAAGGCACGCTGGAGAAATGGTAAATCCGGGAGGATTGGAAACACATTCCGTGCAAGCCAGGAGATGGAGGCTGTTGCTGGGGTTACGGAGCTCCACCCAGAAAAACGGACAAATGAAAACACAGAATGTTGGTCCCGAAGGATGTTTCAGGGCAAATCCCTCGTGACTGAGGGCTTTTATTCTAACCAGTCTCAGCATCAGCACGTGTTCTTCATACTTGTGTTTGATCTGATTGTTTACCTAGCCGTCCTTTGTTATTATCTTATTCTAATAAACTCTGCAATATTCGTGTTTTTGCTTGAGTTTCCTTTGCTATTTTCTCTTCACTTCTATTCTTTACAGTTTGTTCCCCTAATTGTATCGAAAAACACTGAATGCTGAAGGGGAGCACAAATTTCAGTGCCAGAGGCTTGTCTGAAACTTTTATAATGAGCAAAGAAGAGAACACGACAGCGATTTTTGAAAGCGATTCGATTGAAAAATGGTTTGGTACACTTAACGCTAATTCACCTTTTAAGTGCACCTACAGCTAGTATACAAACCAGTGAATCCTACTAACAAGTCAAGTCAAGTTGGGGAGCATGCACTGGTACAGCATGTTGCCGCACCCACTACACAACCAAACAACTCGGGATCCCGATTAGCAACCCCCCAGGCAGATACGTGGTCCAGTCCCACCCTCCGGAAATGACCCTCTATCTGCCCCAGCCAGGTGTTACGTGGGCGACCCCTTGGCCTGGTCCAGCCACTCGGGTCCCCAACAATGAGGATCCTACAAGCCGGATCACCCTCGGGTAATCGCACCACATGGCCGTAGTGCCGTAACTGACACTCCCTCACAATGCAGGTCATGTGCCTCATTCGGGACTCCATGAGCAACACAAAGTCAAACCAGCGGTAACCAAGGATTTTCCAGAGAGACACACATGATGGAGTCCAGTCTTCGTCTCAGGTCACTGGATAGTGTCAATGTCTCACAAACAGGAAGCACCAGGACTCTAAAGACTTGGACCCTCGTCCTTTTGAACAGATATCGGGGGCACCACACACCCATTTCCAGTAACCTCATGACCCCCCATGGTGGCCTTGGCCTGGTCCAGCCACTCGGGTCCCCTCGGGTAATCGCGCCACATGGCCATAGTGCCGTAACTGACACTCCATCACAATGCAGGTCATGCGCCTCATTCAGGACTCCTTGAGCAACACAAAGTCAAACCAACAGTACCCAAGGATTTTCCGGAGAGACACACATGAAGGAGTCCAGTCTTCGTCTCAGGTCACTGGAGAGCGTCCATGTCTCGCAACCACTTAGCAAGACAGGAAGTACCGTGTCAGGGTGTGAGGAGTCTTTTAAGATGTTTTCCACTTTCCTGAGGCAGCGAGAGCCATGCAGTTCATCCAGAGAGGGTAAAGAACAGCCGATGATCTGCTGGGCAGTCTTATGTGACTTGGGAGAAACATTTTGTGAGGTATTTTTATAATAAAAGTCTCTGTTTGAACCCGCGACTGCCTGTGTCTCAGTTGTTTTCAGAGTTTGTTACAGCAGGTTCCATACCTGTATCAATATTTGTATTTTTCTGTATTTAATGTATACTTGTAGTTTAATTGTTCTAATTGCTCTGCGCCTGCACTCAGTGAAGAACGCTATACAAAAAAGAAGTTGTTTTTGTGCCGATTTAAGCACCAGACGTGCATCAGAACTGAAAAGAGACAGAATGTAATTATCTGTAACAAAACAAAGCACGTTCTCCCTTTCTCTTTTGTTAGACAGTGTACGCGCACTTCTTTTCTTAAAGATCTCATTAAAAGGTTATAAAAAAAAGATTGGATACAATGACTTATCCAGTAAATGGTGAATTTGGAGAGACCAGCCCCCTTTGTAAGTCACCAACCTATCAACTAGTACCTTTGTTTCAAAACAAATATGTAGACTTATTGGTGCGCGGGATCAGATTTCTCTCACTAGTCACGCAAACTGAGTTTTCACAGCTAGGCAATTAAAAGGAAAAAAAAACTTGGAAAGTGCAGCAACGGGAAAGAGTGTTGGCAGTCGGCCAGTCGGCTAATCTGTTAAGTAATAAAATACCAAATGTAGTGTATTGTTTAAATCCGTGAGCCCCAGATATCTGGCTTGTATTTGGTTAAACCTTCTCTTTCAAACATTTAATCAGCTTTAAATACTTGTCTGGGGGCAACATATTCTTGGAATGAGTTCCTTCCATATGCATTTCAGGAGTTAATCGAATTTCATTTAAGATGGATTTTTAAGTATCCCCTCCCCTCCTTCTTTGCTGCTAAAGCTTCAGTGTTTGCTGAATTTATCTTCTTGTGAGCCTAAATGAGTTACATAAGAACAAAAGGAACGGTTTGACAATAGCAAACCCTCCTGCTTTTGCCTTGTGATTTGGGGACACAAAAGTGGGAAAAAAAGTGGTTTGAGGCCCCCAAAATGGCCATAGAGCAACTCAGGGGCCTTCCCTGTGCGCCATTGCAGGCCCCCCAAACTGGACAGCTAGCTTTAAAAGTTCAAAATGCAAACAAAGTCCTAAAATATAACTCAACAATGCCTCCCAAGGGTGACAGCTGACAATGCTTGTTTTGTAAAGACAAGTCAAATGATGTAATAATAATAAATGGAGAATATTGATTAACAAAATAGAAAATATGTCAAAATAAAAACAATCGGGAGTGGTCTCCCCACGACTTTTTCGTATACTCAGATATGGGGATGAATATTTGAGGAATAAACCGCAATACAATGGATTATATTTTTATATTATGTACATTAAAGAATCATCAACAACAAATCAAATCAAATGAATAATATATATATTGAACAATTATTATTAAAGTAAAGTTGAATAAATTGGACTCTGCAGCCGCATGAATAAGAGGTAAAGTACCGCTTCCAGTTAGTGGAAATAGCCTAAAAGTTGATAGAAATCTACGTTTTGTATCGAATACTTGTATGCAAAATTTGGTTGAACTAATTGAAAGCATACTCAAGTTATCATATTTACATACACACACACACACGGACATAATTCCAAAAATGGTACTTTCAGAGTTGGGAGGTCTAAAACATTAAGATTCATCAAAATCTTGAAATCAAATTTTTGGTTGATTACAATACATTACCTACGAGAAAGTAAATAAGACTAAGGGAGGTCTTAAACGTCGAGATCTGTCAAAATCTCGAGGTCAAATTTTTGGATGAATATAATACATTACCTACGAGAAAGTAAATAAGACTAAGGGAGGTCTTAAACGTCGAGATCTGTCAAAATCTCGAGGTCACATTTTTGGATGATTACAATACTTTCCCTATGAGAAAGTAAATTGGACTCAGGGAGGCCTAAAACATTGAGATTCATGAAAATCTCCTAATGGAATTTTTGGACGATTACAATACTTTACCAACAAGAAAATAAATCGGACTCAGGGAGGTCTAAAACGTCAAGATTCGTCAAAATCTTAAGGTCGAGTTTTTAGACGATTACAATACTTAAATGTCGAGATTCATCAAAATCTCGAAATCAAATATTTGGACGATTACAATACTTTCCCTATACTTCGCATATGAGAAAGTTAAAATACTGTAGAGGTATTAAGAAGGGCAAAAAGAAGTTACTTAAAAGGCAATCCAAGGTGAACAAATCCAAAGACACAATGCACAAGCAAAATCCAATAAGCACTAGCTGGTGATGGTCTAATGGTGTGGAGGATATTTTCTTGGCAAACTTTGGGCCCCTTAATACCAACTGAGCATCATTTAAATGCCACAGCCGACCTGAGTATCGTTGCTGACCATGTCCATCACTTTATGACCGCAGTGTGCCCATCTTCCAATGACTGCTTCCAGCAGGATGTCACAAAGTTCAAATCATCTCCAACTGGTGTCTTGAACATGCCAATGAGTTCACTGGACTCAATTGGCCTTCACAGTCACCACATCCTATAGGATGTGGTGGAACGGGAGATTCACATCACAGATGTGCAGCTGGCATATCTGCAGAACTTCACAATGCTGTCATGTCAATACGGACCTTGAGGAATGTTTCCAGCACCATGATGAATCGACACCACTAAGAATTATGGCAGTTCTGAAGGCAAAAGTGGGTCCAATCTGGTACTAGGCAAGGTGTACCTAATAAAGTGGCCAGTGAGTGGACATGGAGACACTTGTGACACTCAGGTCTGCTGATGAAAGTTGTCTGGTGATGCCATCTCTGCGTGGTATCAATCCTCAATCCAGACTCTTTTCCTGTGTATCTCACCTCCATTCGAACTGTTGACTCCCTCTATGTGTTTGAGGAGCATTAGAAGACTCTCTCGTTTGGTGACTCAACCTGTTAGGTTGTTGTAACCAGCGAAGTGCCATTTGTTGTAAGCTTGTCACTTGTGGTGATCAATTCTATAACCTTGTCCTGTCACCCTTGTTCCTAAACAAGACCCCCAGACTGACGTATACTTGATTAGGTTGACTTTCTTGTGAATCACTTTGGATAAAAACTTCTGCCAAGCAAAAAACATATACATCAGCCCACCCTCGTAGCTCATCAGCTCATCACCCTTCATCTATCCCACCATCAATCTCCATTCATCTAAAAAAGGCAACTTCATATTTAAAGATGTATATCTTGATGTATATTTAAAGTCCTATTATCTGGTACACTACTTGGAAAAGTATTCCGTACATCTGTGGTTCTCTGTGTGAAAAAAGTACTTCCTAATGCTACAGCCAAAGTTCCTCTAAAGTAAAAATAAGCAGCTGGCATCCGCCCTACAAGTTCCCTTTCTAAATCTGAACACTTCCACCATTTCATCTTTTTAACATTGCTTACTTAACAATTTAATTCCTTAAATGTCTGCAAAGCCACCCCTGACCCAGAAAGGGCTAAGAGTTAACTTACAGTTGTCATCATATAGCGGGTTGGATAATGAATGGATGGACCTCTTCAGGACGCTTCTTGAACATTCTGGAATGTTGCCATGCACTGTAGGCACCAAATGCCAGTCAGGCACACGTGTGCCATTGCTTCCAGTTTCAGATTGGCTTTATTTTGTGGTATTTTTGCTTTTGGATAGTGAACTGGATTTTGTTGGTTTGTTGGCTTTAAGGCAAAAACCTGTGTTTTACCATCGTTGTTGCTCTTACTTAAAATAATTTGCCTTTTTGATAATAAATTGTACTTTTTCTAAGATCCCCAGTTTTTTTCCACAGCTTTTCTCTTCCTCTTTGCTAATATTTGGTACAGGAGATTATTAAGGATTGTTTTTAGTTAGTGAGCTTTTCCCACTGTTGTGCCTGTGTAGGCCGAAGCCTACTTAACTCTTTAGGAAGAAGCCATTTTGAATGTTAGACCTCAGCAAGCCTGGGCCTACATTTTGGGAGGCTTAGCCTCATTCTAGCATATTGTGGCAGGAAACCACAACACCAACAACCAGAATTTCAAAAAGTGAGACTTCTAGGATCCACAAATTGAAATCAAAGGAGAGATGAGCAAACGTGGACATGAGCCGATGCCTGCTAGTTCCTTATATAGGGATGGGAGGCGGTCCTAAGGTTGCAATGGCAGTGGCCCTGCCTCCTTAGGCTTAGTAGGGCACAAAACAAAAGGAACCAATAAACTGCTCCAAAAAATTAAAGGAACACTTTGAAAACCCATCAGATCTCAATGGGAAAAGAATTCATGCTGGCTATCTCTATTGATATGGACTGATATGGTGATTTGTGGTGGCTCTGAAGCTAAGGATCTGCGCTGGTATCCCGAAGGTTGCCGATTCGAATCCCCATCATTGCCAAAAGAGATCCTCCTCTGCTGGGCCCTTGAGCAAGGCCCTTAACCTTCAATTGCTCCAGGGGCGCTGTACAATGGCTGACCCTATGCTCTGACCCCAAGGGGTATGCAAAAACTAACAAAATCCTAATGCAAGAAATTGTATGAGGCGAAATAAAGAACAAAAAAAAAAAATCAAAGAAAAGATGAACAAATGTGGACATGAGCCAATGCCTGCTAGTTCCTTATATAGGGATGGGAGGCGGTCCTAAGTTTGCAATGGCAGGGGCCCCGCCTCCTTAGGTTTTGTAGTGCACACAACAAAAGGAACAAATAAACTGCTCCAAAAAATTAAAGGAACACTTTGAAAACCCATCAGATCTCAATGGGAAAAAAATTCATGCTGACTATCTCTACTGATATGGTGATGTGTTAGGAATGAAAGGATGGCAATGAAAATGACCAACCTACTGAGGGCTGAATTCAAAGACACCCCGAAAATCCAAGTGAAAAAATGATGCGGCAGGCAGGTGAGTCCATTTTGCCAAAATTTTATTGCAGCAACTTCAAATCATACTCAGTAGTTTGTATGGCCCCCCACATGCTTGTATGCATGCCTGACAAAGTCGGGGGTGGGGGGGGGCATGTTCCTAGTGAGATGACAGGTGGTGTCCTAGGTGATCTCCTCCCAGATCTGG
The DNA here is from genome assembly GCA_026402145.1 of Polypterus bichir lapradei. Classification (NCBI taxonomy): domain Eukaryota; kingdom Metazoa; phylum Chordata; class Cladistia; order Polypteriformes; family Polypteridae; genus Polypterus; species Polypterus bichir. Next base: position 4,042,834 of record JANRMT010062861.1, on the reverse strand, counting down.
ACTAGGGCATCACTGAGCTCCTGGACAGTCTGAGGTGCAACCTGGAGGCATTGAATGGACCGAAACACCCAGAGGTGTTCTATTGGATTGAGGTCAGGAGAGTGAGCGTGGGGGCCAGTCAATGGTATCAATTCCTTCATCTTCCAGAAACTGCCAGCATACTCTCGCCACATGAGTCCAGGTATTGTCGGGCACCAGGAGTAACCCAGGAGCCACATAGGTTCTGACAATGGGTCCGAGGATTTCATCCCGATACCTAATGGGAGTCAAGGTGCTGTTGTCTAGGATGTAGAGGTCTGTGCGTCCCTCCATGGATATGCCTCCCCAGACTGACCATCACTGACCCACCACCACACCCATCACGTTGAATGATGTTACAGGCAGCATACCGTTCTCCATGGCTTCCCCAAACCCTTTCACGTCTGTCACATGTGCTCAGGGTGAACCTGCTCTCATCTGTGAAAAGCACAGGGCGCCAATTTTTGTACTCTATGGCAAATGTCAATCGAGCTCCACGGTGCCCACTAGAGGACGTCGGGCCCTCAGGCCACCCTCATGAAGTCAGTTTCTGATTGTTTGGTCAGAGACATTCACACCAGTGGCTGGCCTGCCTGCTGGAGGTCATTTTGTAGGCTCTGGCAGTGCTCATCCTGTCCCTCTTTGCTCAAAGAAGCAGATACCGGTGGGTCCTGCTGATGGATTAAGGACCTTCTACGAGGTGCCCTGTCCAGCTCTCCTAGAGTAACTGCCTGTGTGTCTCCTGGAATCTCCTCCATGCCCTTGAGACTGTGCTGGGAGACACAGCAAACCTTCTGGCAAGGGCACATATTGATGTGCCTGCCATCCTGGAGAAACTGGACTACCTGTGCCAGCTCTGTAGGTTCCAGGTATCGCCCACCTCATGCTACCAGTAGTGACACTGACTGTAGCCAAATGCAAAATGAGTGACAAAACAGATGAGGTGGGGAAAATGTCAGTGGCCTCCCTCTACCTGTGAAACCATTCATTCCTGTTTTGGGGGTCGTCTCATTGTTGCCTCCTCTAGTGCACCAAAGCAGCTGAAACTGATGAACAAGCCCCTCTGCTACTTAACTGAGCAGATCAATAGCCCACAAGTGTCATTGACTTGATGCTATACTCTCCTTTCAAAAAGCGCTCCTTTCATTTTTTTGAGCAGTTTATACAGTATATATGCTACCAACATAAGACATTAATAAGCAAATATTCAGTAAGACACAATAATTTAAATAAATTATGTATACAAATATGTTTAGAAAAGAAAACAAACACTTGATCAATAGCAACACTTACCAAATATTTAACAGAACAACGAGAGGATTAAGTAAAAAAGTGAAAAATGTCAGAATCATAAGAATGGAAGGTGCACTGCATCTCAAGCGTCAGCTCCTATTTACAGTGTGAAGAATGAACTCAGCCTTCAAGGTGAGTCACATTAAAATAAGAGGAGAACCTGTATAGCTTTCTGAAATATCTAAATGAAACATCTAAAAAAAAATCAAAAGAATGTGCGACTGAAATGGGTGGCATGTGACAGCCTCGCTGCCTGTTGCGTGCTTAGGAACCTCTTGGGAAATAAGTGGAGGTCCCCAGACGACTTGCTTGCTCTGCTGATTGTCACCTCTCGGCCTGCTGTGTGTCCGCTCTGCTCTTTACCTCACCGTATCTCTTCATTAACTCTTTGAGGGCTGAATATTTTTTCCAAAAAACTGAGCACACAAAGCAATGGTTTCACACATAAATCAACATAAAACATCTGTTGCAACGTGCCGTGGCTGCTGTTGGCGCATGTTTGGCATCTCTGGCGGCAGTGGCTGCGTTGGGGACACCTCGATGGTCAGCAGGAATGCATGGTGGGCCAGCTGCCTGGCTGTCTTTGCACAGCAGGTGGGTGGCGGTGGCGGTCGCAGTGTGACGCAATCTGGTTTGTACCTCTTGTCATCATAAGTGGTGGTCCTCCTAGGCAAATGCTGCTGTAGGCGAGTCAGCTACATGAAAGTGTGCAGCACCACGATCACCTGGGGACCGATCAGATGATGCTGGTACCTCACTTTCGTTTTTGATCTCCATCTCCAGATCACTTGCATCAAACTTGGAGTCCGACAAGTCAGAGTCCTAATTCAACGAAATAACGTAAAACTTCCATGGAGTATTTTGCTTTGCACATTCGCTTTGGTCTCTTGCCAGATGTTGGTGCCAGTTTAGAAGTCGTTTGCTCTTTGCTACTCGTGCACGCGTAGGGAATCGAGGTCAAATCAACAAAGCTATGTAACTTTCCTTCTAGCAAAAAGAGTCTAACTAAAATGTAAGTGTGAGTTTTGTTGCACTTTACAGCTGATTACCGTCCTCTACCCCTGAATTTCGACAAAAGTTGACATCAGCCCTGAAAGGCCGACAGAATGTTTTTGAGGTGGGCCCAGCGACTCACATACCATGGCTGGGGAGGAACCAACAGGCAAAAAATAATAATAGATGAGGCAAAGCAGGGGTGGATGGGTGGCGGAACTTATGAGAAGAACATTTGTATCAAATTAGTGTAAAGCAAGACAAAGCTCAAATGTAGGCAGTGTGGTGCAGGGTTAAGCCTTTTCGACTTCAAATCCTGTGGTTTTGGGTTCAAATCCCACCACTGACACACTGTGACCCTGTGAAAGTCACTTCACCTGCCTGTGCTCCAACTGGAAAAAACAAAAGAAACAAAACCAATTGTATCTCAAATGTTGTAAGTCGCCTTTCAATGGAGGCGTTGGCTAAATAATTAAATGTAAACGTGGTCATCACCCTCTAATGGCCTCACCCACTCCCATAAAACACGTCTTGAAGAACAGATGTGTTCACACTACACTTAGATATCCAGCTCACTTGTACTTATAAATGTGTGCCGGTAAGATAGGCAAACGTACATTTTATTCACTTTTTTGTTTGCATTCCTATCTTTTTAATTTGTGTTATCAATTTTTTGATGTGTTTTAATTTTTTTTTGTACTTTCTGTATTTTTCTTGGGTGGCACAGTGGCACAGTGGGTAGTGCTGCTGCCTCGCAGTTAGGAGACTCGGATTTACTTCCCAGGTCCTCCCTGCGTGAAGTTCGCATGTTCTCCCCATGTCTGCGTGGATTTCCCCCGGGTGCTTCAGTTTCCTCCCACAGTCCAAAGACATGCAGGTTAGGTGCATTGGCAATCCTAAATTGCGCCCTGTGTTGGCTGGGATTGGCTTCAACAGACCCCCGTGACCCTGTAGTTAGGATATAGCGGGCTGGATGATGGATGGATGGATGTATTTTTCTTGGTGTTTTTATTTTTGTTTGTGTTTTGCCCCTCAGGGCCACCGTACAAATCCAATCTTAGCAAAAAATTGGAACTGAGTAATGAGGCTTGTAATGTGAACGTTGCCTATAAATTTGGATTATTGTCTGTCCTATTTTGTGTCCTCTCCCAATCAGATCACCTCATTCCATCTCCCTGAGAGCATAACACTCATAGACTAAACTCAACAAATGAATTAAATTAATAAAAGGAGCTGAGACAGGCAGAGAACTTTGAGAAATACCTGCAATGTAAAGGATATGTTTGATATATTTCAATTCCAAGTTATTGTGGAAGAAATCAAAAATTTTAATTGAAGAAAGAAACTTCTCCTGTATTAGGTCAAGTGTGATAAAACCTCTTTGAGTCAGAAACCAGGCAGGAGGAAACCCGTTCATTGTGTCCTTCATTTAAGGAAGAGGGGAGCACTCACCCAGCAGTCTGTTACAGAATGGCCAAAATAATAAGAGCAGAGGATCATTTTATAAAGCACTGGATTTACATAACAGTGCTGATGACTGGGGGGCAGAGTGTTGGCTCTGAGGTAGGGATTTGCACTGGCAATTGGAAGATCACCGGCTTGAATCCCATAAATGCCAAAAGTGACTCTACTTCGTTGGGCCCTTAACCTGAAATTGCTCCGTCCTGGGTATTTTTTTTGTTTGTTCTTTATTTCGCCTTATACAATTTCTTGTATTAGGAATTTGTTAGTTTTCGCATACCCCTTGGGGTCAGAGTGCAGGGTTAGCCGCTGTACAGCACCCCTGGAGCAATTACAGGTTAAGGGTCTTGCTCCAGGGCCAAGCAGAGCAAGATCTCTTTTTGGCAGTGATGGGGATTCAAACCGGCAACCTTCTGGATACCAGCAAAGATCCTTAGCCTCAAAGCCACCACTCTGCCCCAAAAAATAAATGTATTGCCGAAACCCGTATGACGTTAATCTGCATCTAGCCCTGCATGTAGGCACGCCAGCCACCATAAAAAACCTCCCACTGTTCCAATCTACCTGAACTAATGTGGTGCTGAGGTGTTAACCGTCGCATGGCTGCACTCGGGTCCTAATCTGGGATCCTGAGTGGGTCTGTCATGTGGTGGGTGCAGCAATGTGCTGTGTCAGCGGGTGCTCCTAACCTCTCTCCCTCTCATGTGCTGATGAATGCAGACATTTACTCTGATTGGCTCGTTGGCTTACACCCAAATGACTTATTGAAATAAAAGTCTGTTCTACCGCACTCTTGTTCTTCTTTTATCTACACCCTTGAAATCTCTGTGTGTATCTGACAACCACGCTTGTTGTTGTACAGGACATCTGCTGATCTTGTAATCATCTCCTCGTACAGTCTGCGTATTTCATCATCCTTTCAAATAGTACATTTTGTCTCTGTCGTTCACTTGATGACCTTTATCTGGTTTCCTGATATGTTTCTGATATTTATTAATCCTTTTATATTATAATTAATGCGGTAAGCATGCCAAAATACTTTACACTCGCTACATGCAAATTATTCTCTCACAATATTAACATAATAAAACTTATTTGTACAGCACCATTCATACATTAAAATGCAACTCAGTGTTTCACAAATGAGAAAAAGGAAGGTAAAGCATAAAACGTTACATTCAATAAACACAATGATTAAAATGTAGAGTCTAAAAAAACAGAAACACTAACACATAAAGTAATACATAATAAAACAAAAATAAATTTATACAATAAAGTAGAATAAAAAAAATCTGTGAAATGAGAGACAATAAACTGACAGTTTATATATTATAAAACACAAAAAATCCAGTCTTAAGAGATGTGTTCTTAGCAACTTTTTGAAAACTTCGGCCCCTGCTCGCTTCGCTCGTCAACCCCCGTTTTTGGTTTTCCGGATGCACACTTTTAAGATTTTTTTTTTCTTTGAATTGTTGCTATTTCATTAGTTTCACTTTTATTTCAGAACTTGTGTAAAAACAATGTTTGTAATCTTTCGAGTCCCAACGTGCTGAATCTTTTTAATGAGGTCAGTGAGACACGTGTGTTTAATGACTTTTTACCATAATTCAGGACAGGTTTCTCTGTTTGGAATTTCAGCACAGACAACACGATCTTCATCATTAGCAGTTAATAATTTTTTTTTCAAAGTAACCAATAAATGCATGTGAGGTAAACTCCGTGTTTGAAATTCTCTGACTTAAACTTCAAAGCCTTACAATATTGACATACGTCTGACATATCACCTGTGTCCATATATTCGATCTCTATTCGCCTTTTCGTTATTTCTCTGAATAATAATTTCTCTTTCTTTGCACTAATGCGATCTTTACTTTCTTTGTTTTGATACTGTCATTTTTTTCTGCTTTCATATTCTGTATCTTGCTCTGCATGTGTTTCGTGCCTACGTTTTTGTTGAGTCTATTGAATTCCATTTTTCATTTTCTCTAACCTGCTCTGCATGTGTTTGGCCACCTTCTTTTTAACCTCTTTATTACGTTTTACTTTGTTTTCTACTCTTTGTCTTTTATTTCTGACCTCGCGTTATCCTGCTTTTTTTTCAATGACACCTGGTCCGTGGTGATTATTTTCCCTTTTTCGAGTAATAAATTCTGTTTGTTTGCATTCCTGCGATCTTTACTTTCTTTTTTTAATACTTTCATATTCTTTAACTTTCTCCACATGTGTATCGCGCCATCTTTTTTTTTTTTGAGCCTTTCGAATTCCACTGCTTTCATAATCTCTAACTGCTCTGCATGTGTATAGCGCCAACGTCCCGATTGGACCTGCTTTTGTTTCAATTCCACTTGTTCCGGGCTGATATTTACTTTCCTTATTTTCTGAATTTTCACCTTGATTATTCTTTTTCTTTTTTGTCTCTCCAGAGCTTTTGAGTCTGTTTTCTCCATGCTGCTTTCTTCTTCGCTTAGTCGTCTACGTTTTATTTATAACGTATTGTCCTTATATGCTTTATATGCTCTGAGAGCCCTGAATCAGTGTGTGCTCAAAGGCAAAACACGACTCAGCGTGTTGCTCCCTGTGCTCTTATTTGGTTGTAAGTACGGCGTGTCTTGCAAGAATCTCATGTTCTACGTCATCGTGAGACGATCCTGGGTCAATCTCTTGGCACAAAGTCTCAAGTTTAAGGTCCCCGGGAGACGCTCTGTGGCTGATCTCTTTAGTCTCGCGGGTCTTTTAAGTGTCTTCCATGATCTTAACGTGAAGATCACGTCTCATCGCCCTACTGTTTTTCTCCAGGATTTTTTTTTATAATAGAGAGATGTTAATTGACTCACCTTCTTTCATCTCACCTGGCAGTTCTAAAGTTCTGAGGTGAAGCGTTTTCTATAAATTTTTGAAAATATTTTGCCCACACTGGTGCTTTCTAATGAGGGTAATGGGGAATGGGGCACTACCGGAAAATAAAAGCTTAAAAACTTACCAAATCCGTCTGTTTTTCAAGCAAAGAACATTATCACGTATTGATCTGAGTCTTAGGCCGAGTTTATACCTGACGCTCAGAACGCACACATCATGGCTGCCACGCGTTCCCACCGGTCATTTGATGCATCAGAAATGAATGCGATGTGTGGTATGTGTGGGGTTTGGTACGTGTAAAATAAGAACACAAACACTGTCAAAGGTTTGAAGGGGGATCTCCCATATGCTGTAGCAGAAGCAAAGGAAATGATGTCTTCACAGACAGAGTTCAAAGCGGAACTGACAAAAAGAGAAATGGAGGCGGTATATACTATATAGTAGCTTGCAGGAAGTGATGTCATGGGTGAAAGGCATTCTGGAACTGGAAGTGACATCATGAAGTGGTGTGGTCTTGTGGGTTGGAACCAGAAGTGATGTTACTGTGTAGATTCTCCAGTTGTTCTGCATGGAGAGAGGAAAAAGAGTTAGAGGGCAGCGCCAACCCCTGGTTCGGTGGGTAGCTGCATCTATTTGAGTCCGTAAACTGTCTCCCAAGTGCACATGTGTGACATACGTGACATTGGCATCATTGTTTACTATCAGCATTTTCACAGTGACAAACACATCTGTCAAAACAGCTGGCATCAAATCGCCAGCTCTTGGAAAGTGAATGTGGAAACATGAAAGACGAAATGGAAGCAAATTCGAAACAGATAATGTACATCCATGCAAAGTGGAAAATGTCCAAGAAATGAAGTGGGGATTAGGGCATCGCAAGATAACGCAGTGTGACAGCAAGCCGCATTGAAGCTCCATCAGGATTGATGTTAGTGCTTCGATGTTTGATGAATGGTTCAATGAGGTGAAGCGAATCATCAGACTTAAATGTTGATACACGTAAGTATTCATGGCACTTTTCTTCCTTCAATTCTCGTATAGGCAATGCAAGCGTCACATATTTTCCAACATATTGACGCGATACATTCAAAGATCTCACATAACCATCTTCTGTGTTGCTCTTGGTGACTTTTTTTGCACCTTCACAACAGCATCAGAATGCACAGAATTTTTATCTTTCAATATCTTTCTTCCTTCAACTCACAACACAGCGAAACTGGACGTTGTTTTCCCACCGTGATGATGCCTCATATTGCCACCTGGTGGAACCCTCCAGATTTACGTAAAGTACACACACAAGTATAGTCAGTACACTAGTTGCGTAGCAGCAGGGTCCACAAGAGTATGCATCGTATAGTATTAAGTTATCCCAGCCCTTGAGATTGCACACATTTTAAAAGAGCTTAGTCGTGTCATTTTTGAACAAAGACGCACCAATATTATGAGATTCGACCATTTTAAAAGAAGACCAGCTGGCCGCTTTCACTCAGTGCTTGTCTTCCTCCACAATAACTCTTCACCCACTGTGGCGTGGTTTCCTCTCAAAAGACCAAATCGCAGTAAACCTGTCCTGCTGCATGCTCAGTATTGTGTTGATTTACTTCTGTATTTATGTGAGAACCCCTTCCACAAAGACAATTCCTTCACACAAGAAAATAGAACACGCATCCTTATCTCGAGAAAAATAGTACAGGAAATATTTGCGATAAAACGATTATTTTTCAGAAACATTTTGTTGTCAAAAAAGCACTGGAAACATGGAAGGCATGCTTTCTTATATTGAAACATTGCCGCTTCAATGTGGACGTATTCAGTAAGTTTTTACTTACTCCTTGTGACTTGTTGGACTTCTCCTTTGTGAACACACTGGACTCCTCCTCCTCTTCTTCCTCCTCCATTTAATTTTGCAGCAAGACCTTCCCTCTACTCTTCACCTGATTCCAAGCACCTCCAACAGAAGAGCTGGAGGATCTTATAAATTTGCCCCAAGTGTATTTTTAGTACCAGGTTAGTCTACTGTGGTTGTTGCTCCTGCTTAAATTCATGGCATATTTATGTAATCCTTTTGTTTCTTTTGTTTCATTGTAATTCTGCATATTTTATTATGAATTAAATTTTAATTTTGCTTTGGGGCGGCATGGTGGCGCAGTTGTAGCGCTGCTGCCTCGCAGTTAGGAGACCCAGGTTCGCTTCCCGGGTCCTCCCTGCGTGGAGTTTGCATGTTCTGCTTGTATCTGCGTGGGTTTCCTCCGGGTACTCCGGTTTCCTCCCTCAGTCCAAAGACATGCAGGTTAGATGAATTGGCCAATTCTAAATTGGCCCTAGTGTGTGCTTGGTGTGTGGGTGTGTTTGTGTGTGTCCTGCGGTGGATTGGCACCCTGCCCGGGATTGGTTCCTGCCCTGTGTTGGCTGGGATTGGCTCCAGCAGACCCCCGTGACCCTGTGTTCGGATTCAGCGGGTTGGAAGATGGATGGATTTTGTTTTGTCTTTATTGTATTCATATTCATGCATAGTAGTGAAACAGGACAGATGAAGAGGATCCCGCCCGGCTCCCTACTCCTGACGTCACGCTTCACCCTCCCCTCGGCCTGCAGCCTCTGTCTCTCGGATTTGTGCAAATAAATCGCTCCTGCAAACGAACTATGGTTCTTAGCGCGATGAGAGAAGTCACAAAATCAACCAGAATGTTCAAGCAAATACTAGAAAAAAAAAAACGATCTAAATCCATTAAGTAGTTTTCTTGTGAAAAGCGGACCAACAGACAGACAGACAGACAGGCGTTGGATTTTATATATTGTCGCACATGTGTGCTTAGGAGGCAGTCAGTAAGCTCAAAGGTGAGTGAAACACTGCGAGACAAAGGGTTGATATACGCTAACAGTGCCTCTCTCTCTTTCTCACCGTCAGACAAAAAGAAGAAAAATTAACACGCACTGACGGATTCCAAAGATGGCTGCCGAAAGGGTCACATCCATCAAACCCAGATGACGTGTCTTCCGGCCTCTTTACATGACATCAGTTCCAGCTCTTCCTGATGATATCGTTACCAGTTCCACATCACTTCCGGTCCACCTTTGATGACATCGCATCCGTCCCACAGCATCATCTTCTGCCAGCTCACTTTCCGTCTCCATTTTGTTTTTGTCCGTATAAAAACGCCATGTTTACATATGACGATGGTCAAATACTATTAATGTTTTTGATCAATTCAATTTCAATACCAAAGTGTACGTCTGTTTCTTTATACTGGGATGGTCCCCAAACCTTTATATTTGTAAAAGCCTCTTATTTAAGAAGATTTATCACAATATATAGAGATGCATTTCAGTTACGTTATGTTTAGTCATTGTTTTCCATTTTTGTATTATGTTAAGTTTCAAGATGTTAGCTTTTTGTGTCGTCTTTCCTGCCTCCTCTACGTTGAACCAAAGGAGGGAGGGCCCTCTGATTATACAGCGCCCCCAAAAGTATAAATGGAGAAGTTTCTATTTTTGGATTCCTGACTCTTCAGTTTATTATTCTTGTATCATGTTGACACCCTAATGTTGACTCCGACATCAATTAAAGTGCTGTTTTTAGTTTGTGTTTTTGGATTTTGCTGCATTCGTCATACGACGGAGCCAGGAAGCCAGAAGTCACAGTTGTATCATTTGTGACCTCTGCATGTTTGCGATTCTTGTTGAAGCAGGCAGACAAGTCAGGGGCATCCTCAGCCCTAAAGAAAGCACTCCGAGTCTCAGGACAGGCAGCAGAATCAGGCTTTATTGTATGGTGCGCATACAGACTCAGCTCAGATGGAACAATGAGCGACCAGCCATAGGCACCTTTAATGTTTCATTTAAGCCATTATTCTTCTTTATATGACTTCCAGCATTCCATTGCTCTAGTCCTGCCTCTAATGAATTCCACCAATAATTCTTAGCTGAAGGGTGTCAATCGCCACTCTGTCCATCTTATCTGTTCTCTCCCCCTACTATCTCAGCACTTTCTACCATAATTTACAACCAAAGAGTTCACATTCCCTTCTCTAAACGAGGGGCCCTTTCTTCAGCTCTCTAGCACGTCTGACCTCTGACTTACGAACTATATTGGTGGTTTCAGGCTTATACAAAATAATAAAAATATATGTAGCATAAGCCTTTTTAATTCTAACTCTTACATCTTAATGCTTAGTGAAATATTATATCTACTTGTCCCATGTGGATATACAGTAATCCCTCCTCGATCGCGGGGGTTGCGTTCCAGAACCCCCCTCGATAGGTGAAAATCCGCGAAGTAGAAACCATATGTTTGTATGGTTATTTTTATATATTTTAAGCCCTTATAAACTCTCCCACACTGTTAACATTATTAGAGCCCTCTATACATGAAATAACACCCTTTAGTCAAAAGTTTAAACTGCGCTCCATGACAAGACAGAGATGACAGTTCTTTCTCACAATTAAAAGAATGCAAACATATGTTCTCTTCAAAGGAGCGCCGTCAGGAGCAGAGAATGTCAAAGAGAGAGAGCGAGATAAAAGCAAACAATCAAAAAATCGATACGTGTTTTTAAGTATGCCGAAGCACCGTGATAAAGCGGCATTTTGTAGAGGGGTGTCCGTATCCTCTAGGCAAACAGCCTCTGTGCAAACAGCCCCTCTGCTCACACCCCCTCCGTCAGGCGCAGAGAATGTCAGAGAGGGTGAGAGAGACAGAGAAAAGCAAACAATCAAGCACCGCGCGGGAAGCATATCTTATATCATTGAGGAGTTTTAGTTAATATGTAATACATGCTCTGATTGGGTAGCTTCTAAGCCATCCGCCAATAGCGTCCCTTGTATAAAATCAACTGGGCAAACAAACTGAGGAAGCATGTACCATAAATTAAAAGACCCATTGTCCGCAGAAATCCGCGAACTAGCGAAAAATCCGTGATATATATTTAGATATGCTTACATTTAAAATCCGCGATAGAGTGAAGCCGCGAAAGTCGAAGCGCGATATAGCGAGGGATTACTGTAATACTTTTCTAATACATGGAAATTACCAATTTTAAGAATACTAGGGGGCTCCGCCCCCTGCTCGCCCACCCCTGGGTTTGGTATACAATTTAAAGAGACTGTCATTTTCATGAGAATTGTTACATATGCATTATCTTCACTTTTACTTTAAAACTTTTGTGAAAACAATATTTGGAATGAACTTTTCTTCAAGATCGCATTGAATTTTGATTCCGTGTTTGGACTTACATCGTGACAGTGCAACGTATAACTGCCTGTGAGTGAATATCATTTCTTTCCCTCTAATAAATAAAATGACTTTTTCGAATGTTTGTCCATGCTCTTTTTTCTTTGCTTTGTCGTTGACGTGTCATCTAGAACGTATAAAATTATTGTCCTGATAAAATTTATAAGAGCTGGGAGCGCTGGAAGTGTGTCTGCAAAAAGCATTCACGTGACTGAGAAGTTAGATGACTATGGTCTTGTTTGAAAATGGTCGTAAGTCGGGTGTGACTTGAAAGAATCTCATGTTAAAAGTCTCCGTCTCACAGGACTTCATACCGTGCCAGCGTTTTTGGAATCTTTTAATTCTCACTGGCAACACGAATTAGTCAATCTACAAGTCTCTGACTTAAAGTTTATATCCGAACAATATATTCCATCTCTTTTTGCTGTTCTGTTATTTCACCGAGTAATAATTTCCATTTGTTTGCACGAATGCAATTTTTCCTATCCTTTCTTTGGGACTTTTGAATATTTTCATACTTCCATTATCTCTAACCTGCTCTGCATGTGTACCACACCAACATTTTTGAATTCTTTACGACGTTCTACTTTGTCATCTACACTTTGTCCTTTATTTCCGGCCCCGGACATGGTTAAATCTCTTTCTCACGGGACATATAAGTGTCTCTCCGAGAAAATCACGTCTTGTCTCCTTCCAAGATTTTTTTTTTACAATAGAGAGACAATTTTCTATATCCTCAAGTGGGAAAGTATACAGTATATGGATGCCCCCATGAAAACTGGTTCTTCACTAACAAAAGGAAAACAAGGAGTTTTATAGTCCAGATCAAAGAACAAATCAATGAGCAAGAAAAGCACAAAAAAAGTATGTTGTTGTGTCTAAAAAAGATTTTTATGCTCTTGGCCAAAATAAATAGTACTAGCTGTGCTTGGAAACTGAAATTAACAAACTGCACAAAGTAACCACTGAACACAATGTGCGAATAGTAGCACATGTCAAGGTAACGTCGGTTACTCGGTTGTAATCAATATTCAGTATTATGGATTGAGGTGTTTCATTTAACTCTTCTAAGAAATAAATAAAAGCTATAAAGCATTATTGTACTGATTGCAGTGCACATTGCCATTTTGGATTGATGTCATAATCTGAATTCGGATAAACTCAGACTTGAGAGACCAGGTCCCAGTTTTCTAAGTCGGAGATCAGAAATTCCAAGTTCTGTGTTTTACTCAACTGCAGCATTAGTTTACCATTTTAGATCTCTTGCCTTTTTGTGCTCCTTTTTTGATCTTTTTTTTTCAATATTAAAGTAACTTTGTTTAATTATTTTGGACCAGAGGGACTTGAGAGACCAGGTCTGAGTTTTCCGAGTTGGAGATTGGAAATTCCAAGTTCTGTGTTTTACTTAACTGCAGCACTAGTTTACCATTTTAGATGACTTGCCTTTTTGTGCTCCTTTTTTGATCTTTTTTTAAATAAATATTTCAATATTAAAGTAACTTTGTTTAGTTTTTTTCGGACCAGAGATTTTTTTTCCGTCGCTGATATTTTGTGCTATTTAGAATTTAAGGGTCTTGGCACCATTTTGGGGCCTGGGCAGGCTTGAAGCCTGTCTTTTGAGTTGGGGCTAGGCTGCTTGGGGTGAGTTCTAGTCTGGGGATGCAGACCTATAAAGAAGACAGGACTGGTCTCTTGTGGCTTCCTGGAGGCTGGCACCCATGTTTGAAAGGCAGGATCACATCAACGGTAGTATTCTGGCATAAGCTATACATTCTTTGTGCTCTAATTATTTTTGTATCTAAAACATGTACAATATGCTGCGGAACTGTCATATAAGCACATCGCAACAACTATCATGCAACAACTCACCAAAGGCCTGGAAGGATCAATCAGAAGCAGTTGCCAGGACAGTTTAAAGTATGGTGTTATCAGTTGACCCTCTGCCAGAGGTTGATGTGATCCCTAAAGATATGTGAAATCGCAGCAACAATAGTGCTGAGGATGGATTGCAAGGCCAATAATTACTGTGCATCAGGAAGTGGCTCGGCAAACCATGGTGCTTTTAGAAATGGCATTCAACTGCCACTAAAGTCAATCAGTCTTTGCTACAGCCAGGAGAAGACAAGGCTGGTGATGAGACAGATGCCTGATCAATCAGTGCGAGATGAAAAGGCCCAGGTTAGAACAGGTCATAAATGGAGGGCTATACCATCTGTCAGCCAAGCTGTTAGCAGACTGATGCTCCAACCAGTGGTTGACAGGATGCGAAAAGGGAGAAGTGGTCTTGGCTTAGCTTCTGTTGTTATGTACTGCCTCAAGAAAGGAGAGGAAAAAGCTGATGATCTCTGAAATAGCCAAAATGGAAGATGAGCTCTACAAACTGAAAGCTATAACTGAAAGTCAACAAGCAAGCTGGACAAACTAGGAAGGAGTGGTCAACAAGGAACTGAACTGGAATGACAAGTGCACGGTCAGGGATTGTAAAGCCCTACAACAGATAGTGAAGACAGCTGAGAAGATCATCGGTGTCTCTCTTCCTTATATCATGGACATTTACACCACACACTGCATCCGCAAAGCCACCAGCATTGTGAATGACCCAACACACCATTCACATTCACTGTTTACACTTCTGCCATTAGGAAAATGGTACCGAAGCATTCAGGCCCTTACCACCAGAATGTGTAGCAGTTTTTTTCCCTCAAGCAGTCAGATTACTGAACACTTATGGACCGATCTGATATCTGATGTATGTGTTCTGTTCTTCAATGTTGCACATGTTTGCACATTTGACTCACATGCACCTTGTTATATATTATGTGTTTTTATGTTATGTGTCGTGGATTCTTCGTTGTCCTGTGTTATATGTAGCACCATGGTCCTGGAGGAACGTTGTTTCGTTTCACTGTATGCTGTACTACTGTATATGGATGAAATGACAATAAATACTCTTGAATCTTGAAGTGGAGGATACCACAAGCCAGACATAGTTTCCTTATAAGATCGACATATGACACTCTCCCTATTTCCAGTAACCTGTGTCTTTCATACAGTTCTTCTGAAGACTGTCCACCCTGTAATGCCCCAAACCCCACACAGCAGCATGTTCTATCAAGCCATAAGGGTGTGCTGGCACAAGGTGACTATATATGGCAGCATGACCAGGCATTAGCGGAGATCTTGTAGGCAGGCTGACAGGGGGCAAAAGGAACTCATCCAGCACATAAATAACTGTTGATTTGCTTCATTAGATCAGGAGATGGACGACAGAACATCCCTCGATGAGCACCAATCCTCTCATCTAGTAACTACTGGAATATGAGAGTGGGCCTTGACAGGAAGCCTCAGTTTCCCACTGAGATTAAAAGAACTTTTCTCCAACCAGACATTGTGCTATGGTGCACAGGACTTAAGTCAGTTATATTGACTGAGTTGCATGAGAAACAGGTATAGAGGCAGCCAACGGGAGGAATAGGTAAGTCATGAGAAAGCATAATTCATATTTTGAAACCAAGGAATAAAACACTCATTATTTCGGAATTAGCAAAATGAAAAAAAATGTGGAAAGGATCTTTCCAATCTAAAGCACTAATCTATCATTTGGCAAATGGTTGAACTCAAAGCCTGTGACATTGTTAAATAAGCGCTATGCTATGCAAAAGGCCAGCGTAGAAGAACCGGCCGAGCTCAGGAATCTTCACTCACGTGCCAGAAAGCGCGACTTCGAAGTTCTTCAAAAAGGCGGGTCGACTCGCGTGACGGAGGGGCGTTCACTGCTAGTGAAGGAGGCGGGCATTATAGGCGACTGGACGAATCCGCCTCAGGGGAAGTCTTTTATTGGCACAACCGCGTCAGTGATGGGACGGGAGTAAGTCGGTAAAGAATGACTACCCAATGAAAAGACGAGAACTGTGAATGACGTCATATAATTTGCGTAAATGATTGGTTAGAAAAATGACAAGTCGTCCCTCCTTCCCTCCCTTGCTCAGAACACGACGCCGGTGTCTTTTTAATCCTCGGCAGGCCGGTAAAAAAAAAAAGCAAGTCTATTAGGGACGCGTGAAGTGGTGTATTTTTACTCTCTGCTTCGGCAAGTCGGGACATGAAGTTGAAGGGGGAGCTGGACTTCCACTCGTGGTAGCGACAGTGCTCTGCTGATAGCCATGGGGCTCGATGAATTCTGCAGCCTGGACGGCTCCGATCCTTTCTGGGTAAAACATTTTCTTATGATTGTTTGCCGTCGCCGTCGCCTTGGCTTGTTGTCTCGCGCAGTTGCCTGCTAGGCCCCATGAGGCAAACGTGTAGTCCGCTGTTCACCTTTACGTTACTGGATGTTGAGCGAAGGTTCCCAGTTAAGGTCCCAGGTAGAGGGTGATGCGCTAATAATATAATACAATACATGTTGACACTCGGAAGTTCTTGTATTCCGTTTCTATTAAGTCATGGGTACGGTCCCAGGAAGCAACTCTGGACGGGACGCCAGCACTTTGATTACACATCCTTGTATAACGACTTTGCTTAACCTTTTATATTAACTACACTATACGATATGTGTGTAAATACCCTCGACATTTTAGGAAACATAAAATAATCATGGACACCTTGCAACTGGGGTGTAAGTGGGCCCTGGGGAAGCCGACCCATATGCTAGCAGTTCTTAACATTATCCCTGGCAGATGTAATGAAACATAACTTAGTTTTTTTCCCCCCTAAAACATTGTACCAGCTCCTGAAATGCCCACCCAGGAATGCACCAGCTCTTTGTTTTGTCCACAGATGTGACTTCATTCTCCTTATCATGGTTTCTGCCGTGTCCGGTTCTTCCATAAGAGGCATGAGCCCCCGAGCATCCTGTGTGTAAAGACGGGACAGATTTTAGGTAGAAGGTTTTGCTAATGGATGTTGATGCTTGTTAAAATTAGAAGAGGAGTTTGACAAGGGAGAGGAAGACCTTTTTGCCCAGCAAGCACGCAATGAAACGCCACAGAATTCTTTTCATTCATGAATCTGAGTCATCACTTTTATTACTTCTATTTGGATGCAATTAAGGGACGTCTCGGGTGTGGAAATAATTAAAGGACCCCAGCTAGAGCTAACTTTGGACTGTTCAGAAAATGTCTCTCTGGTTATGCAGCTGTTTTCTATCAAAAGTAAATTTTTGCTTGTGCGTTTTTTTTTTTTAAATGTACAGTCATGTGAAAAAGTAAGTGCACCCCAGGATGTGCTTGGTTTTTATTATTTTTTTTTATAAACCATGTGATACAGCTGCCATTTAAGAGGAAGGCCTAAGAGAAGGTTTATGGATGTGGTGAGTGATGATATGAAGATGGTGGGTGTAACAGAGCAAGATGATGGAGACAGGAAGGTTTGGAAGAAGATGATCCGCTATGGCGACCCCTAACGGGAGCAGCCGAAAGAAGAAGATGTTGACCAATCAAGATCTGATATTAGTTTAAAAAGTTATCTTTAAAGAAGTTGTAATGGGTGGGGGGGATGGAAATTTCTTTTTGCAATGATTTATCTAATAAGTGAACAGATATGCCATTTCCATCATGGTGGTAAAGTCGCCCCTTGGCTCTAACGGCTGGTGTTGTCTCCTCAAATAAGCGTTTCCTATAACTGTCAACCGGACTTTTAACATCAACTAGGGGAAAGTTTTCCTCTCAAACCTCCTTTCAGCTGTGCTGTGTCTGAGGGGTGTCATGCATGCACAGCCCATTTCAAATCCCCCAGCAGGGTCTTGGACATTCCAGAACCCTCCATTTCTTTCTCTTCAGTGATTGTTTGCTGGATTTCCTGGTTTGTTTAGGGTCATGCTGGAAAGGTAACTGTCGGTTGAGCTTTGTTCTTCAGACAGAGGGTCTCACGTTATCCTTAAGCACCCTCTGGTACAATTCCTAGTGGATTCTATGATGATGATGATGATTTGACCAGGCCCTAATGCTGGAAAGCGGCCCCAAACCACAATCTTTCCTCCACTGTTTTTACAGATGCTATCAAGTTCTTCTAATCAAATGCTGTCTATCCTGAGCAAGCTGTGCCCCGATGTTCTGTCTGGACAGCACATGTTTCTTCCTGGCACACCTCCCATGCAGATCTAATTTTTGCAGCCGCTTTCTAATGATAGACTTCTTTCAGCCTCATATATTCTGCTTTCTTGTTGTTTGCACCTGATTTCTAATTTGAGGCATCTGAGGTAGTCCTAAACGTACGGGTGCATTTACATTTTCCACATGTGAAATTGCATTTGTGATTTTATTTTCTTGTCCTTTGTATAATTAAAATAAATGAAGCGTAATGTTTGGTATATTACGTCACCCTTATCTATATATACGGTTTAAATGAAAATCAAATCTGTATTTGTCCACACTTGTGAAAAAATGGGGGGGAAAAACATTTCATGGGGTGTACTTACTTTTTCAAATGACAGTATGTGAGGCAAACAAAAACAAAAGGCCCACCAGTTCAGTAAAGGGACCAAATGAGGGTGTGCTTTTAAAAATAAATAAATAAATGTAGGAAAGAAAGTGTTCAGCCTTCAACCAAAATCAACTCCCCACCACCCCTGAGGCAAATTCTATTCTCTGATCACATGAAATGGGGATGATGGGCCTGCAGACTTGGACACATGCAGCTCTGAAAGGCCTGTTGGAGCCTCCCCACGGACCACACACGTAAGCCTCCTAATCCATCGTCCTGTTTGCGGCTACCGTCCTCTGTGTTTATCTGATCCCACGTTTGTCTCCTCGGTGCCACTTACACACATTTTTTTTTTTTTTTTTTTTTTTTTTTTGTTTGGGTGATGCTTCTGTCCTGGGCAAATTGCACACCTGATAATAAACTCTTATCTTGAGTTACTCAAACTCTCGGTGGTGGTGGAGAAGATTTCTTATGATGTTATATAGTGCCTTTTGATAACGGGCACCACCCCAACATGCTTTACTGGTACATTGCAGACAGCTGTTTCCATATTTCTACATTTTTATATCCTGCTGGATTATGTAGCAGACTCTGGGTTGGCCCAATCAGTTGATGCTGGACACTGGTTCTAATGATGTCATGTAGTGCCTTTTGATAGTGGACACCACCCCAACATGCTTTTTTACATGTGCTCTCTTCTTCTTCTGCCCCCCCACTTCTATGTGGGGTCGATGTGCTCGATCAGCCTTAGATACATTGCAGATGATGAACTTGATTTGCTCTACCTAATCTACATTGATGGATTGAAGGCCAGAGGTCCACATGAAGCCTAAAATGAGAAGCAATGAGGACTGCTTGGGATCAGTTATTTTAGGTAGAATGCTTAGAGGGGGCAGGGTGGTCTCGTGGCCTGCAGATTTAGGTTTTTTTTTTTTTTTTTCCTGTCCTCCCTGGCCATCGGACCTTACTTTTATTTTGTTTTAATTAGTCTTGCCTAATTTTTATACAGTGGTGTGAAAAACTATTTTCCCCCTTCCTGATTTCTTATTCTTTTGCATGTTTGTCACACAAAATGTTTCTGATCATCAAACACATGTAACCATTAGTCAAATATAACACAAGTAAACACAAAATGCAGTTTTTAAATGATGGTTTTTATTATTTAGGGAGAAAACAAAATCCAAACCTACATGGCCCTGTGTGAAAAAGTAATTGCCCCCTTGTTAAAAAATAACCTAACTGGTGTATCACACCTGAGTTCAATTTCCTTTGCCACCCCCAGGCCTGATTACTGCCACACCTGTTTCAATCAAGAAATCACTTAAATAGGAGCTGCCTGACACAGAGAAGTAGACCAAAAGCACCTCAAAAGCTAGACATCATGCCAAGATCCAAAGAAATTCAGGAACAAATGAGAACAGAAGTCATTGAGATCTGTCAGTCTGGTAAAGGTTATAAAGCCATTTCTAAAGCTTTGGGACTCCAGCGAACCACAGTGAGAGCCATTATCCACAAATGGCAAAAACATGGAACAGTGGTGAACCTTCCCAGGAGTGGCCGGCTGACCGAAATTACCCCAAGAGCGCAGAGACGACTCATCCGAGAGGTCACAAAAGACCCCAGGACAACGTCTAAAGAACTGCAGGCCTCACTTGCCTCAATTAAGGTCAGTGTTCACGACTCCACCATAAGAAAGAGACTGGGCAAAAACGGCCTGCATGGCAGATTTCCAAGACGCAAACCACTGTTAAGCAAAAAGAACATTAGGGCTCGTCTCAATTTTGCTAAGAAACATCTCAATGATTGCCAAGACTTTTGGGAAAATACCTTGTGGACTGATGAGACAAAAGTTGAACTTTTTGGAAGGCAAATGTCCCGTTACATCTGGCATAAAAGGAACACAGCATTTCAGAAAAAGAACATCATACCAACAGTAAAATATGGTGGTGGTAGTGTGATGGTCTGGGGTTGTTTTGCTGCTTCAGGACCTGGAAGGCTTGCTGTGACAGATGGAACCATGAATTCTACTGTCTACCAAAAAATCCTGAAGGAGAATGTCTGGCCATCTGTTCGTCAACTCAAGCTGAAGCGATCTTGGGTGCTGCAACAGGACAATGACCCAAAACACACCAGCAAATCCACCTCTGAATGGCTGAAGAAAAACAAAATGAAGACTTTGGAGTGGCCTAGTCAAAGTCCTGACCTGAATCCAATTGAGATGCTATGGCATGACCTTAAAAAGGCGGTTCATGCTAGAAAACCCTCAAATAAAGCTGAATTACAACAATTCTGCAAAGATGAGTGGGCCAAAATTCCTCCAGAGCGCTGTAAAAGACTCATTGCAAGTTATCGCAAACGCTTGATTGCAGTTATTGCTGCTAAGGGTGGCCCAACCAGTTATTAGGTTCAGGGGGCAATTACTTTTTCACACAGGGCCATGTAGGTTTGGATTTTTTTTTTCTCCCTAAATAATAAAAACCATCATTTAAAAACTGCATTTTGTGTTTACTTGTGTTATATTTGACTAATGGTTACATGTGTTTGATGATCAGAAACATTTTGTGTGACAAACATGCAAAAGAATAAGAAATCAGGAAGGGGGCAAATAGTTTTTCACACCACTGTATATATAATTTTTTTCCTCTTTCTTCATCCTGTAAAGCACTTTGAGCTACATCTTTTGTATGAAAATGCGCTATATAAATAAAAGTTGTTGTTGTACTCAAGCTTAAGTCAAAGTGTGCAGTACTGTTACTTCCAGCTTTATTCATTACAGATTATGATCTTAGCCACTAGGGGGTAGCGCTTTTTGAACATTATTATAGTAGAGCTATTAACAATCCATCTATATGGCGCTTTCCCACCAGGAAGAGAAATGTTTCAGTCCTGCTACTGCGTAAACCCCGGAGAGTTAACTCAAGTGTACACTCCCTAACTTGCACCACTCGATATGCGAATCAGTCTTTTTAATGTTGTATAGTTCTTTCATTAGCAACCTAACTGATGCACTGCAGGCGGGTGTTTCCATATTTCTACAGTTTGAATCTGTGTTGGTTACATGAGTGACTTGTGAGCCATTGCTGTTAAATGTGTGCCTTAATAAGGTTATATAGTGCCTTTTGATGACGGACACAATCTCAACATGCTTCCATTTCTTTTTTTTTCTTTTTTTTACAGTTTGAAGATTTCTTGTGTCTTCCACCACATAAGCTTTAATTGGTACAATGCATTTGCTTCAATATTCCTGCAGTGTGAGGATTTTTGGGCTTCAGGACTTTGCTGTCAATTGATAGTGGAGTTTGGTTCTGCTAATGTTATGTAGCGCCTTTTGGTAATGACGCTCATCCCAAAGTGCTTTACAGGTGCACCGCAGGTATTGTTCTTTATTGTTTAAGTGTGAAGGTCTTTAAATTTTACAAGTGACTCAGAGTTGCACAGTGAGTTATATAGTGCCTTTTAGCTGTGAGCACCACCCCCTCCTGCTTTGTACGGCCTGGTGGGCTATAGGAAAAAACATCAGGGTGACCGTCGAAAGGAGAGAACTGATCCAGGAGATCAGTGGTCATCACCATCTGTCCGCATAAGTCTGGTTGGTTTAAGTGATAAATTTGGGGTCACACAGTCAGGCCGTGTTGATGATGATACTTGTCATGCTATATAGCGCCTTTAAATAGTGGACACTGGCCCACCACAGGTACGCTACAGTTCTATATTTTTACAGTTTAATTTCTGGTGGATTAAGTGGCCAACTTGGAGTTAAGTGGCCACCGTGATGTTATATAGCGTCTTTTGTTGCATTTGGGTTTTATCTCTACAATGTGACAGCCTTTGAGTTAAATGACTGAAATTTAATATTTAATGACAGTGATTTAATATAGTGCCTTTGGATAGTGAACACCAGCCCAACCTTCTTTACAGATGTACCATAGGAGTCCTGGTGGATTATTTAATTAACTTGGGGGGCCCACGGTCAGTTGGTGGTGCTGCGGACTGTTTCTTCTAATGCTATGTTGTGTCTGTCTGTGGACACCATCCCAGTATGAATTTTAAGCACGATACCGGTGCTTTGTACTTTTCGAGTTTTGCTAATCTGAATTGTTTTATAGTACCTTTTGACAGCAAATCCCACCCCAGCATGCTTCACAGGTACTGTGCATTTGCTTCAATGTTTGGGCAGAGTGAGGACATTTGGTCAGTTGATGGTGGGGACTGATTCTTGTAATGTCATATAGTGCCTTTTGACAAGTAGTCGCCAACTAAGTTTGCTTTACCATTTTATTGTTATTTTTTGATTAAGTAATGTGTGTGTGGGGGACGGTTACGGTTTAGGCCAGGTTTATACTTTACATGACGCGACGCCTGCTTCAGCGGATGGTCCTGCTACGCAAGCGTTGTACTGTTTATACAGGGTGACGCAGAAAAATGGGAACTTTTGAAAAACCCAATAAAAATAGAAGAAATCCAACAAAAAACATTTTATTGACAACAATTGAACCACTGCAACTTGCCTTTTAAGAGACAGTAATCCAAATTATCAATGTCTGAAAATTACGTCCTGTAGATGGCGTCCTCCTGTACGTATGCATTCTTCCAATCTGCTGTTGAGGTTCCCCATTGATCGCTGCAACATCACAAATTTCATCTTGAATTCTTTGTTTCAGTTCATTCAGTGTTCTTGGCTGAGTCGTGTAGACCCGACTCTTAAGGTAGCCCCACAAGAAAAAAATCACAAACGGACAAATGATCCGATGATCTTGAGGGCCAGGGAATGTCACCGAATCTTGAGATGACACGGTTACCGAACAATTCTCGCACAGCTGCCATTGATTGCCTTGCAGCGTGCGATGTCGCACCATCCTGTTGAAACCAGGTTTCGTGAAGTTGTGGGAAATTATTCAATGCGGGTGCAACAAATGATTGCAACATCTCAACATTTCAAAAGTTCCCATTTTTCTGTGTCACCCTGTACTTGCGTGCGTACTTTACGTAAATCTGGAGGAGTCCACCAGGTGGCGGTGAGAGATATCATCACGATGAGAACAGGTTCGGCTTCGCTGTGTTGTGAATTGCCTGGAACATCCATTACATTCCGAGGACACCTTACCGCAGTATCTCTGAAAAGGATGTTAATGATTAAATCCATCAATCCAGGGATGTGCCCATTCCAGCAAGCATTGGGCACGAGGCAGAAACAATCACTAAGCGGGGCATCAGGTCATCGCAAGGTGAATACAAGCACTCGCATACACACTGGCGTCATTTTAGTGTTGCCAAATCTGCATATCTTTGGAAGGAAACTGGAGCCCACTGTGGAAACCCAGCAGGAAAATGTCAACTCCAGGCAGGGAATACCAGCGACGTGACCCCTTACTGCGGGACAGCAGTGCCACCGTGTCACCCCCGTGTGCGTAATTAACAGTATTCATTATTTAAATGAAATTAACGACTTATCTGTAAAATGCAACATACATACTTTAATGCATTTCATCATAAAAAGTGATATCAAGTATAAATCTAAGGATTGTAAATGTGCAGAGAGTTGGAATATCATATACAGAAGAACCTCTGGTCATGCACAAATCGGGTTACGACCAAAAGTTTGCCAAAATTTTGCACCTGTTCAC
Source organism: Polypterus bichir lapradei (assembly GCA_026402145.1). Taxonomy (NCBI): domain Eukaryota; kingdom Metazoa; phylum Chordata; class Cladistia; order Polypteriformes; family Polypteridae; genus Polypterus; species Polypterus bichir. Next base: position 4,018,939 of record JANRMT010062861.1, on the reverse strand, counting down.
GACCTCACGCTCTGGTGGCGAACAAAAACACTGGCGGCCAGTTTCCCTATGCGTGTTCGTAAGCGCCAATGATTTCCCATTCTTTGTTTTCCATTTTCTTTTGTTTGCCTATGCAGGGCCTAACAAAGCAGCTGATGCTGCAAAAGGAGTTACAATGTTAACCAAGTAGAGGCCTCAAGTGCTGGAAGAGGTGGAAAAACTGTTGCTAGTGTGGTTGAACGAGAAGCAACTTGCAGGGGATCGCGTAATCGAGGCGATCATATGCGAGTAAGCCAGGAAGATTCATGGCGATTTGCTGAAAAAAAAAAAATTCTTCTTCGAGTGGCAAAGGTGAGGCATTTAAAGCCAGCAGAGAATGGTTTGAAAAGTTCCACAAGAGAAGTGGCATTTACATTTTTTTCCCTGTGCTTAAAACTCATTAAAAAAAAAAAAAAAAAAAAAGAAGTGTTTACAGCGAGCGGTTCATAAGCGTCTAGCATGAACTCTTACAATGTTAGTTTTCTCTGTTGTTCAAGGGTTTCTCAGTGTTATGCAATGTTTTTACATTTAGTTTACAGTAATCCCTCTCTATATCGCGGTTCACTCTATCGCGGATTTTAAATGTAAGCACATCTAAATATATATCACGGATTTTTCGCTGGTTCGCGGCTTTCTGCGGACAATGGGTCTTTTAATTTACGGTACATGCTTCCTCAGTTTGTTTGCCCAGTTGATTTCATACAAAGGACGCTATTGGTGGATGGCTTAGAAGCTACCCAATCAGAGCATGTATTACATATTAACTAAAACTCCTCAATGATATAAGATATGCTTCCCGCGCGGTGCTTGATTGTTTGCTTCTCTCTATCTCTCTCTCTGCGCCTGACGGAGGGGGTGTGAGCAGAGGGGCTGTTTGCACAGAGGCTGTTTGCCTAGAGGATACGGAGGCTCCTCTACAAAATGCCGCCTTATCGCGGTGCATCGGCATACTTAAAAGCACGTATTGATTTTTTGATTGTTTGCTTTTCTTATCTCACGCTCTCTCTCTCTGACATTCTCTGCTCCTGATGGCGCTCCTTTGAAGAGCAGATATGTTTGCATTCTTTTAATTGTGAGAAAGAACTGCCATCTCAGTCTTGTCATGGAGCACAGTTTAAACTTTTGACTAAAGGGTGTTATTTCATGTCTAGAGGGCTCTAATAATGTTAACAGTGTGGGAGAGTTTATAAGGGCTTAAATACGAGCATTGGCTCGTGTAACGAGCCACGAGCCAGGCTGTGGGTATGCGTGACGCGTTTCCCGATCCGCCTCGACTCGGGGATTCACCCAAGCTGACGCTGCCAGCCTGTCGGCTCACTCGGTGTTCCTTGTTCTCCCGTAGCGTGAGGATCTACGCATTTGTGCGCTTGTGATTTCATTGTTTCGCTGTAGCATTTCGCCGTATAAGCGTATCCAAAAATATCGCGGACATGCAGACGGAGAATAGGAGACGATTGCCCTCAAGAGGAGAAGGAGGGAGAAGGAGAGAGAGGGAGAGAGAGACGTGCATGAGGGAGAAGAATCATCAGCTCAGTTATGATCACATGATGCTCAGCAAAGTGTATCCATACTACTCGTATTGCAAGACATCGCTCGTTTTATCAAGTCAAAATTAATTAAAAAATTTAGCTCGTCTTGCAAAACACCTGTAAACTCGCAAACAGAGGTTCCACTTGTATATACAGTATTATTTATCAGTGTTATTTGTTAGGAATATTGATTTTTATGTTGATATTTTTGGGGGTGCGGAACGGATTAACTGGATTTCCATTATTTTCAATGGGGAAGCTTGTTCTAGATACGAGAAATTCGCTATACGAGCTCAGTGCTGGAACGAATTAAACTTGTATCTCGAGGTTCCACTGTATTTACATACAATCTTATGGGGAAATTACGTTTGGGTCGCGACCAAATCGGGTTGCGTCCAGAGTTTTGGAACGAATTACGGTCGTGACCAGAGGTACCACTGTATTTAATGTGTTCTGTGTGGTGATTGTTGCCTGCCGCTGCTGTCGGGTCAGGAGGAAGCCCCAGAAAAAAGAGATGGCACAGAAGATGGTATGTGAGACTTTTAAAATGAATCGTGTCATTACGATCAGGAATATGCGACGCTTGAATATAAAAGCAGCACGAATGCATCTGTATGTCAGCATTTTGCTTCACCCCATCAAACAATTCATCAAACATCAAAGCGCGCACATTGATCCCGTAAGCGGCTTTCTGTCACCTGTAGATAGTAAACAGAGACTCTGATGTCACATTCCGACTTTTATCACACTGCACCCCCCGACTTTTTGTGAGTACTGCAACTCGCACACGTGTCACGTTAATTTCTGAGGACCTGCTCAGAGGACGGTTCAGATGAACACTGGGAACGCGTGGCAGCCATGATGAGTCCGCGTTCTGAGTGTGAAGTATAAGCGAGCCCTTCAAAGACTAAAAAGGGGTCCTGTAATGTGTGTTCTGGTGCCTTTAGATACTGGCTGCCACCCTCACATGCTTAACCGATACAGTGCAGTTGCTTCCTAGTTTAGGCAGCGTTTGATTTGCAGGTTTTGGAGTCGATCCTGGTGAACACTCCCCCCAAATCACATCACATGTTCACTTCAGGGTGTTTCTGTATTGCTGCAGTTTGAGTCCTTATGGATTAGATAACGAATTCTGGAGTTGCACAGTCAGTTGTTGGTGGTGATTTATTACCTGCTGTGTTATATAGCGCCTTTCAACAGCGTATACCTCCCTAGTGTTCTATACAAGTACATTGCAAACAGATGATGTTGTTTTTCTTAATTTCTTCAGTTTCAGCCCTGATGGATTATGTAACGATCTCTGGGGTGACCCAGTCGGTTAGTAATGATGATTGGCCTCGTGAGATGTTCTGTAGTGCCTTTTGATGGTGGCCATCGCCCCAGCATGCTTTACAGGTACAGTACAGTTGCTTCTGTATTTTGATAACACGAGGATAGGTGGGTTTTGAAATCTCATGTTCACTTGGTGGTGGAGATGGATGGATTCTTGTGATGTTTAAATGGTGCCTTTCCATAGTGGACACCACCCCAGAATGCTTGGCTTGGAATATTTGTGCAATCTGAATCCTGATTAATTACATAAAGAACTCTAGCTTGACACAGTCAGTTGATGGTGGGGGGTATTCCTTGCTTACTTTCTGATAGAAATACGAGGAGAAAAACTGGAGGAGGTTCGGCCGGATGTGAATCTTAGAACTCTATCTCCTCCTATACGCCGACCAGCTGGGTATATCCGGTGAAGAGCCCAGTCAGTATTTGCACCACAATCGCTACACGAATTGCCGCAATAATGTCGGGTGAAAAAAATCAAACTGCGAATTGACATCAAGCTTCTCGCAAATTTTCTCTTTTTCCGTTAAGTAGTTTTTCCACGGAGAAAAACATTCCTGTCTTCGATCATCCTCCCTATTCGCCCGATTTAGCTCCCTGTGACTTTTTCACTTGTTCCTGAAAATCAAAAGGGACCTGAAGAGAACACATTTTTATTCAATGGATGAAGTGAAGTGTTGAGGAGCCTCAAGCAACAAGACTTCCAGTACTGTTTCAATTAAAGGAAGATGCATATGGAACGGTGTAGAGACGGGAGGGGGAGTACAGAGAAGGTGATAATGTTTGGAATGATGGAAGTCATCAAGAAATTGTTTTTTTACCAATCTGGTTATTTTTGTGCCTCTCTCTCGGTAATTTTTGTGCCTCACCACGTCTCTCTCTCTCTCTCTCTCTCTCTACATTGCGAGTCCGAACACCATCTGACAGACCCCTGTCTTCCCCGTTCCCACAAGCACTAAACACACACAATACTGTTTCTTCTTCTTTTTCTCCTCCTCTGTGGCAAGCTTCGTCTCCCCCCTCCCGACTCTGGCTTCCGGAGTGGTGGCTGCTGACTCCTTTTATGGCCCATCCGGAAGTGCTCCAGGGTGTGGAGGAAGAACTGCCCACATGGGCTCGGGAACCACTGCGGCACCCCCTGGTGGCACCCCCAGATCCCAACAGGGTTGTAGAGAACACCGTCTCCCATGAAGCTCTGCAGGAATCTGAGGCACCACTACCACCTCTAGGGGCTGCCATCTACTATCCCGGGGAGATACTGTTCAGTCCATGCCTGTTCCCCCGGACCATATACAGAAGAGGCATCCCGGATGGGCAAGGGCCACTGCCGTCCGCCACAATATATATGTATAAATGCCACAGTGTGTTTTTTTTTTTTTTTTTTTTTTTAATTTGTATGTTGCAGTGTTTTTCCTTATTTTTTATGATTGCATGTCAAAGGTCAAGTTAGTTTGTATTGGACAGGTAGGCCGCTGGTTAAAGGGTTAATGTCATAGTCACTAGGTGACACAAACTGCACATACCTGATCTTTTTTTGTTTTTTTTCTTTTAAAGAGTCGCCTCTTATGATTGAGTTTTAGAACGTAGCGTGCAGGTCACTGGTGTGAAGTCGTCCTGGCCCGTGATCTCTGGGAGGGGGTTACACTGTCCTGTGTGTGTGTGTGTGTGTGTGTGTGTGTGTGTCCTAGAGGCCGGGCTCAAGTCTTGAGATGGCTGATGGGACAAGGAAGTGAAACGTTTTACAGGGACAGGCCATCTGGTCACATCTTCTTTTTTGTTCTTCTTAAAGATTTGGGTGCAGCTTCCATTAAGCTTCCTTTGGTTTTGGAATGTATCCAGGATACCGGCTCACTGAAATGTGCTGATGTCATGTGTGGGAGGGGGGCTTGTGGAGGTGGGGTGGAGCAGTCAGCCCGTGGGCGAGCTCAAAAGAGCTGATGTCATGGTGTCCCTGTGACTTGATGAATGTGTCTATTTAGGTAAGCATCCCCCGCTTCCACTCCCCTCTCGCTCTCAAAATTAATGGAGTCCAGCCGGCTGCCCTTTCAGTTTTTTTTTTATTTTTTTATTATTTATTTTTTTTTAACTGTGTGAGTGCCTTTCCCCATAAACTTACTTTCTTGGTGTTCTTTCTTTAGTAAATAAGACTTGGAGTGCCCCCTACTGTTCTGTATTTGAACTGATGGGTTGCCCTTCAGCTTTCTTTATCAACAATTGGTATTAATCCTCACCCTGTCTTTCTTATCCAAGCGTTTCTCTTTTTGCTTTTTGACATGGCTGAGAGAGAATGCGTCACATGCGTGTGTGGCATGTTGGCCAGAAAATGGAATCGCCTGTTTTCTTTAGAAGATATTTCTCTATAATTGACCACCCATTCATTTTCTACTCTGTTTGTCCAACTCAGGATGGTGGCAAGTGGTTGGTCATTCATGCGAGTGTCCGTCTGTCAGTTACACATCCTTTTCACTCATATTTGAACTCGGGCTGCTGGATTTAGAGTCATCTTAGCTAGTTGACCTAAAAGAGACTCCCCTACCCCCTTCAAACTCCAACCAGTTTCTTAACGAGAAGCCGGTTCTTGCTGGTAATTAAGCCCGTTATTTAATTCCATGACTTGTTGCTGCTCTCGTTCTGCCACAGCAGACATTTCCAAAACTGTTGATTTTCTGTTTTTTCTAAGAACACCATCAAGATGTTTTGGTGTCCTGAGAGATCAGCCTTACTGAGACCACCGTCACCTTTCTTTATTTTCAGATATTGTGTGATGGGCACAGGTGAGCTGGTCATGTCTCATTATTGTTTGACACCTGACCAGCTCACCTGAAAATAAAGATGGGCGAAGGATCTCGGTCATGTTGTTTTGCTCAGGTCAGCAAAACATCTTGACGGTGGTCTTAGGGGGGGGAAAAAAAAAACTGAAATTCAACAGTCTGCTGTGGCAGAGTAAGAGCAGCAACAAGTCATAATATTCAATAATGGGTTTAATTAACAGCAAGAATTGGCTTCTCATTAAGAAACTGGTGGGAGTGAAATTGGCTGGAGTTTAACGTCACAATTTAGCTGGTCATCCGTCAGCTTCTTTCACGTCTCATTTCTGCTTGGCTGCCATTTAATGAAGAAACAAATCAATTCAGAGGACTGAATCCTTAAAAACAGGGCTATGAAAATAAAGGGGAAAAAAGAGTTAATTCACAGTGAAACCTGCTGGCTGATTAGGAGAAGGGTTAGAATGAAAACCTGCAGCCACTGTGGCCCTCCAGGACTGGAGTTGGGTGGCGCCCCCCGCCCTGGATTTAAGAGAAAAGTGAAATGTAATGGGTGGGAATTAAATGTGCATTTCATGTCTGAAGATCTGTCACTGTGCCATCACAACCAGAGTGACACTGCCTCTCTGTGTGTACTGACTGTAAAGTGTAGTATCCTTCTATATAAAAGCGGTCGGGATTGTCCTTCCGTCCCGTGAATGCTACGCAGGCGCGGAGTTTCACACACGCCCTGTCCATTTTGCAATGCACGATGGGATTTGTAGTTTCGTTTTTCCAGGTAAAGGATGATTTTCTACTCCAGACTGTGCGAGATCTTCTTCTTCTTTCTTACTATATAAAAGCGGTCGGGATTGCCTTCCGTCCCGTGAATGGAAAGCGTAGCGGTATTCCGCTTATCACAGACTTACTACTTGCAGCTTGCGGTACAAAGCGACATGATGCGAGTAGAGTTCTGGTGCTCCCATCGTCCCTTGCTTTTGTGCGTGATGCGCTGGAAAAATAGACAAAATTATGTCTCTGGAAATAATTAATGTTGGAGTACAAATGCCTCACCGCGTAGTAAATATCAGGGGTGTTCAAAAGGGCGACCTCAATATAGAAAAAAAGTTTAAATTTCATCACAAAAATAACAGAAACTACGAGTATTAAAGTAATACCGCTCAAATGCAATATAACCAAATGAATGAGTTTGTATAAAATATCAAATTGATCTACATATTGAATTGCCTTAAGAAGTGGTCAACTTAAAAGTCGGTCGCCTTAAAAGGCGGGTCAGCCTAGTTTAATATAGAATAGTATAGTATAGACCTATACATACCTGGGAGTGCAGCTGGATGATGGACTGAACTGGACTGCCAATACTGATGATCTGTGCCAGAGAGGACAGAGCTGACTATACTTCATTAGAAGGCTGGCGTCCTTCAACATCTGCAATAAGATGCTGCAGATGTTCTATCAGACGGTTGTGGCGAGCGCCCTCTTCTACGCGGTGGTGTGCTGGGGAGGCAGCATAAAGAAGAGGGATGCCTCACACCTGGACAAACTGGTGAGGAAGGCAGGCTCTATTGTAGGCACGGAGCTGGACAGTTTGACATCCGTGGCAGAGCGACGGGCGCTGAGCAGACTCCTATCAGTTATGGAGAATCCACTGCATCCACTGAACAGGATCATCTCCAGACAGAGGAGCAGCTTCAGCGACAGACTGCTGTCACCGTCCTGCTCCACTGACACACTGAGGAGACCCCACACTATGTGACTCTTCAATTCCACCCGGGGGGGTAAACGTTAACATTATACAAAGTTATTGTCTGTTATACCTGCATTGTTATCACTCTTTAATATTGTTTTTTATCAGTATGCTGCTGCTGGAGTGTGCAAATTACCTCTTGGGATTAATAAAGTATCTATCTCTCTCTTTCTAAAGTAGGCTAAAATGATTGAGTTTAGACTAAAAATGGGCTGGTAATCTGAATTTGCTGGGAGATTTGAGTCAGCGGTGGGATTAATCCCTCATGTTTCTTATTCAGCTTCAAATACAACAGAGAAAATCATGCTGGGTCCATAACATTGTCAGATTTCTTATGTTCTGGTCTGATAGTCAAACAGAGGATTCAGCTGGCCTTTCACATGTGGACCCCTAAAGTTCAGGACCAGCCTCTCTCCACGGCCTTCATGATGTGAGATCTAAGGGTCCCCTCTTTGAAACTGGAAAGGTGCAGGATGTTTACCACGGCAGCAGAACTTTTGTCAAAATTAATCGGCTGTAAACTGTGACAAAACTCACCCTTACGTTTTAGTTTGGAAAGTTAAGTAGCTTTGTTGATTTGACCTCAACCCCCTGCACGTGCATCAGTAGCGAAGAGCAAACAACCTCTAAAATGGCATTGACATCTGGCGAGAGACCAAAGCAGTTCTGTCGCTCGCTTATGGGGATCCGGATGTACAATTTAAACCGATTGTTATTTTCATGGGAATTGTTACATATGCATAATAAACCTAACTATTTTACATTACAGTAAGTAATTAACCATATTAAAAAAAAAAAAAAAAAAAACTGTAATATGTAATAATTTGAAAGTAAATTGTTGCGTTATACATTTTCGTTCTGTTTAGATTTGAAATTAACACGCAAATACTTTTTAAACTTACACTTTTTTTAGTGTAAAATTTCAGTAAACAATTTTTTGAATTAACTTTTCTTTAAAATCGCATTGAATTTTGGTTCTGTGTTTGGACTTTCATTATGACAATGCCATGTATAACTGCCCGTGAGTGAATTTCGGTTTTTTTTCTCTCTATTAAATAAACCGACTTTTTCTAATGTTTGTCCCTATGATTTGTAGTACTAGTGTGTTGTACCGTGTTAGCCATTATGAATGTAGAGAAAAGCCAAGCAAAATGACACCTTTTATTGGCTAACTAAAAAGATTACAATATGCAAGCTTTCGAGGCAACTCAGGCCCCTTCTTCCGGCAAGATATAATTTGCTAATTGTCTTTGCAAAAGATATTCTTACGGGAAACTGTAAACGTTTTAATTCGAATGTCATATCAGGATCTCCTTTGGTGTCTAATGTTAGATGGACTACATTACCTTTTTTTTACATGTCAGAGTTGTTCGGCCATCACTCGTACATAAATTACACAATAACATTACGATACGTCCTTCTTTCAACAGTAATTCAGTCGGTGGAAGAGCACATGGTATAAATGGTTGTAGATATTGTTCGTGATATTGTAAGTTGATGTTTTCATCTTCCGCAGCATCACCATCAACTGTTTCAGCAGAGTCTATTGATACGCATTTAAACAATTTGCCGTGTAACCGATTGACAATTTTCACGTTAATTCATTTCACTTCATTGTTTCTCGGTGCTAGGATTGCCTGTGTACTCACTACTTCTGTTGATCTATTGATACGCATTTAAACAATTTGCCGTGTAACCGATTGACAATTTTCACGTTAATTCATTTCACTTCATTGTTTCTCGGTGCTAGGATTGCCTGTGTACTCACTACTTCTGTTGATTAACCCTTCGGGATGAAATTGTTCAACAAGGTTTGGACACAATACGTCTTCTTTAATTGGGAACGTAAAGTGAGGGAAACGTTAAAATTGATTAGAGCTGTGAGAGCAGAAACTGTGTCTGTCAAAAGCATTCACACCAATGAGAGGTGAGAGGACTGTGGGCGGAGCTGAATATGGTGGAGAGAAGGGTGGGACTTGAAAAAAATCTCATGGCCAAAGTCTCAACTTGCGGGACTTGATAAAATCTTCTAAAAAGTCTCGTCTCGTCGCAGGATTTTTTTTATATAATAGAGAGAAATATTCAGCCCTCAAAGAGTTAATGACTCAGTTACACAGGATCTGCAGCAGGCCTGTCATGGCTGTTGGCTCTGTTGGTTTTCTATTACTCTGCTACACCTTCTAGTAAATTATTTGCCACGTAGGAATGTAATTTCTACCCTAAACAAGTGACTGATCAGGTTAGTGATGTCACACTGCTATTACTTTGAACACAACTGTCCATTAGACATGGGGTGGGGATGTCTGATCAAGGCCACGTGTATCCCAGATAAGGCATTCAAGGTTCCCATTGTATTTTTTTTTTTGTTTTTTTGTAAGAGTGCATAAACGGGCACTTTGCCCATCTATCAGCCCCCTCCAGGACCCTCCCAGACGTGTCTGTGTTGTCTGATAAGAGCCCCCCCTGCCTTTGCGCCCCTGAGCTTGGCGTTCTAGAAAGAAACTGTGGTGAGGCCCATTAACTCCAGCTGTGAGTGGAGCGGGCACCCACACAGACTCCCTAAGCGGGTGGGTGTGGGGGGGGTGGGGGATTCCCCATGGTTACCATGGTAATGGATGGCTTAAAACATAACCGTGTCAAGGCTGCCTAACCCAGTCCTGAGGCTGCAGTGACTAAAATAGAACTAAAAACATGGCTAAGTATGTCACTAAATGTGTCTCTTTGAGGCAAACCGAAGTGGAATAAAAATGGGCTTGAAACTGAAATACCTTTTGAATGTCAAGTGAGACAAATGGCAAAAATCTTCATAGTTGACGGTGTTGAGCACCACAACCCCTCTGACTGAGCGTCTTCGGTTCACAGGATCACGCTGACCTCCCCTTGTACCTCGTTTGAGTTAGTGTTATGTTTACTCGGTACTAAAATTATGACTTTGTTACCACTGCCAACTTTCGGACCTCCGTACCGAAACGGATAATTTTGGAATTTTCCACTTGTTGTCTCTGTCTTTGACTTGGTGTGTTTGCTTATTCAGGGAATGCAGAGCGCCCCCTACCTCTCTGACTCGGTGTTTGTCTTTTACGTTAACAACAACAACTACAGCATTTATTTCTATAGCACATTTTCATACAAATAATGTAGCTCAAAGTGCTTTATATGATGAAGAAAGAGAAAAAAGGACAACGTAAGAATTAAAATAAGAGAACACTAACTAAGAATAAAAGTAAGGTCCGATGGCCAGGGAGGACAGAAAAAACAAAAAAAAAAAAAAAAAAAGACGGCTGGAGATAAAATAAAATCTGCAGGGGGTCTGAGGCCACGAGACCGCCCAGCCCCCTCTAGGCATTCTACCTAACATAAATGATCAGTCCTCAGTATTCAGGATTCTCATGGAAGGACTTGATGATGATGGTCATGTAGACTTCTGGCTTTTAATCCATCAATATAGGGACGTCACGGTGCTTTGATTAGGTGGTAATGGAGTAGGTTGCCACCACAGAAAACCGGAAAAAGAACAGAAGAGAGAGTAGGGGTTGGTACAGATTTTGGAGCCACCATGAATAGTAATGATAATTAATTGAATTTGCAGAGCATCAGGATTAAATTAAAATGAAGCTCCGAGAAAGCCATGTTAAAGTAATGTGTTTTTAGCAGTTTTTTAAAGTTCTCCACCGTATCAGCCTGGCGAATTCCTATTGGCAGGCTATTCCAGATTTGAGGTGCATAACAGCAGAAGGCCGTCCGCCTCACCACTTCTTTTAAGTTTAGCTCTTGGAATTCTAAGCAGACACTCATTTGAAGATCTAAGGTTATGATTTGGAATTTAAAGTGTCAGACATTCTGAAGTATAAGATGGAGCAGATTATTTAAGGCTTTATAAACCATAAGCAGTTTTTTAAAGTCCATTCTGAATGACACAGGTAACCACTGTAGTGACATCAAAACTGGAGAAATGTGCTCGGATTTTCTATTTTCCTAGTTAGGATTCTAACAGCTGCATTCTGCACTAATTGGGTAGTCCTGAGAGGAGTGCGTTACAGTAATCTAGTCGACTAGAACATTGAGACTGAAGAGCACCTCGTACCTTCCTGACTCCGTGTGACCACATTTAACATTGGGAAACGCGATGTGTCACCTCTGAATGAGTGCCTTCTGTTCACAGATTAAAGTGACTGAGCCAAGTCGGAGAGCGCGCCCCCTACCTTCTTGACAGGGGTGGCGTGCTTTGTATATGAGCAGAAATGGTCTGATTTCAGTGCACATGGCTTCTCCCCTGCCTCCCAAAAAACCTCAACCCAAGCCTCCTTGGTCTGCTCTGGCACCTAATCTGAAGGTAAACCTCCCATTGGCCCACTGGCTGCTCAATTGCTCCACCCCCCTGGAGCTTTCATGACTGAGCAGCTTATAAACCCCACCCACTCGACATGCCCTTGTCCAGTTCGTGCTAAAGTTGACTGGCTTTGGCTTGGTGTTTTTATTTACTAGGGGGCTTTGCCCCCGCTCGCTTCGCTCACCAACCAGCCTTTCCACTACGCATCTCTGCCGCTTGCATTTTGAAGAGGGGGGCTGAATGCACCTCAAGGAGATGCGGTTGCTCCTCCGAAAACCCCTCTTAAACGGAGATACGATGGGAAATAAATAAATAAATAAATAATAAATATATATATATGGCGGCACGGTGGCGCAGTGGTAGCGCTGCTGCCTCGCAGTTAGGAGACCTGGGTTCGCTTCCTGGGTCCTCCCTGCGTGGAGTTTGCATGTTCTCCCCGTGTCTGCGTGGGTTTCCTCCGGGCGCTCCGGTTTCCTCCCACGGTCCAAAGACATGCAGGTTAGGTGGATTGGCGATTCTAAATTGGCCGTGGTGTGGGTGTGTTTGTGTGTGTCCTGCGGTGGGTTGGCACCCTGCCCAGGATTGGTTCCTGCCTTGTGCCCTGTGTTGGCTGGGATTGGCTCCAGCAGACCCCCGTGACCCTGTTCGGATTCAGCGGGTTGGATAATGGACGGATGGAGATATATATATATATATATATATATAATTAATTTTACCTCCTCTTTGCTCGGTCAGCTGCTGGCTTGTTGCTGTGCCGTGTGATCTGTATCTCGCATGGCGCACTTCTGTCATATCACCTATGTCCATATATTCGATCTCTTTTTACCTTTACTCAATATCGCATTGAATTTTGATTCCGTGTTTGGAGTTATATCATGACAGCGCAACATATAACTGCCAGTGAGTGAATATCGTTGTTTTCTCTCTTCAAGAAATGTGTCTGACAATAGCATTCACACAAATGAGAAGTGGTTTCTCTCACGGGATTTCACTTTCATCAAACAAAAAATCTTTTAATCCTTGCGGATTTGCCTCTTCATTGGGAAGAAACGCTACTTTTTTTTTTTTTTGGTTTTGTTTTCCCTGATGGCAACAGAAATTAGACGATCTACAAGTCCTCCGAATTAAAGTTTAAATCCAAACAATATATTAGATCTCTTTTCGCTGTTCCGTTATTTCACAGAGTAATAATTTCCGTTTGTTTGCGCTAATGCGATCTTTATCATTTTTTTGAGACTTCCGATTTTTCGTACTTCCATTATCTCTAATCTGCTCTGCATGTGTATCATGCCAATGTTTTTGAATTCTTTGTGACGTTCTGCTTTGTCATCTACTCTTTGTCTTTTATTTCTGGCCCGGGCCTGGCTAAACCTCTTGGTACAAAGACTCGTCTCATGGGATGTGAAAGTGTCTCTCTGAGAAAATCGTGTCTCGTCTCCGTTAAACCTTCCAAGGTTATTTTTTTTTTTATAATGGAGAGATATTTTTAATGCCTCTTTGGTGATGAGTCAGTGAAAAGAATGGTTGGCATGTTTTGCCAGGCACAAGCTGGGTAAGTTTGCAGATGATACCAAGATAGGTGAATTAGCAGATAATTTGGAATCGGTTATATCATCACAGAAGGACATGGACAGCGGACAGGCTATGGGCAGATTTGTGGCAGATGAAATTGAATGTCAGTAAATGTAAAGAAATACACATAGGAAGTAAAAATGTGAGGTTTGAACACACAATGGAAGGTCTGAAAATTGACAGTACACCTTATGAGAAGGATTTAGGAGTCGTAGTGGACTCTAAGCTATCGACTTCCCGACAGTGTTCAGAAGCCATTAAGAAGGCTAACAGACTGTCAGATTATATAGCGCCTTGATGTGTGGAGTACAAGTCACAGGAGGTTCTGCTCAACCTTTATAACACACTGGTGAGGCCTCATCTGGAGTCCTGTGTGCAGTTTTGGTCTCCAGGCTACAATAAGGACATAGCAGCACAAGAGAAGGTCCAGAGAAGAGCAACTCGGCTGATTCAGGGCTACAGGGGATGAGTTATGAGGAAAGATTAAAAGAGCTGAGCCTTTACAGTTTAAGGAAAAGAAGATTAAGAGGAGACAGGATTGAAGTGTTTAAAATTATGATGGGAATTAGTCCAGTGGATCGAGACTGTTATTTTAAACTGTGTTCATCAAGAACACGGGGACACAGTTAGAGTCTTGTTAAGGGTAAATTTCGCAGAAACATTAAGAAGTTTTTCTTTACACAAAGAACAATAGACACTTGGAATAAGCGATCAAGTAGTGCGGTAGACAGTAAGACGTTAGGGACTTTCAAAACTCGACTTGATGGTTTTTTTGGAAGAATATACAGTGGCTTGCAAAAGTATTCGGCCCCCTTGAACTTTTCCACATTTTGTCACATTACAGCCACAAACATGAATCAATTTTATTGGAATTCCACGTGAAAGACCAATACAAAGTGGTGTACACGTGAGAAGTGGAACGAAAATCATACATGATTCCAAACATTTTTTACAAATAAATAACTGCAAAGTGGGGTGTGCGTAATTCTTCAGCCCCCTTTGGTCCGAGTGCAGTCAGTTGCCCATAGACATTGCCTGATGAGTGCTAATGACTAAATAGAGTGCACCTGTGTGTAATCTAATGTCAGTACAAATACAGCTGCTCTGTGACGGCCTCAGAGGTTGTCTAAGAGAATATTGGGAGCAACAACACCATGAAGTCCAAAGAACACACCAGACAGGTCAGGGATAAAGTTATTGAGAAATTTAAAGCAGGCTTAGGCTACAAAAAGATTTCCAAAGCCTTGAACATCCCACGGAGCACTGTTCAAGCGATCATTCAGAAATGGAAGGAGTATGGCACAACTATAAACCTACCAAGACAAGGCCGTCCACCTAAACTCACAGGCCGAACAAGGAGAGCGCTGATCAGAAATGCAGCCGAGAGGCCCATGGTGACTCTGGATGAGCTGCAGAGATCTACAGCTCAGGTGGGGGGAATCTGTCCATAGGACAACTATTAGTCGTGCACTGCACAAAGTTGGCCTTTATGGAAGAGTGGCAAGAAGAAAGCCATTGTTAACAGAAAACCATAAGAAGTCCCGTTTGCAGTTTGCCACGGGCCATGTGGGGGACACAGCAAACATGTGGAAGAAGGTGCTCTGGTCAGATGAGACCAAAATGGAACTTTTTGGCCAAAATGCAAAACGCTATGTGTGGCGGAAAACTAACACTGCACATCACTCTGAACACACCATCCCCACTGTCAAATATGGTGGTGGCAGCATCATGCTCTGGGGGTGCTTCTCTTCAGCAGGGACAGGGAAGCTGGTCAGAGTTGATGGGAAGATGGATGGAGCCAAATACAGGGCAATCTTGGAAGAAAACCTCTTGGAGTCTGCAAAAGACTTGAGACTGGGGCGGAGGTTCACCTTCCAGCAGGACAACGACCCTAAACATAAAGCCAGGGCAACAATGGAATGGTTTAAAACAAAACATATCCATGTGTTAGAATGGCCCAGTCAAAGTCCAGATCTAAATCCAATTGAGAATCTGTGGCAAGATCTGAAAACTGCTGTTCACAAACGCTGTCCATCTAATCTGACTGAGCTGGAGGTGTTTTGCAAAGAAGAATGGGCAAGGATTTCAGTCTCTAGATGTGCAAAGCTGGTAGAGACATACCCTAAAAGACTGGCAGCTGTAATTGCAGCAAAAGGTGGTTCTACAAAGTATTGACTCGGGGGGCTGAATAATTACGCACACCCCACTTTTCAGTTATTTATGTGTAAAAAATGTTTGGAATCATGTATGATTTTCGTTCCACTTCTCACGTGTACACCACTTTGTATTGGTCTTTCACGTGGAATTCCAATAAAATTGATTCATGTTTGTGGCTGTAATGTGACAAAATGTGGAAAAGTTCAAGGGGGCCGAATACTTTTGCAAGCCACTGTAAGTGGACAGGACTGGCGAGCTTTGTTGGGCTGAATGGCCTGTTCTCGTCTTGATTGTTCTAATGTTCTAAATATCTGATCCAACAAGGC
>JANRMT010062861.1:3951648-4003066 GCA_026402145.1 Polypterus bichir lapradei | reverse complement strand
GAGAATCTGTGGCAAGATCTGAAAACTGCTGTTCACAAACGCTGTCCATCTAATCTGACTGAGCTGGAGGTGTTTTGCAAAGAAGAATGGGCAAGGATTTCAGTCTCTAGATGTGCAAAGCTGGTAGAGACATACCCTAAAAGACTGGCAGCTGTAATTGCAGCAAAAGGTGGTTCTACAAAGTATTGACTCAGGGGGCTGAATAATTACGCACACCCCACTTTCAGTTATTTATTTGTAAAAAATGTTTGGAATCATGTATGATTTTCGTTCCACTTCTCACGTGTACACCACTTTGTATTGGTCTTTCACGTGGAATTCCAATGAAATTGATTCATGTTTGTGGCTGTAATGTGACAAAATGTGGAAAAGTTCAAGGGGGCCGAATACTTTTGCAAGCCACTGTAAGTGGACAGGACTGGCGAGCTTTGTTGGGCTGAATGGCCTGTTCTCGTCTTGATTGTTCTAATGTTCTAAATATCTGATCCAACAAGGCATCCCATTTTGTGACCTTGTCGGGTCGATTTGGTGGAGGAATTGTATGGGGATTTCAGACTAAAGGAGAATAGGCCAGTGCTGGGGTTGGCATTGTGATAAGATGGCATTCCTTTCCATGTTTCAAACTGTTAGGGTGACCTTTGCGTCCCCAAAAAACCCTGTGGTTCCTACAGTGGTGGGAATGGCTGTCGGTGAGGCAGGCTACAAGAGATGTCAAGTTTTCACTTCTCTCAGAGTAGCGAGTAGGCGGCTGCTTTAACCTACATGGCACTGTAATTATGTGTTCAGATCCGGCCAAGCAGGTAGAACAAATGTGGGAGACTCGAGCGAGGAGGAGGAAGTAAAGAGATGGGTGTCTCGTTTTAAGGAGGCTCGCAGTCGCACTTGAATGGACTTGTTCTCCTGTTCGCACTAAGCTTGCCTCGGCTTTTTGCTTCAGTGTTTTGACGCCGGCTGCACTAAACGATTCCTGCTGCCCCCTCGCACTTTCCTCCTGGACCCCATTTCAGCTTGTCTACACCGTAAGTCAGAAACAAACAAGCCCACCCTTCCTTCCTGCATCAAGCTGACACTTTCTAATCCTGTTCTTGAGTGTCAGCGTTTTAACAGCACTTGTATAAAAGTTATCTTCCATAAACCTTATTGTGTGGAGTGCCTTTGCTGGTATCATCCTGAAGATCTTGCTTATGCAGCAGGGTCCCTTAAATATTTATATAGTGCCTTTCATGTCTGCCTATCTTGGATATTGTGCCTTTTATATCTAACTAGCTGTGTAAGCCTGTGCTGTAAAAAGCCCGGGGTCCTAGAAACTATTGGAATTGTCAGGAAAACAATTGAAAAGTTTGAAACTGTTTACCCATCGAAGTAGGGAGCAGGGAATTTACTGCCAAGCCTTTAGTTGTTTGGGCTTCACAGGAGCCCACCATAGAAGAGCCATCAAGACCGTGTCGGTGGCTGCTGAACGGGTGTCACAGTGGCACTGGATAAAGAGAAGTGACCCATAGCCTGCTACTCGGACACAGGCTAGGGTCTGATCAGCCTCAGCTGGGTCAACTGGATGAGGGTTTCTGTTGTTGTGAGATCTGAAAACAGCCCGTGACCCCAGGAACGTTACTGATAATGTGACTGAGAGCATTGGTGGATGTAGATGTTTTGAATAACGTCATTTATATAATGAATATTACAAATGGTGATCCAAAATCTCCACTCTCTAGATCACCGGTCCTGGAGGGCCACAGTGGCTGCAGGTTATCATTCTAACCATCTTCTTAATTACTGACCAGTTTTAGCTGCTAATTAACTTCTTTTGTCTTAATTTTAATTAAATTGATTCTTTGTTGTTGCTTTTTCCTTAATTAGCAGCCAAATAATAGTGAGAAGCAATACGAGCCACCACATGACCAGCTCACCTGTGCCCATCACACAATATCTGAAAATAAATAAAGGTGGAGGTTTCATTAAGTTTGATCTCTCAGGTCACCAAAACATTTGGTGAAAAAAACGAAAAATCAACAGTTTTGGAAATGTCTGCTGTGGCAGAATGAGAGCAACAACAAGTCATGGAATTAACAGGTTTAATTAACAGCAAGAATCGGCTTCTCATTAAGAAACTGGTTGGAGAGAAATTGGCTGGAGTTTGAAGCCCCAATTTAGCTGGTCATCTTTTGGCTCGTTTCACATCTCATTTCTATTTGGCTCTCATTTAATGACGAGAACAATCAATTCAGAGGGCTGAATCCTTAAAAACAGGGCTATTAAAATGAAGGGAAAAAGATTTTAATTAGCAGTGAAAACGGGTCACTCATTAGGAAGACGGTTAGAATAAAAACCTGCAGCCACTGCGGCCCTCCAGGACTGGAGTTCGACACCCGTGCTTGAGGTGATTAAAAAAAAAAAAAAACTGAGTTGAACATTAGAGGGCGCTGTTTGGCGTAGCCTTTTAATACGGAGCAGTGTTTCTCAAACATTTTGGTGGTGTTGACCCAATTTTTTTTTTTTTTCTCCAGGTGTTATTGTGACCCTGGTATACCGAGCGCAATCGTTGGAATGGGTTGCCCCCCCTTGGCAAATTAAAAACAATTGTTGGAGCTGAAGGGCTATTGAGTGTGACCCACTGTTTAAGCCCCAGACCCGTACATTTGGTGTCCTGTCTGTCAGTGTTTCTCTTTCATCTTTAATATTTAAATAAAAAGAACTTCTTTAGAGGTTGGCTAGAGACCCCAAGCCCAGTGCTGGAGCTTTGAACATTAACTCTTACGACACTGTGCCAGCCTTTTGGCACCTATGGCATAAATTGTAGAGCACCTCATCCCAGAGCCCCTTACAATTATACAGAATCTTTATGTATTGGTAACACCCATCAAGGCCTGTGCTTTGTACTACCACACTTTAGACACATTTTGGGAAGCTGTAGGAAAGCTGGAGGACTGGAAGAGGGGAAACTGAAGGATTTGAAGACAGCAGTGCTATCTACTTAGCCTCCCAGGCCTTAATAAGACATGTATCAAAATAAACCAGGTAGACTGGTGTGGAAAGTCACTCTGGGTCACGCAGTGAGTCACCGTTGTGGACTGGCACCAAACTGACCATATCTGTCAATTCTGGCTTTGCCTGCCTGTTCAAGTGGCCTTGCCCAGTCCCAGCACAGTAGCGGTCAGTTTTGTGGGCTCCCAAAATAGAAGTGGTGCTGAGAAAAATCAGCTTTGTCTGGCTTGAAAGGCGACAATCTTATAAGCTCCCTGCCAATAAGCTTTGGGCACGTGTGCAAAATCTGAGCCAAAGTAGAAGGCAAACCTGGGTGGGGCACCACTTGCTGATCCAAATATCTGCTTGTTTTCAAACCCACTTAATTCAGCCACTGGTTTAATAGGCTTGAGGAAGAGTGAGGAGAAAAGCAGGGAGCAGCCGAGGATGGGGTGCCAGTCCATTACAGTGTATGCCCACGGGCCAGTTTCGAGTCGCTTTGTGAGACAGGATGAAGACCCAAGTAGAGCATTCAAAATCCATATGGATGGGGCCCAGATTTGAACCCAGTTGCATTGTGTGTTTCCCTGGATTGTTTTTCCTAACTTTAAATATTACTTTAATTTTATTGTTTTTAGCTGCCCGTTCATCTTTTGTTTTGTCTTTATGGAGAGTCTCTGCACAGCCTGGGAGCGTTAGGGGCAACGCAGGATGAAGCCCTGGTCACAATGTAGACATTTCTGAGCGCTCAATACTTGTATAAGAATGCCTGTCCACTGCAGGGCACATGCCCATGCTCAGTCACATTGTGCCAGTTTAGAGGTGACTGTTAACTTGAAACACATCTGTGGGATGTGGGAAGAGACAACAGGGATTGTGGGAACTCCAGAGGGCTGGGAATTGAATCCAGGTCTCCGAAGCTGCGAAGTATGAGCTTTCACTGCTGTGCCACTCATTATTAATAATCATAATTGTTGCTTTTATAACTTGAGTTGTAGCTCATCCAGGCCTGTTTGCTACCTTGGCCGTGGTGCTTAAGGGATAGAAGTTTGAACCCTTGGCTGTTAGGTTAATAAGGGGTCTCAGGGGGCGCTTGTGCTACTGAAGCTTTTGAGCCAATCGGGAGCGTTGTTTAGAAATATATTTGCATAGATTGTCATTAATCTTTCCGTACACGCAGCCCTGTAACATCCCAGCCTATTCCTGTCAGTATTCGCGGACATTTTGGACCTTGGCCAGTGGCTGGTAACTGACCCAGCACCTTTTGTGGAATCTAGTGGCACAGAAAGCTGGCAAAGCGCCGGCCCAGCGCCAGGCCACACTTCTGACCGGCTGCATTCCACACATTTCTTCTTGGAGATTAACTCTGTGCCTTTTCATTCCTGGGCTCCACTTTAATCTAAATGTCCTGTGTTGGGTGCTTGTTTTAGTGGAACATTCTAGAAGAATTTTAACCCATAGTGATATTAACAGGAGTCAGAGGAACATTCTATTTTCTTTTTTTATACACTTTATTTACATGCATAAAGTACGGAAGCGTATTAGGGCCATGGAGAAGAGAAAAAAAAATACTGACTTGGTGAAGGAAAAAAAGGTATGTTGAGAAAAAAGTCGACATCTCGACTTTATTTGCGATATTTCCAATTTATTTTCGCCGTTTTATGTTAAGATTTAAAGTCAACATTTCCACTTTATTTTTGACATTTCAGCACAAGGTTGTTACTGGCAGCCCAGTGGGCATCTTTCATTCACCTCATGAAAAGCCAGGCTTCCCGAGTGGCCTGGAGTGGTACATGAGGGTGTCCTTGGGCATGTGGTTTCTCAGGTCATGTTCTGGTGACTGGGTGATTGGGCATTCCCAGAAGAAGTGTTGAAGCATTTCCTTGTGAAAGGTGTACCATTGACAGTGTCTGCCTTCCTTTGCACGTAGTGTGATGTTCCTGTTGCAATTGATTTCCTGTGGACTCCACCACTTCACAAAGCAAATCTTGCCGACTACACCAAGTGTTTTGTTGTGGTATTGTCTTAGGGTAACCCTCTTTTCCCTTTCAGACTGTTTATTATGTAGATCTAAACACAATGTCCCATATCCCATCCTCGACCCCAGTAAGCATCACAGTTCACAGATTTTCCACTATGGTGATCTGCTGCTAGTCGGTTGTGCACCTTCGGTGTTTGGCATGGAAGTGGTCTCCTTGCAGCGTGAGCTATTAGGAGAGCTACTTTAGCCACCTATGCGAGCACTTCCTGTTGACGTTAACTGAGCTTCTCTCTATGTGCCCATCACCACCACAATAGGAGAGCACTTCTGAGCCAATGCTGTGGGTTTATGGCTGGCCACTGGCAGTTACCACAGTGCAAGTCTTGAACGGAGATGCTTCATGGTGCGAGTCCACCACGGTTCACTTGGCAGTGAGGACAGGATTTACACTGAGGGTGGGTGGAGTGTAGCGACGGTGTGAAATGTACAGTTCACGGTACTCCGTGGAGCTGACTAAAGGAGCTCTTCCTTCCGATCCCGATGTTGCAAGTTTGCTGTTGACCACTGGCCGTTACCAGAGTGCAAATTTTCAGACGGAGTTTCTCCATGGTGCGAGTCCACAGCACCTACATGAGAAGAGGAAATGTGGTGTGAGGCGTGGAGTTGAGACTTCTGGACTTTGTGACCTTCCTGTAGGGTTGTGTTCCCCAGTAGTGGCGTAACTAGTATTTGATGAGCCTTGATACCAAAAAAAAAAATCGAGAATGGTCTCCCCTCAACGTTCTCGTATACTCAGATATGGGGATGGATATTTGAAGAGTTAACCGCAAGACAAGGATTATGTTTTATATTAGGTGCATTGGCGATTCTAAGTTGTCCCTAGTGTGTGCTTGGTGTATGGGGGGGGGTGTGTGTGTGCGCCCTACGGTGGGTTGGCGTCCTGCCTGGGGTTTGTTTCCTGCTTTGCTCCCTGTGTTGGTTGTGATTGGCTCCAGCAGACCCCCGTGACCCTGTAGCTGGGATATAGTGGGTTGGATAATGGATGGATAGTAAAGAACCATCAACAACAAATCAAATCAAATTAATAACATATTGAACAATTATTATAAAAGAGAAGCTGAATAAACCAGACTCTGCAGCTGCAGGAATAAAAGGTAAAGTGCCACTTCCGGTTGGCGGGTATTGCCCAAAACTTGATGGAAATCTACGTTTTGTACCGAATACTTGTATGCAAACTGAAATAAAAACATACTCAAGTTCTTGTGTTTATATATATATATATATATATATATATATATATATACACACACACACACACACAGTCACTTGGACAGAATTCCAAGAATAGTATTTTTGGACTCTGGGAGGTCTAAACTGTCGAGATTCATCAAAATCTCGACATCGAATGTTTGGATGATTGCTATAATAATAATAATAATTCTTTGCATTTATATAGCACTTTTCTCACTACTCAAAGCGCTCAGCAATTGCAGGTTAAGGGCCTTGCAAGCTCAAGGGCTCAACAGAGCAGAGTGCCTTTTGGCATTTACGGGATTCGAACCAGCAACCTTCCAATTGCCAGTGCAGATCCCTAGCCTCAGAGCCACCACTCCGCCTAATACATTCCATGTACTTCGTATAGGAGAAAGTTTAAAGTTCGTCCCCGTCAATTACATCCAATTATCCTCCTTAGCATTTAATTTTTTCTCGCAACCACATCTAAAAAGCATTGCATTTTTTGGATTCAAAAATGACATATTTATGAAATCTGACCTTTCTACTGTAAATGTGTAAAACACTAAAAGTACAAAGTCGAAGTGTAGACAGTATAATGATACAATAATAATAATAATAATAAAAATAATGCTAATACCATATGTGGTTCACCGACAAAAGCGCAATAGACATATGCGCCCCGACAAATGAACACCGACAAACCCGCTAACTGGCTTTCGACAAATGCGCGCCGACAGAATCGTGAGAGAGGCCAAGAGAGTGGGACGCCGTTGCTGCAATTCTTCCTACATATGCAGGGCGTGATCTTAAGGACTATCTGCGTGCCGTGCTGATGGCATGCCGCGTCTCATAATATTGACTTCTAAAATAAACATTATTATATATGCTTTAAACTAGTAATTCATATTTAATGAAACTTTCGCGATTTTGTCGGCACGTTTTTGTCGGCGCGCATATGTCTATCGCGCAAATGTCAGGTCACACATATGTACTGTCTAAATGTGTAGTTTATCTTAAAGCACGGTGAATTACACAATCCAACGTCACAGTCCGGACAATAGTAACGTGATTCCTTGCGTTTTTTCTTTCCAGACTGAGCAGCTTTTGAACAGTAACACCGCACATGTGCAATTGACACGGGTGTCACTTTCAGATTCAACAGAATCCCTTTCGATTTTCGCTGTCCTTTTCGATTTTACTGCCTTCAGACAGATTCACTTTATCATCGCTGCTCGCTGTCAAGAGCGGACAACACGTGAGCTGCTGAAAAACAGACAGGTCTTCTTTCGAGACGCCATTATGTGGATAGGAGAAGACGTGTCTGCACCGCTGCCTGGGTGACACTCGGGCCTGTCACTTGCGCATGACACGCCTATATCGTTTCTCAAGCAATGCTCCACACTATAGCTGTTGGCACTTTTACAGCCTGAGTGATCCTCAGGCCTAATGCTTATGCGAGACGCCTCTGCATGGTTGCCCAAGTGATGCTCGGGACTAACACTTTTAGCACTGTTTTTTTATAGCCCAAGTGATGCTCGGGTCTGACACACAGGAGGTTTAAATAAAAAAATAAATAAATAAATAAATAAAAAACAATCATCATCCGCAAAAGGCACAATAAGTATTGAGACCTCCCTCCAAATCTTTGAATTCAGGTGGTCCAATCGCTTACATTGCAACAGGTGTGTAACATTGAGCACCTAGGCATGCAGATGGCTTCTACAAGCATTTGTGACAGAATGGGTCGCTCTCAGGAGAAACTCGGTGAAGTCAAGTGTGGGAGCATCATAGGATGCCATCTGTGCAGTAAGTGCATTTGTGACATTTTCTCGCTACTTAATATTCCACGGTCATCTGTCAGTGCTATTATAACAAAGTAGAAGCAATTGGGAACAACAGCAACTCGGCCACAAAGTGGTAGGCCACGTCAGATTACAGAGCGGGGACAGTACATGCTGAGGTGGGCAGAAGTTGCCAACTTTCTGCACAGCCAATAGCTACAGACCTCCAAAAGCTCAAACAGTGTAGCGTAGAGAGAGCTTCATGGAAACCGAGCAGCTGCACCAAGTGCAATGCAAAGTGTCGGATGCAGTGGTGTAAAGCCCACCATCCGCCACTGCACTCTAGAGCAGTGCAGACATGTCCTTTGGAGTGACGAATCACGCAATCCGATGGATGAGTCTGGCCAGGAGAATGGGACTCACCTGACTGCATTGTGCCTAGTGTAAAGTTTGGTGGAGGGGGATTATGGTGTGGGGTTGTGTTTCAGGGGTTGGGCTCGGCCCCTTAGTTCCAGTGAAAGGAACTCTTAATGCTTCAGCATACAAAGCCATTTTGCACAATTTCATGCTCCCAACTTTGTGGGAACAGTTTGGGGATGGAAACATGACTGCACACACACCAGGGCACAAAGCAAGGTCTATAAAGACATGGAGGGGCGAGTTAGGTGTGGCTGCACAGAGCCCTGACCTCAACCCGACAGAACACTTTAGGGAGACTGTGAGTGAGCCAGGCCTTCTCATCCAACATCAGTGCCTGACCACAGAAATGCTCTTTAAACACACTTCTACAACTGGTGGAAAGCCTTCCCAGAGGAGCTGAAGCTGTTAGAGCTGCACAGGGTGGGCCAACTCCATATTAAAGCCTATGGGATGTCATTAATGTTCACGTGTGTGTGTGTGTGTGTGTATAAAGGCAGTTGTCCCAATACTTTTGTTAATATCGCGTTAAGGCTGTAAGCTACATGAAAGGTCAGTTGACCTAATTAGGTTTTATGAAGGCGTAGGAATGATGTTGGGCAGACAAGCAAGTCTTAGGAGTACTTGCACCACTGCACCCTGGTGTTCTGTCTGTGCCCTCTCTTATCTGATACCGTTGTATAAATGTGTGTCCTCAATGTGACATTTGTCATCCTTTTGTGTCTGGCAGGACTGGAACCTAACATGGCACACCTCAAACCCGGACTTGACCCAGTGCTTCCAGAACACAGTACTGGTGTGGATCCCTTGCATCTACCTCTGGGTGTGCACGCCCTTCTACTTCCTGTATCTGAACCGTCATCTGCGAGGCTACATTCGCATGAACAATCTGAACAGAGCCAAGCTGGTGAGTTTGGTGGCACTGACCGCAGTCCAGCAACACAAGGGCTTGCTTAACACTGGTATTGAAGTGCGAGTGTGTGTGCGAGTTGGTGTGCGGTTGTTTACTGGTTTATGTCCATGGATGGGTATGTAATATCGGCATCCTTCCATTTTTAGACCTGCATGTTGTATTTTTCTTTTCTTATTTAGGTGCTGTATTTTTGAAGCATAATTCACTGCTGTTTCATGTTATGTTTCTCTTGCTCCTCTTTCTTGGCAGGTAACTGGCATTTTGCTGTGGATATTCTGCTGGGCAGATGTGTTTAACTGTTTCTGGCGAAGAAATGAGGGCCCCATAGCCCCTGTCTACCTGGTCAGCCCTATGCTGCTTGGTGTTACAATGGTAAGGGGCAGTCAGCAGTGAGATTTGGAAAGGCTGTCTTTAAAGTAAACTAATGCCAGTTTTGAGTTTGAGGGCTGCCCCCTGTGGCCGGACTGGGTAAGCACACCCTATCTGGACTGAAGTACCAAGTTGGCTCTGCTGGGTCTTAAATTCTCTTCCATATTTCTGTAATGCATCATCTAGAAAGGTGCTATAAAATATCAACCCCCTCCCAGGGACAAGCCTTAGTTGTCCTGATCTTACTAAAGTGCCAATTATGTGACAGTCACGTGAGTGCTGATGGCTTGGGTAAGATTTGGAGGTGGCTTTTTTTTTTCCTGCTCATCCTCTTTGTCTTTTTCAGCTGCTTGCCACGTTCTTTATTCATTATGAGCGGATGAAGGGGGTGCAGTCATCTGGGGTGATGCTGAATTTCTGGCTGATTGCTGTGCTTTGTGCCACTGTTGGCTTTCGATCCAAAATCCTCCATGCCTTGCGTGAGGTAAGTGTGGTGTACTGTGGTGTAATGGTTGTTGTAGGG
Organism: Polypterus bichir lapradei; assembly: GCA_026402145.1. Classification (NCBI taxonomy): domain Eukaryota; kingdom Metazoa; phylum Chordata; class Cladistia; order Polypteriformes; family Polypteridae; genus Polypterus; species Polypterus bichir. Next base: position 3,992,885 of record JANRMT010062861.1, on the reverse strand, counting down.
ATTGTATCCAGCAGGGGGCGTAAGCTCCCTTCTTTTTTTAATTGCAGCATGTTACATAACCCAAATCTATATTGACAGGATATTAAAAGGTGATACCCCTCCCTTAGTGATATGGTGGTAAGAAATCACATAGGAGAAATAACTTTGCTTTCCTCAATGATGGTTTACGCTGCATAACAGACGAAGGAAGCCAATGGCAAGAACCTATTGGAGTGGGGGCCCAATGTGTAGAGTATGCCATTTTCGATGCTACGTTGGATTTTCAGGATCGGATGACGTTCTCTCCCATCTGACCGGCGGCTTAATTGTGTGCCGGGCAATGTTCCAAGGCCTATATAGTTTTCCTTCATGTGCAGGCCCCCACTTAGGTGAATCATGCCATTCCAAACAAGGCAAAGAGGATAGAGTTTCATGCTGAGTTTGACACACAAATAGTCCATGTTGCCCAGATTTGAAATGAAATAGATTTGCACCGTGACATATTAAATTTATGTTACGGGGTGGAGGTTAATTCTGGGGTCTTTCTCCCAGTCCGTTGTTGCCGGTTGAGCTGTCGCGTTATATTATGCTGTATTCACGTGCTTTTGGACTATCCCAGCTCTCTCAGATTTCAGCTTCTCCCTTCAATGCATTCACAATGCGTTTCCGGACAGACTATTTTGAATGACACCAGATCTTACTTGGTAAGGGGGGGGGAAGGCAAATAAAGTTAAACTGAATATTTCCTGGCAATAAAGAGCAATGTTAATTAATTAAATGTGTATCTCTTCACTCCAAATGTAATCTGACCAACAGCATTTCATTTTTGCCTGTCCAGGTTATATTTTTTGTTAACTAAGGTGAAAGGTTAGTGTTGCATCTCAGATTTGAGAAATGTCTGACTTTTTTAGTTCCGAGCTTGTAGAGCATTGGAATTTCCGAAGTGGAAATTTGTCTTTACTGTATATCTGTTAGCACGTAAATACAGCGTTAGGATTGACTTGGCCTGTTCCAGTGCTGACCCCTGGTGGTGGGATGTCCTAATCATTCAGTGCAGTCATGAAGATTCTTTGGATCAGAAAGCGTTAAGTACTCACTCGCGGTTGTGTACACGGTAGCTGCATTAGTAGTGGAATTCTGTTTTCATATCTGCAGAGACTGTCCGTGCTCTGTTAATGGTACAGAAGGGGGCTTTGTCCCCTGACACCTTTTTTTCCAGTGGCTTCTTCATGCTCTGCCAATTATACCAGACATTGGTTTACGTTTCCTCAATAAGGGAAACTTAAAGGGGATCAGTCAAGTTTTTCTGTCTTTGGGATTTGAATTCTTCCCACAAGTCATTACTAGACCAGTGATGTCACCGGTTTTCTCTTCTATGGCAATCTGGCACATCGTTTCATGACACAATTTCTTTTTTCAAAGCTCCCACACAAAAGGGTACTTTTGCAATTTATCCATCCATCCATCCATCCTCTTCCGCTCATCCGAGGTCGGGTCGCGGGGGTAGCAGCTTAAGGAGAGAAGCCCAGACTTCCCTCTCCCCGGCCACTTCTTCCAGCTCTTCCGGGAGAATCCCAAGGTGTTCCCAGGCCAGCCGGGAGACATAGTCCCTCCAGCGTGTCCTGGGTCTTCCCCGGGGCCTCCTCCTGGTTGGACGTGCCTGGAACACCTCACCAGGGAGGCGTCCAGGAGGCATCCTGATCAGATGCCCGAGCCACCTCATCTGACTCCTCTCGATGCGGAGGAGCAGCGGCTCTACTCTGAGCTTCTCACCCTATCTTTAAGGGAAAGCGCAGACACCCTGCGGAGGAAACTCATTTCAGCCGCTTGTATTCGCGATCTTGTTCTTTCGGTCACTACCCATAGCTCATGACCATAGGTGAGGGTAGGAACATAGATCGACTGGTAAATTGAGAGCTTTGCCTTACGGCTCAGCTCTTTTTTCACCACGACAGACCGATGCAGAGCCCGCATCACTGCGGATGCCGCACTGATCCGCCTGTCGATCTCACGATCCATTCTTCCCTCACTCGTGAACAAGACCCCGAGATACTTAAACTCCTCCACTTGGGGCAGGATCTCGCCCCCAACCCTGAGAGGGCACTCCACCCTTTTCCGGCTGAGGACCATGGTCTCGGATTTGGAGGTGCTGATTCTCATCCCAGCCGCTTCACACTCAGCTGCGAACCGCTCCAGAGAGAGCTGAAGATCACGGCCTGATGAAGCAAACAGGACAACATCATCTGCAAAAAGCAGTGACCCAATCCTGAGTCCACCAAACCGGACCCCTTCAACACCCTGGCTGCGCCTACAAATTCTGTCCATAAAAGTTATGAAAAGTTATACTTACTTTTGCAATTTAAAGACCGAAAAACGTGACTGTTCTCCTTTAAGTCCTGCCATTACCTCCTATCCATGCCCACCCCACAGACTTCTCTGTCGCTACATTGATGAGCATAAATTAGCAAAGATAATAACCCAACACGTTCATAGAAGACTGGTGCCAGTCCTAGTAGCACTGGGCACAAGGCAGATAACCATCCCTGGATGGGCTAGAAGCCCACTGTGGCACTGACTTGCACAAATTTAGATGCCAATTTAGAATTGTTAAAGTCAAAGTACCCAGAGAAAATGCACAGAGATATGGGAAGAATGTGCTAACTGTACCCAGACATTGACTTGGCATGGATTTGGGCACTGTGATGCCCATAAAGAAAGTGCATTAAGCAAAATTTATCAGCATTGCGAGTCCTGTGGAGAAAGTCAGAGGTCCCTGTCACATGCAAGGAAGGTACAATGAGAGAAATATTAGGGAAATGTTCAAAGTTCCTGCTTGAGACGACTCAAGATATTTTGTTGCACTCAAATGAATTTCCGGTTGAGATTTGCAGAGAAACACAAGATGGCTCTCGATTTTGATATGTTGTGGTCCATGCATAATGATATCAAAGGTGAGCGTAATCACAGAAAGTGAAATGTATAACTGACTCGTTAAACATGGGAGAGGTTCACTTTAGGCCACAACTTGGTGAATTGGGTTAGCATTGTTTTCTTCGAGTGACCCTGTAGTCCCACTGGGAACACCTATTTTGTAAGGTAGTCCTGTGACATTTTCACAGAAAAAGGCCAAAGATTGGTGCGACACACTACTTGGTTCTGCTTAAAGCTTCCACTATTGGGTGCCTGTGATCCTCTCTGCCTTTTGGACCATCATGTGTCTGCCCTTCGTACGAAACCTGGTTTCTCCCCCACTCTCAATTCTTTAAACCAAGGAGTTTACTAGTGTATGAAAGATTGGTTTGTGGGGGAACTAGGAGGTCTTCTAAGGTCTAGTGTCTGATAATTTCTCACAGCGCCATGCGATACCTACTGTAAGTCTTTAGGTTCCCTTAGCAGAGGTCTTCTCCTTTGCCATTCACTGTGGCAGTGAAGGGAGGAGATGAGCACTTTTTTTCCATTCTCCAAACTCACGCGATGTGTTGGCTTTACTTCCTTTTCTAATGCTCTTCCTTTTCTTCTTTCCCCGGGTTCCCCAGCCTTCAAGAGTCTACGTGTTCAGCTATACCACCTTTTATATTTACTATGCCCTGCTGCTCATCCAGCTGTTACTCGCCTGTTTCACAGACCAGCCTCCCTTCTTCTCAGAATTTGGGAAGGACGCAGTAAGTATTGGGGGGGGTCGGTGGGTGTGCTGCACTGATTTGGGAGGTTATTGCTCAGGTTACAGCAGGGCTGTCTTAATAGCATCATAGGCCCCCGGACAAAGTAGAGCACTGGGGCCCCCCGTTTTGATAGCAAAACAGAAACATGCATAGGCATCAGAAAAAACATGGGCCCTTATGCTCGTGGGGCCCCTGGGCAGCTGCCCAGTGTGCCCATGCATTAAAATCGCCCTGGGTTACAGATCTTGATGGGATTTTTTTAAAATTTTTCCTTCAATAAAGCCTACTGCTTGATGGAGACCAATCACTGCTCCATTGGTCTCTGAGGCTGACGGGGTGGATTAGGTTTACATTTAATCATCCCATCTAATTAACTGAATCATTCTCTTCATCCGGATTGGCTCCAGCAGACCCCCGTGACCCTGTAGTTTGGATGTAGCGGGTTGGATAATGGATGGATTAATGGATTCTTTTCATCCTCTTTATTAGTCATGTCATTTTATTGAAAGTCATCGCTCCATAATGTCTTAAGATTAGATTTTAAGGATTTTAGTTTCAGATGTGGCCCCCTTAAATCCTTGTCCCTGGTTGACTCTCAGTCTATCTGACTTCCTTCCCTCAGTTCTAATTGCACCTCAATCCCTTATTAACTTCTCCAACTCATCCCCGACTCCCCAGTTGGTCACCATTGTTCAGTTCACCCTCATTTCACTAGTATTCACGCTCACCTCCTCCTTTACTCCAGTTACACTCCATTCCAGTCTGTCCTTTGGTGTTCCCACTGAACTCTTCCCAGATCTGCTACTCTCACTGGATTGTCTCCATTTTGGTTTAATTAACATTTGGTGGAGTAAGAAAGGTCACTAAATGGATTAGTGCAGAGATTGTCATTTCAAATGTTTTCTTCTCCAACGTTAGATCTGTTATTCATTCCAATCCTCCACTTCACCTCAGTTGCCCCTCCAACAGTATATCTGCATTCCCTCCATCAGCCCATCTCATTCCAGGCTCCCTTAGCACTTCCCTTAACACGCTAGTAATAATTTGCTTCCTCTACCCATGTTGCCCATGTATATCTGTGTTCCCTTTTTAACTTTATTCCTCTCATCTCTTTTTCACCTCCCTGTCACGCTCCTCTTCAAACCCCAAGTGTTCCTTCCATTAGTCCATCTCTGTTCCCATTTAACTATTTTCCCATCAGCCCAGTTAAGCTCCTCACTGGTCCCTGTTCTTTATGAATCAGTCTGCCTTATGAATTCCTCCCCAGTGAATTTACGCCCTTCTCCTGTCATTAAGTCTATCCACAAATCTCAGCTGTGCCCTTCACCATCAGTTCACTGGTATTCACACTTTCGTCTTCACCCTCATGTCAGATGCCCCCCGCCTCCATCAGTCATTTGGTATTTGCACTTAACCAACTGTGTTTCCTGTTTACTTCTTCCCATGGCTCAAGTGGCCTCCTTCCATTGGTGCATTCAATATGAACTTTTACACCTCATCCCAGTCTCCCGCATTCTCACCATTACACTCTAATATTGTTTACTTCCTCTTCCCATGTTGCCTGTGTGTGTGTGTGTGTGTGTGTGTGTGTGTGTGTGTGTGTGATCTTTCCAGTCATGAATTTTGCTTTAACTCATTTGGGCCCCTCATTGGTCTTTGTTTTATGTGTCATTGTTTCCTATTGACTCCTTCCCCTCATCATAGTCTTCTCCATTAACTCTTCCCAGTGTGATGAACCTTCTTCTCAATCCAGTGTCATTCCTGCTTAACTTTCCCTCAGATCCAGAGGTGCCCGATTCATTGGTATTCATGCCTCCCTCCTCTTTCTCTCTCTCTCTCTCTCTCTCTCACTCCAGATGGGCTGCTGTCCCTCAGTCCATTGGCATTCCCACTTAACTCTTCCCAGATGTGTCTTTTGGTTTTCTCCATGTCGGTTTAATTGATTTTTGGTGTATAAAGGAAGTTCACTAAATGGATGGATGGATTTTAATTTCAAATACTGACCTCGCCCCTGTTTGGAGACCTGTAATCCAATCAAATCCTCCACCTCATTACCAGTTATCTGGCCGTCAGTGTTTCCATTTCTATTCCCTCCTATTTGTCCCATTTTTATTGACTCCTCCTCCAGCACTTTTGCACCCTCCTACCAGTTCAGAAGCATTGCCATTTAACCCCTCCTCCTAAGCCCAAGTTCGTTGGTATTTGCATCCCAGATGTGCCCTTCCCCCATCAATCCAGTAATTATTTCCCATTTAACTCTCCCCAGATGTGTTCCACCCGAAAGTTTTTTCCATGTTGGTTTAATGGACTTTGGGGCACTTTAGTTTGCCTTGCTTAATTTTTATATTTTATTTTTATTTTTTTTTCCTTCACCGATCCCTCTAGAATCCATGTCCCGAGTCAAGCTCCAGCTTTCTGTCCAGGATTACGTTTTGGTGGATTTCAAGGTATTCCTGTCTTCATTTTTCCATTGCAATTATCTGCTCAGTATTCTGAACCTGTGGGCTTATCTTTAACTGAATATTCGGTGGTCTCCATGTTAATGGCTTTCTCATATAATTTCCCTATTGAAGATGCTATATAAATTTGTTGATTCAAAAGCCTGGTATCGCCCATTCATTGAGTAATGCTCACCCCATGGCTACCTTATAAAGCATCATCTTTTCTATGTTGTCTTTTTTTTTTTTTTTTTTGTCCCCGCTCTGCTGTTCAGAGTTTGAAAGTGTCTGCCAGGTCACTATGGCAACTAAGTGGCTGGCATAACTAAATGCTACCCATGCAGTTCACCTTCCTGCAAGTTCTCTTTCTCAGTCTGAACTTTACTGGGAGAAGCCCATCTTGTGTTCTTTTGTGAGGAGAGCAAAAATGGCTTTGGTCAGGTGCCGTGGTGTGGCGACCCTGCCATCTTTTGTGCTACCCATTACTAATGAAAGGATTCTGATCGCTCAAAAGGGTGAAAAATGGGGTGACAGATGATGTACTGTACGTCCTGGGGTTTGTTGATGAACACCACAGTCACCTTTTACTTGACTTGATGGCATGCGTATCCCAGTGGGCCAAGTGCACTTGAGCATGTCCATCCCATGGATCAGGCTGTGCTGTGTTCCAGACTTGTGCTGACCTCCCCAGCTTTGATTACATCACTATTGTCACATTTCTGCCCCACCAGAATGATGATCAAGGGATACAAGAAACCCCTGGAAGAGCAGGACCTGTGGACTCTAAACGAAGAGGACAAGTCTTTAATAGTGGTTCCCCAGCTCTGCCACAGATGGAAGCAGCAATGTGCCAAGGCCAAGAGGTAAGTAATGGTGTTTTAGTTTGGTGAGCTTTGTCTGATGTGGACTGCTAAGTTCTGAGAATTCAGCCCTTCAGGCACAGGAGAGACAGCTGGGAATGGAACACGCCACTTAAAGTTGGTTGTGTTAACAGTTGACCAGCCTGCCAGTGTCGGTATTTTGGTGGTCGCATTTGGATTCTCAGTCTGTGAATTCCCAAATATACAAACAATCAACATTTCAGCACAGATGAGGACCCAATCCTATCCTGGAAGTGTTTAGTTCAAGGCACACCCTGTGGTTTCCTTGATGAGAAGGGGGGACATTTCATTCATGCACACACACCCGCACTTGCTAGTACTTTGCCAGCTTTTACATTTGACAGTGCCCACGCTGGATTCTGAAGCCAGAAACTGAGCGACCGGCAATGATTTAAATACTGAAGTAAGCAAACAGGACAGCCCAGCAGTACACATGCTGCTTCAGTCCAACAATGATGGGTGACTGGGCTTGGTCAGACCCCTGACCAGTGGGCTACACACTTATCTCCTGTTAATGGCACACTGACATAGTGACATGGTTGGCCATAAAGGCTGTTGAAGATTCCCTGTGTGCTTTGCTTTCTAATCCAGTGCCATGGAATGGTAGATATGGAAGCCAATCAGCGGCTCTCCTGCAGATCAGTGGGTCGTTGCTGTTTGCTTAGGGACGTGCATACATCAACTAAAATACAATTTTGTGGAGTGGTCCTTTGGTGGATGTACTTCTGAGATGCATTTCATCTAAGATGCAGCTGAGATCAGAGCCTTCTGGACTGCCGGCTCAATGAGTCGAGGTGTGAGGGGTTGGTTGGTGCAGCCTTTGTTTATTGGGGTTACATACCTGTTGTTCAAAACCTAGTGGTCACTAGGGGGCATTAGTGAGAAGTCCAGATAATGGCCAGCTTCCCACACAAGTCCGAACGCAGAGTCTCTAATTGTCCAGTCAGACACTTCAGCCTTTCACTCTTCCATGCTTTATCTGCAGGTCTCTTGAGACGGTGTACTCCCCAAAACGTGCAAATAAAGCCACAGCAGCAGAAAAAGATGACAGGCTGGAGGAAGAAGAAATCCTCTTGGTGAAACGTCCCAAGAAGAACAAGGAGCCGTCACTCTTCTTGGCTCTCTGCTACACCTTTGGGCCTTACTTCTTTGTAACCTTTGCCTACAAGTTGGTCCATGACCTGCTCATGTTTGTTGGACCGGAAATCCTAAAGTAGGTGTCTCTTGGATTTTTGGGAGTGTAGCCCTTTAACTACCTATCTGGTTACATAACTTAAAATTGTAACGTCTACTTAATCCAGTTCAGGGTTGAGGGACCTGGAGCTTATCCCACCTCCACCATCAAGTGTGAGGCATAATCCAACCTTCCCAGGCACACCATTTGCATTTTGTATATATTTGGTACAATCTTTCAAATCGCACTGTGTAGTAGCATGTCACACTTCCAAAAAGGGGGCACCAGCAGGTGGAGTAATTCATGAAGGTCACTCAAGTGGTAGTGAACCCGGCCGTCTTTAGCCAGTTGGGGGGACAATACTCACTAGTTAGTCACAGCATTTCTTTTTGTTTCTTTTTGACTGTTTGCTAACATGACATTCTCAGTCTATCTTAGTCTAACTTGGGGGTCTCTATCCAGGCAGCCCCTGCTCCATTATAGTGGCCAGATAACCTTTGTGGCAAGCCCCAGCCGGGATGCCCGGAAGGACCAGAGGAGGGATTACGTCTCCTCCAGACCAAGAGGGGGCAACCACCCTGGTGGCTTTGTGGACCACGGGAACTGAGCTTGGAAGCTCAACACTATAGGGGCCCGTGGTCACTGCCAGGGGGCACCCCGATGCCTGGAGAGCCCTGGTCCTCAGCACTTCCACCACACCTAGAAGTGCTGGGGGGAAGACGACCAGGGACACCCGGAATGCTTCATTGGGTGTGCGGCCGGTACTTCCGCCACACTGGGGAGTGCCGACGGAGATTAATCGGGAGGCACCTGGCGCACATCTGGGTGATTTATATAAGGGGCCGCCTCCCTCCATTCGTGGGATGGAGCTCGGGAGGAGAGGAAAGGAGGCGGCCTGAAGAGAAGCATCATTAGGGTAGAGGCCTGCACTTTGGGGGTGTTTGGGGTTGTGTGGCACTTGTAATTAGAGAATTATGTATAATAAACGTGTGTTGGGTGAACCATCGGTGTCTGCCTGTCTGTGTCCAGGCCATGTTCCACACCTTACATTCCTGTTTTGCAATGTGGCAAGAAGACCACATAGGTGCTGCATCTGTAGACCACCGAGTCATCGTCTCCTTTGGCAGTATAGTGTGGAGCCAAAAATGTATTCCTGAAGTATCAAGGAATCATTTTCTGTAGTGCCATCTTGCAGTGGATTCAGGAATTATTCACACCCCTTCTCTTTCTGCTCACACTGTAAATTTAATGGATACATTTTGCCATATTTGCTCATCAGTCTACCCACAGTTGACCCATAATGGCAAAGTACAAACATGCTTTGCAGAAATGTTACCAAATTCCTACAAGTATTCAGAAACTTAATTTCAGTATTTTGTGGAACCGCCTTTGGCAGCAGGTCCCGCTTTGAGTCGTCTTGGTAATTTTTCTATAAGCTTTGCACACCTAGATTTGGGCAGTTTACCCCAGTTTCTCCCTGGCAGAGCCACTCAAACTCCTTTTGATTAGAAGGAAAGTGTCTGTGAACTGCCATCTTAAGGTCTCTCTTTGGCTGGGCCATTCAAGGACACTCAGAGACTTCGGCGTCGGCCCACTCTGAACTGGTGTGCTCTCTGGAGTAGGTTTTCTTTAATGACTACTCTGTATTTAGCTGCATTTATCTTTCCCTTAATTCTTACCATTCCACCTATCCCTGCTCTCCCATAGCATGATGCTGCCACCGCTGTGCTCCACCGTAGGCATAGTGTTAGGCAGGTGATGAGCAGTGCCTGGTCTTCGCCAGGCCTAGTGCTTGGAGTTCTGCCCAAGGAGTTCAATTTGTGTCTCATTTTACCTCGTGTTCTAAGAGTACTCTAATGCCAATTGGCAAGTGCTGTTGAGATGGGCGTCCCTGTCCTCCCATCTCGGGAAGCTGTTAGTGACAATTGGGTCCTTGGTCACTCCGTTAGAGTGGTCATTGGGTACTTGGTCACCTCCATCACCAGGACCCTTTTTGCCAGGTTACTCACTTTGGCGGGATGGCCAACTCTACGAAGAGTTCCTCCATTTCACAGTCCATGAGGCCACGGTGCTCCTGAGAACATTTACGGCTTTAGACATGGGTTTTGTTTTTTTTTGCTTTTCTCTCTCTCTCTCTCTCAATTTGATCATGGAGGTCCACAGAGAGTTCCTTGGACTTCATGACTTGGGTTTTGTCCTGATATGCAGTGTGGATTGTGGGACCTTCTATACACAGGGACACGTGGGCCTTTCTACACGATGTCCTGTCAGTTCAGTTTGCCACAGGTAGACTCCAGTCAAGCTCTAGAAACATCTCATGGAGAATTAAAGTAAACGGGAGGGAACTGAGCACTTTTTGGAGGGCCACATCAAACACTCTGAATACTTCCAGAAATGCGAGATTTCAGTTTTAATTTTTAAGACATTTTTTTCTTTCTTTCTGAAAATGGACTTTGTCATTACGGGTTATTGACTGTAGATTGACGGGCAGCAATGTCAGATTTAAATCCATTTAAAATGTTATCCAAAGTGTGCACAAAGCGAGAGGGTCTGAATATTTTCTGAATTGAATGTCTTAAGAATTTGTGATGGGGGGGGGGGGGAGAATGTCCATTTGGTGATGTAGCGTGGAGCCTCAGTGCATACCTGAAATATCAAGAAATACATTTATATAATGCCTTGCAAAACAAAAAATTACACTGAGCATTCAGCGGGTGTTAGCAACCAACCCGGGGGGGGGGGGATTTCAAAGATTTAATATTTCATCAGATTGTTTCCTGATTTTACTGAGTAGGAATTTCCATCGGAAAGTGGGCAGTGTTGGTCCTGGAGAGCCACAGTGGGCACTGGTTTTCATTCCAACACAATTGATTTATTAGAAAGGTCCAATTTCAGACCTTTTTTAACTTTATGGTTTGTTTGTCTGCAATGTAAGGTTCTTATATTGTAGATTTTTTTTTTTTTCCTTTACAAGGATATCATCCAAATGATTTGAAGCCTAAAATGGATCATTTTCAGTCTGTCACATTTTCTGTTAAGTGTTTTATTAAACCAAACAGTGCGTGCTGAACACACACAGATGCAAATGGAAACACGCTAGATGGAGAACTGTACATCTTATTGCTAATACGTTCTTCATCAGCAATAACTGACTTCTCATTAAGAAACTGGGTTGGAGCAAAACCAGCAGCCACTGCGGCTTTCCAGGACCGACATTACCCACCCTTGCACCAGACTATCCGAGTGGCCAGGGCATGTGGTGTGTAGTTGACACTGCAAACTAAACTTTTCCACCTTGTCTTTGGCACACTTGCCTGGTTGGCAGACTCGCATTTCCGCTAAAGCATGTCTGTTTCCAGTTGAAGATGTTGGAGTCGAGGAGAGTTTGATTCAGGGGAGACGGGATAAGAATTTTGAGTTGGCATTTTGCACGTGTCTCTTTATACACCCCTCATGCCGCCACCGCCTCCTGCTCCTCCTCAGCCCACACCTGACCTTCTTTTATCCTTTCCTTTGCAGGCTGTTGATTCGCTTTGTGAATAACTCCAGCGCCCCCTCCTGGCACGGCTACTTCTACACTGCCTTACTTTTTGTGTGTGCCTGCGTGCAGACGCTTATCTTGCAGCAATATTTCCATGTGTGCTTCGTGACAGGCATGCGACTGCGGACCGCCATTGTGGGAGCCGTGTATCGCAAGGCGATGATCATCACCAATGCGGCTCGCCGCACCTCCACTGTTGGGGAGATTGTGAACCTCATGTCAGTCGATGCCCAGCGCTTCATGGATCTCGTCACCTATGTCAACATGATCTGGTCGGCACCTCTGCAGGTCATCTTGGCACTGTACTTCCTGTGGCAGGTAGATAGTTCAAGGTTGATTGGCACCTTAAGAACAAAGTGGCTTCCCAAATAAGGGGTTTTCCACTGAGCTGTTACACTTGTTTTAAATCATTTTCTTTTTCCCCCTTTAGAATTTAGGTGCTTCTGTCCTGGCTGGCCTGGCTGTCATGATCCTGTTGGTCCCAGTGAATGCAGTTATTGCAATGAAGACCAAAACCTATCAGGTGACCGTCTCTAGTCTCTAATGGTAGACGGTATTTTGTGCCAGCAGTTCTTACCGATTTGGTGTCCTCCATCTTGCAGGTTGCTCAGATGAAGAACAAGGACAACCGAATCAAGCTGATGAATGAAGTCCTCAACGGGATCAAGGTGCTCAAACTCTATGCCTGGGAGCTGGCATTCAAGGGCAAGGTGCTAGAAATTAGGGAGAGCGAGCTGAAGGTGCTAAAGAAGAGTGCCTACCTGTCCGCTGTGGCCACATTTACATGGGTGTGCGCCCCTTTTCTGGTGAGTGAAACCCAAACACCCTTCTGTGCCTCCGCCTTTGTCTCTGGCCCCCCTAATTAAGCACTGCTGACATTTGGGAGGTTTATCCTGGAGTACTGAGGCTGAAATGTGAGAAGGCGATGCCTTCATCTTCTCCTTGCAGGTTGCCCTGTCCACGTTTGCTGTGTATGTGCTGGTGGATGAGAAGAACGTCCTTGATGCACAGAAGGCTTTTGTCTCTTTGGCGCTCTTCAATATCTTGCGCTTCCCCCTCAATATGTTGCCGATGGTTATAAGCAGCATTGTGCAGGTGAGTGCGATGCGGGTATGTGGGGGTCCATGTGCTGTTCATCTATGAATTGGGCAGCTGGTTAGTGAGGGGAAAACCTAAAGAGCTACCGTGGTGTGTTGGGGTTTTTTTTTTTTTTTTTTTTTTTTTTTAACCCATCATTCCCAACTTCTTTGTTTTGGCTGAAGGCTAGTGTCTCGATGAAACGGCTTTGTGCTTTCTTGTCTCACGAGGAGCTGGACGAGGACAACGTGGACCGCAAGGCCATCACTGGATGTGAGTCGTCTTATGCCTTCTCTTCAATAACGTTATAATTTTTTTTTTTTTTTTTTTTGTACACAACCTCTGAAAATGCCACGGTGGGATGTGGCCTCCTGCTGCTAGTCCGGGCGGTGTGCCCCCTAGTGTTTAAAATGTTGCAGGTTCAGTCTTTGAGCAAGTCACTTAAACACTCGGCTTGTAGAAAAATGCAAACGGTTGTACATTTGACATTTGTAAGTCACTTTGGGCAACGTGAATGTATTGATGAACCCCTTCCTAGCCTGACAATGTTCTTTTCCTTTGCAGCACCTAACAGCATTGTTGTTGTCAACGGTGCATTCAGCTGGTCAAAAGACGATGAGTCCATCCTTAAGAGGTGAGCAGGCATCTTGCGGGCATGTGTCCGTCCTCATGGTGGCTCCAAAGGAAAGCTGCTGGGCACCCCCATGTGGGCGTTTACTCTCTTACTCTCTTGTGCAGGGTCAATGTGACGATACCAGAGGGTGCCTTAGTGGCTGTGGTGGGCCATGTGGGTTCCGGCAAGTCATCGCTGCTTTCTGCGCTGCTGGGGGAGATGGAGAAGAAAGATGGCCTTGTCTACGTTAAGGTACGGCCCGTGTTATCTCATTCATTTGTGGCCTCATAGCCTCTTGTCTGACTCTTGTTCTTCCTTCCCCTCAAGGGTTCGGTGGCTTACGTTCCCCAGCAAGCGTGGATCCAGAATGCCACCCTGAAAGGCAACATCCTCTTTGGCCGTCCAAAGAATGAGTCCTGGTACCAGCAGGTGCTCGATGTGTGTGCCCTCCGGCCTGACCTTGAAGTTCTGCCAGCGGGAGACGAGACTGAAATTGGAGAGAAGGTAAGCGGTTTGTGGTTTGGTGTCTGTTTCTTCCCAAATTGTGCAGGTGTCTTCTTGGATTTTTAAGATGATGTGCTCCCTTCCTTGTAGGGTGTCAATCTGTCTGGTGGGCAGAAGCAGCGAGTGAGCCTGGCACGTGCGGTCTACTGCGATACGTCCGTCTATCTGCTTGACGATCCTCTTTCTGCTGTCGATGCCCATGTCGGGAAGCACATCTTTGATAAAGTTGTTGGCCCCAAGGGGATACTGCAAGGCAAGGTGAGAAGGACGTCTGGCCTGTCTTAGGGATGCTATTTGGACGGGGGGGGGACGCCTTTTGGGAGTGTGCTGATGTCTGTATCTCCTGCAGACGCGAGTCCTAGTGACCCATGGAATGAGCTACCTACCCCAAATGGACCTCATACTGGTGATGGTGGATGGGCAGATCACAGAGACCGGGTCCTACCAGGAGCTTCTAGACCAGGGAGGTGCCTTTGCCGAGTTTCTGCGCACGTATGCTGGGGCCGAGCAGGGAGACGCCATCAAGCCAAATGAAGGTGAGGGTTTGGGTCGGGTTCACTCCAAAATTCTCCAATTAGATGGGTGCCATTGGACCCTCTGGGATGATCCGGGTTCACTTGCCAGTAGACAAGCTGATGGTTACTCTTTCCCATTTTCCTCTTGCTGTGCAGGACAGGAATTGGTCTTGGAGGAGGAGGTGGAAGTAAAAGAGGAGGCGGAAGGTTTGTGGCTCTCTGGGCCCCACTCCGCTTGCTGAATGATTTGTTTATTTTTTATCTTTTTCTTTTGTTCTCTCTCATCTCCCCATCCCCTTGCATGTGGTGTCATTTGGAAATTCTTCTGCCCCGAAAGATGCCCTTCTCTGAGGCATTTACTTTAAAACCAATTCAATGCTGAGCTTGTCATCCTCTGGGTGGCTGAACGGTAACCTTGCAATGCCTCAGCCCTTGAGGGATCCTCACCCAGATTTGGCCAAACTAATCCCACCACGCTGTTTGGTTCTCCCCTCGCCAGATCTGACGTCTTTCTGAGCAGAAGTCTGAGTGCTCGCCCTGCATTGGGATTGGAGTGCAGCACAAGTAGTCCTAGAACCACCGCAGTGCCCCCTGGCTTCAGTTGTGGTGGGGCGGGCTGCACCATTTCTTCTTAATTCAGAGAATTTGGAACTTGTGCCTCCACTCGGCCTGCTAGTTCATAGCTGCCTGATGACTGTTCGTTTATTTCATTATTTATTTCTGAGTAGATTTGTTTGCATCTTGGCCTGTCATATTAAGGTCTTTACAAGATGAAGCTTTACTGGAATTCTGATAGAATTTACACAGGAAATTTTACTTTTTCAGGAAGTGCTATAAATAAAAAGCACCAAAAAACTGTAAAGGTCTGAAATATTAAAAATGCATTCAAGCAAAGTATTTTTCCTCTGTAAATGAAAAGCACTCAGTGTGCTAAAGGTGATTGGGTGTGTGCTGGGAGGTAAAGGCAACTGAAACTGAATGCAATTGGAACTAAAAGTGTTTTTTTTTTTGTGTGAATTTGCAGACCCTAACAGCCCAACCACCAAAGATCCGAAGGTCCTGGAGAATGGATCCCTGTTCAGGTCTGTCTGGTGCGGTGGGCAGCGGGGATGTTACAGCAGCCTGTTCTGTTCACACATTAGACCTGGCAAGTCCATCCATCCATCCATTATCCAACCCGCTACATCCTAACTACAGGGTCACGGGGGTCTGCTGAAGCCATTCCCAGCCAACACAGGGAACAAGGCAGGAAACAAACCCACACACACACACACACACACACACCAAGCACACACTGAGGATAATTTAGGATCACCAATGCACCTAACCTGCATGTCTTTGGACTGTGGGAGGAAACCCACGCAGACACAGGGAGAACATGCAGACTCCACGCAGGGAGGACCCAGGAAGCGAACCCAGGTCTCCTAACTGCGAGGCATCAGCGCTACCCACTGCGCCAACGTGCCACCCACCTGGCAAGTCACTTTAGTGTCATTTTTAAATTCATGAATATGAAGTCAGACTGGTATTCCTGCTACCTCACACTTCCAGGCTCTAGGGTTTCAATCCCGGCTCACGCAGTGTCCTTGTGGAGTTTGCAGCGTCTCCCCATGGCTTGTTACACCAGTGATCCTTCACCCCCTAAAGACTTGAATGTTAAGTACGTTTGTGTGTCTGTGTGAGTGAGTGAGCGGGCATTATCAACGGTTCCTGCTTTGCACCCAGTGCGGCTGGGATAGACAAACCTGAATGGGATAAGTAGGTGAGAAAATGGACGGATGAATAGTTAGAAGTCCCATTTGAGCCTGCCAGAGCTTTACAGCAGGGAACATAAGTATTGAATGCGGCGACATTTTTCTCAGTAAATATTTCTAATGGGGCTATTGACAAGAAATTGACACCAGATGTCGGTAACAACCCAAGTCATCCACACATACAAAGAAATCAAAACAAATAAGTCCATAAATGAAGTTATGTGTAATAAAGTAGAATGACACAGGGAATAAATATTGAACGCATGAAGAAAAGGCGGTGCAAACAGGCCTTGAGCGCCAAGAAAGCAGCTGACGTCTGTCAATCCTGATATCCCCCGATCAGTGCAAATGAATATCCGCTGCTTTAGTCCTAATTGATGGCCTATCATCACCAAGGTGTCACACAAGAAGCATCTCATGATGGGTAAAAGCAAAGAGCTCTCTCAAGACCTTCACAAAACACACTGATGGCATTGGTGACAGACGTATTTCTAAACTTCTGAATGTTCCGGTGAGCACCGTTGGGGTCGTAATCCGCAAGAGGAAAGAACATCACTTCACCATAAAGCAGCTACGACCAGGTACTCCTTGCAAGATGTCTGACAGAAGAGTCAAAAGAAGAATCAGAAAAGCCAAGGACCACTCGCTGAGAGCTTCAGAAAGACCTGGAATTAGGAGGTCCAGTAAGTAATGCACTTCACCACCATGGCCTCTATGCACGCTCACCGCACAGGACTCCACTGCTGAAGAAAAAGCACCTTGAAGGTCGTTTAAAGTTTGCTGCACAACATTTGGACAAGTCAGTTAAATACTGGAAGAGTAGAGTCTGGTCAGAGGAGACCAAAATTGAACTCTTTGGATGTCACCATGTTTGGAGGAGAAATGGCCCTGCACATTATCACCCCAAAAACACCACTGGCAGACTTCATGGAATTGAAAGGAGGATGAATGGAGAAATGTAGCGGGACATTCTTGATAAGAATCTTCTGCTGTCTGCTAGGATGCTGAAGATGAAACAAATGGGGGACATGTCAGCAAGACAAGGATCCCAAATACACAACCAAGGAAACTCAGTTGGTTTCAGTGAATAAAGAAAATAAAGAAGCAGCTAGAATGGGCCAGTCAGTCAATCACCCGACTTGAATCCAATTGAAAAATCAATGGAAAGAACTGAAGAGCAGAGTTCAGAGAAGAGACCTCTGGGACCTTCAAGATTTGAAGACGATTTGTGTGGAAGAATTGGCCAGAATCCCACCTGAGCAATGCATGCGACTCGTTTCTCCAAACTGGAGGTGTCTTGACGGTGTCATCACCAACAAAGGCTTTTCTACTGCGTATTAAATAAATTCCAGTAAGCGCGTTCAGTACTTATTCCCAGTGTCATTCCACTTTATAACGCATAACTTCATTTATGGACCTATTTGTTTGGAAGTCTTTGTAAGTGTGGATTACTTGGGTTGTTACCGATGTCTGGTGTAAATTTCACGTCAATAGCCCCATTAGAAATATATTGACTGATAAACACGTTGACGCGTTCAATACGCTCCATATGTTCAGAGGGCATTCCTGCACCTTCACGTTTTATGCACATTTTGCTGTGTTGCAGTCTTATTTAAAATCATTTAAATTCATTTTTCCTTCATCAAACGACACTTAATACCCAAGAATAACAAGCAAAAAACAAAGTGTTAGTATTTTTTTTTTTTTTTAATTTTATTTAAAATAAACTGAAATATCCCAGTGGCACAAGTATTCAGACTCTTTAAGTTCTTTGCTGAAGCCACTTTGGCTGCTGTCACAGCCTGAAGTCTTCTTGGGCTTTTCAGTATAAGCTTCATGCATCTGGATTTGATTGATAGATAGATAGATAGATAGATAGATACTTTATAAATCCCAAGAGGAAACTCGCATACTCCAGCAGCAGCATACTGATAAAAACAATATTAATTAAAGAGCAATAAAAGCGCAGTGCAAGTAAAAAAAATGCAAGGTGGAGAGTGCGAGGCCGGTATAACAGTCTATAATCTTGTGTTGTGTTAACGTTTACCCCCCCCTGGGTGGAATTGAAGAGTCGCATAGTGTGGGGTCTCCTCAGTCTGTCAGTGGAGCAGGACGGTGACAGCAGTCTGTCGCTGAAGCTGCTCCTCTGTCTGGAGATGATCCTGTTCAGTGGATTCTCCATGACTGACAGGAGTCTGCTCAGTGCCCGTCGCTCTGCCACGGATGTCAAACTGTCCAGCTCCGTGCCTACAATAGAGTCTGCCTACCTCACCAGTTTGTCCCTCTTCTTTATGCTGCCTCCCCAGCACACCACCGTGTACAAGAGGGCGCTCGCCACAACCGTCTGATAGAACATCTGCAGCATCTTATTACAGATGTTGAAGGACGCCAACCTTCTAAGAAGTATAGTCGGCTCTGTCCTCTCTTAAACAGAGCATCAGTATTGGCAGACCTGTCCAGTTTATCATCCAGCTGCACTCCCAGGTATTTATAGGTCTGTACCCTCTGCACAGTCACCTCTGATGATCACGGGGTCCATGAGGGGGCCTGGGCCTCCTAAAATCCACCACCAGTTCCTTGGTCTTGCTGGTGTTCAGGTGTAAGTGGTTTGAGTCGCACCATTTAACAAAGTCCTTCATTAGGTTCCTGTACTCCTCCTCCTGCCCACGCCTGATGCAGCCCACAATAGCAGTGTCGTCAGCGAACTTTTGCACGTGGCAGGACTCAGAGTTGTATTGGAAGTCTGATGTATGTTGGCTGAACAGGACCGGAGAAAGTCCAGTCCCCTGCGGCGCTCCTGTGCTGCTGACCACAATGTCAGACCTGCAGTTCCCGAGACGCACATACTGAGGTCTGTCTGTAAGAGAGTGATTTGGTGATTTTTCTGCAATTCTTCTCTGCAGATCCTCTCTCCACCTGTGTCAAGTTGAATGGAGACCACCAGTGAACAGCGATTTTCAGGTCTCTCCAAGTTCTGGTTTTGCTTGTGCCACTTAAGAACATTCCCAGAGTTGTTCCTAATCTACTCCTGTGTTGTCTTTGTTTTGTCCTCGTCGGCTTTCCCTCGATCCAGTCTAAGTCTTCCACCCCCTGCTCCTGGAAAATAAGCCCACAGAGTGGTGCTGCAACCCTGTGGAGGTGAAATGGTATTGTACAGGTGATGAGCGGTTTCTGGTTTCCTCAAGACATGACGCTTAGAATTAATTTCCTCAGACTAGAGAATCTTGTTTCTCATCATCTGAGAGTCTTTTTGGGTGCCATAAAAGAGATCACCCAGAAGTTGATGGTCACTCCAGAGAACCTGTGTGGAAATAGGAAGACCATCCAAAAGTACAACCACCACTGCAGCACTCCACTAACACAGGCTTTAAGGCGGAGTGGCCAAGATAGACACATGAAAGCTCATTTGGAGTTTGCAAAAACATGGCCCTTGTCCTCCGATTGCTAAGTGTGGCTAGGCAGACAGTTCTAGTTGTTCCAGATTTCTTCCATTTAAGAATTATGGTGGTCACTATGCACTTGGGAACCTTTTCATTTTTTTGTAATCTTCCCCAGATTTGTGCCTCCTCACAATCCCATCTTTAACCCTGCAAGCAGCTCCTTTGACCTCCGTGGCTTGGTTTTTGCTCAACTGTGGGACCTTCCATAGACAGGAGTGTGCCTTTCCTAATTGGTCCAGTCAACTGAATTGACCACAGGTGGACTCCAAATAAGGTGTAGAACCCTGTCGGTGATGATCGATACAATGGGATGGACCTGAGCCAGATTTCAAGTGTCATAGGAAAGGATCTAAATACTTGTGTCAGTAGGATATTTCAGTTTTTACTTTCTCGTACACGAAGTGTAGGGAAAGTATTAGAACCATCCAAAAATTCGATTTCGAGATTTTGATGAATCTTGACGTTTTGGACCTCCGTGACTTTCTTGTATACGAAGTACAGGGAAAGTATTAGAATCGTCCAAAAGTTTCATTTTGAGATTTTGATGAATCACGATGTGTTTTAGACTTCCTAGAGTGCATTTTTGGAATTGTGTGTGTGTAAACACGATGACTTGAGGACGCTCTCACTTTGGTCAACCAAATTTTGCATACACGTATTCGGTACAAAATGTAGATTTCTATCAACTTTTGGGCAATTTCTGTTATCTGGTACTTTACCTTTTACTTCATGCAGCTGCAGAGTCTGATTTATTCAACTTAACTTTTATAGTAATTGTTCAATGTATTATTAATTTGATTTGATTTAGTGTTGATGTACATAATATAAGAATAGAATCATTGTCTTGCGGTTTACTCCTCAAATATCCATCCCCATAATGGAGCATATGAGAATGTCGAGGAGAGAGCACTTCTGATTTTTTTTTTTTTTTTTTTTTTTTTATTTATATTGAGTTTGCAAAACTTCTAAAGCCCTGTTTATCACTTTGACATTCTGGGCTATTAATTGTTGCTTGAAGTGTAGGGAAAAATAAATTTTAATGAATTTGGCACAAGGGTGTAACATAGCCAAATTTGAAAGAAGTGAAGCGGTCTGAACTTTGTCAATCCATTGTATATTAAAGATTTGTGTTAGTGCTGACACGGCACAGTTAAGCAAAAATGCTTCCTCCTTTCAGTTGTCCATTTTCTGTACCGGCTTACTCCAGTATATGATCACAGTAAGCCAGGGACTCGCCCAGTGCATTCATGTAAGGCAGGAGAACGCTGTGGATGGGAGGTCAGCGCCCACTCGTGAACCCCCACTCAGTCATGGAGCCCGATTTAGAATCGCCAGTTAACCTAACCGTGTGTGTCTTTGTGTGTGTGGGCGGATGTTCTCTCATATCCTCGGATGTGCTTATTGGGTTAACCTTTGAGTGTGGTGGGCTCTTTGATGAACTGGTGCCCCCCCCCACACACATCAGAATGTAGCCAATCCTCCTGACTGGCTCAGCTCTGTGAATGTAAGAGGTGGCCATCGGTAGTTTAATGGAACTTCCAGACGTTCCTCTTGTTGACCTGCAGTCCTCTTTACAGACTTCGTCACAACTGCCCAGAAGTCCTCTGCTCAATTTGCTTGACTTACGAGTGAAGCGTGAGGAGTGGGAATAAATTAAATGTTCAGGAACTGGTGGGGGTGGTGGGGATTCATGGGTCACACGCTGATAACAGACATCTGGAATAAATTAAACGTGATTGCCAGGTCATGGACCTTTTTATTTGTGTGTATTTGGCTAATTGCACCCTTCATGACTGAAAAGTCGGAGTAATGAGTGTTCATTGACTTGTTCAGGGTCACGTAGTGGGCCAAGAAATAGTGTTTGGGCTTTGAAGTCCACTTCCTTAGCCACTTCACCACACTGCATGCCTTAAACAGAGTACCATGGATGTCACGCTAAGAATGAAGCTCATGTGAAGACTTACTAAAGCATGGCGAAATTTATGGTGTATTATTCAATATTTAATGGACTTTAACGTGTTATAATAAGCTCATCCTTCAAAAAAGTAAGAGTGGAATCTAAAGAAAGAGAACTGAAACTGGTTCCAAAGTAACCCTCAATTATGTGTTATCGATTGACATGAGCGACATTTAGAAGCATTAATGGCTGTGATTTATGAGCTCAAGACCCACTCAGTTGGCTGACATTTGTACTCCTTCAACCTCCGGCTTTCTTCTGTTTTCCTCTAACCTAGGAGTCGTATGTCAAGCTCTTCATCTGCCAAAAGCGCAGCACAGAGTGATGTTTTGGGGGCCTCGGGCACTCAGAACAAAAAGAACACGGAGGCTGGGAAACTGACAGAGGCAGACAAAGCGAAAACCGGCAAGGTAGGCAACCCAAAGAGCATGTTGGGTGAGGATGGCGTAGACTGGGGGGGTATATGCAGGGGATTGTCATCAAGTCAGGGTGGTTAAGTAGTGTGAGTTTGGAAGACCTGAGCAAAAATGCCATTTTATAGTGAAAAGGAACTTTAACATCCAGAGTGAGTTTGTTTTTAATTGTTGAACAAGTTAATGCTGGGAGTCCCTAAATTGTTAGTAGCCTTAGATTATGTGTACGCCCTTCACTGTTTACCTTGGTAACGTTCACTCCTGACTTTAACTGATGGCTTCCTACCTTCTCTGTAAGGAGTTATCTATCATTCACTCTACAATACCCCAACCATGGCTGAGGCTGGCTACCTCGCAGGGCCGTCTTAACAGCATTATAGACCCCTGGGCAAAGCAGTGCCCTGGGGTCTCTACCTACACAACCACTCACAGGAATAAAAATATAAATGGTCGATTTAAAAATTAAACCAATATTTATTGTATTGGTACTTCCAACAAAATCAGTGTTTAAACATTAAAAAACACCTGCTGTACAGCAAAGATGAATCAACACAAACCTTTGAACAAAATAACATGAGCCTTGAAAAACACAAACATTTCACAATATAAATGATACTCAATTGGTAAACCATACAGATGGAGATGGCACAGGATGAAATGACTATGAATTATTTATTATTAATCAAGTGTTCAACACAAACATTTGTAAAATTTCTTTCCAGAGAATTGAGTTGAAGTGACGTTAACGTATACGATTTTACGTTATGAGGTGCGGGAGATCCTTACACATACAGGCACACGAGTTGGAAAGGTGACCCTGAGACTAAATCGGAGGCGAATGCCAATGTCCACTTGTAACACAATAACAAATATTTATAGTTTAGCATAGTATAGAACAATCGAGGCGAGAACAGGCCATTCAGCCCAACAAAGCTCGCCAGTCCTGTCCACTTAATTCTTCGAAAAAAACATCAAGTCGAGTTTTGAAAGTCCCTAAAGTCTTACTGTCCACCACACTACTTGGTCACTTGTTCCAAGTGTCTGTTGTTTTTTGTGTAAAGAAAAACCTCCTAACGTTTGTAAAATTCACCCTTAACAAGTTTCCAGCTGTGTCCCCGTGTTCTTGATGAACTCATTTTAAAGTCACCGTCTCGATCCACTGGACTCATTACCTTCATCATTTTAAACACTTTAGTCAGGTCTCCTCTTCATCTCTCTAAAGGCTCAGCTCTTTTAATCTTTCCTCATAACTCACCCCCTGTAGCCCTGAATCAGCCTTGTCGCTCTTCTCTGGACTTTCTCTTGTGCTGCTGTGTCCTTTTTGTAGCCTGGAGACCAAAACTACACCCAGTACTCCAGATGAGGCCTCACCAGAAAACTAGGATGAGATAAAGGTGTGGGGATCTTCCCCGTATACTTGGAAAATAAGCGCTCAGAATTTAAAGAGTAGTACATAACAAGTATCCTCTCAAGACAGAGTCCCAAAACGAGACTTAGATTGAAACAGAAGAGTGGCGGTTTTATAGAGGGGAGCAAGGAAGAGGTGCGTCTTCAGTGGTGCAGCCGGATGTGAGGTCAGCGTAACAGCCATTTGCTAATTATTTGTTGTTCTTCTTTCAGCTGCTCCCGTTAGGGGTTGCTACAGCGGATCATCTTCTTCCATATCTTTCTGTCCTCGTCATCTTGCTCTGTCACCCCCATCACCTGCATGTCCTCTCTTAACACATCCGTAAACCTTCTCTTAAGCCTTCCTCTTTTCCTCTTTCCTGGTTGCTCTATCCTTAGCACCCTTCTCCCAATATACCCAGCATCTCACCTCTGCACATGTCCAAACCAATGCAATCTCGCCTCTCTGACTTTGTCTCCCAACCATCCAACTTGAGCTGACCCTCTAATGTCCTCATTTCTAATCCTGTCCATCCTCGTCACACCCAATGCCAATCTTAGCATCTTTAACTCTGCCACCTCCAGCTCTGTCTCCTGTGCCACTGTCTCCAGCCCATATAACACAGCTGGTCTCACTGACACTCTTCTCCACTCTGCCTGCACTCTCTTCTTCACTTCTCTTCCACAATCCCCATTCCTCTGTACTGTTGATCCCAAGTATTTAAACTCCTCCACCTTCGCCAGCTCTACTCCCCTCATCCCCACCATTCCACTGACCTCCCTCTCATTCACACACATGTATTCTGTCTTGGTGGTCCTACTGACCCTCATTCCTCTCCTCTCATATCTCCACCTCTCCAGGGTCTCCTCAACCTGCTCCCTGCTATCGCAACAGATCACAATGTCATCAGCAAACATCACAGTCCACGGGGACTCCTGTCTAATCTCTTCTGTCAGCCTGTCCATCACCATTGCAAATAAGAAAGGCCTCAGAGCCGATCCCTGATGTAATCCCACCTCCGTCACTCCTACCGCAGACCTCACCACGGTCACACTTCCCTCGTACATATCCTGTACAACTCTTACGTACTTCTCTGCCACTCCCGACTTCCTCATACAATACCACAGCTCCTCTCTCCTCACCCTGTCATATGCTTTCTCCAGGTCCACAAAGACGCAATGCAACTTCTTCTGTTCTTCTCTATTCTTCTCCATCAACACCCTCAGAGCAAACATTGCATCTGTGGTGCTCTTTCCTGGCATGAAGCCATCCTGCTGCTCACTAATCATCACCTCACTTCTTAACTGAGCTTCCACTACTCTTTCCCATAATTTCATGCTGTGGCTCATCAATTTTATCCCCCTGTAGTTACTGCAATCCTGCACATCCCCCTTATCCTTAAATATCAGCACCAGTCCACTTCTTCTCCACTCCTCCTCATCCTCTCACTTTCCAACATTCCATTAAACAATCCTGTTAGAAACTCCACTGCCATCTCTTCTAAACAACTCCATGCTGCCACAGGTATGTCATCTGGACTTATGGCCTTCCCATTCTTCATCCTCTTCATCGCTGTCCTTACTTCCTCCTTGGTAATCCGTTGCACTTCTTGATTCACTATCTCCACATCATCCAACCTCTTCTCTCTCTCTCGTTCTCTTCATTCATCATCCTCTCAAAGTCCTCTTTCCATCTGCTCAACACACCCTCCTACTTGTGAGTGCATGTTGAGGGCACACAGTTTTAATCCACACCTTATGTGCCCGGTAGTATTATGTGCTGTATTGAACGTGCAGTGCCATACGTTTAGAACGTACTGAAGATGAGGTAAAGCGTCTGTAAGTGTAGAAACAACTAAAGTTAGACAAAAAAAGCGACGTTCAGAGAAGAGACATTTTTTTTTTCGCCTTTTATTCTACGTGTGTAACCCTTTTTTTTTTTTTTTTTTTTTTTTTTTTCTTCTATTCTTGTGCCGACTGTTTGCTTTGTATTTTCTCGAAATCTTTTAAAAACTAACCTTTGGACTGAGATTTCTTTCGGCACACGTTTGACCCCTGCTTGATCCTGCCTTACTCACCAGCAGCTACAGTCAGTGATGGGGTGGGCCGGGAGGTCTGTAGAGAAGCTGGGAGTGATGTCAGAAGTGGAACTGGAGGAGGAGTTGGAAGTGCGATCGGGCGAATTTTCCTTCCGAGGATCTGTAGAGGAGGGGGAGTAGAGGCGTGTGTTAGTGTGCACCGCCAACCCCTCGGTCCGGCGTCACGACACATTTAGTCAGGCCCACCGACTGAATACTTTGTGTGTGTGTGTGTGTGTGAGACTCAGGTATGTTGTACTGTTAGGATATTTGTATTCAAGGTCTGTTTATGGAATCCACTCGGCAGATTCACACCTTCTATTTCAATAAGTGTCTGTTTATTGATTCAAACAGCAAACCGTTCCAGCGTCGCACAGCTCAGTCAAACGTAACTGAAACACTAAAGTGCGCTTCCAGTGAAAACACTGCCCACAGTCCACAGATTTATTTAAAAGCTGTTAGCTGACTGGTGTAAATGTTTAATGAAAAAGAAATCTGTAGTAGAATATGAATATTACACAAAAATGTACATTTTTCCCCGTTAAGCTGGTATCATATGCTGCTTGATGAATTTTACTTTGAGCCAGAGGTGCGAATCTGGCTGGAATCCTGCGGGATGCACCAAAGTTGCAGATGTGGCACCTTCTCAGTTCATATGGGCAGGAGTGAAGGTCCGAATGGAGTCTGATGGACTCCTGCAGGATGGGAAAATTGCTTATAATGTTCAGTAAATGTGCTGTTGCTGTCCTTATGGACAAGTCATTACATGTTTACTTATTTTTCTTTTTCTTGTGTCCTTTCTGAGTGTCCGATACTCGTGGCACGTTGACAACCTGGAGTCTTTTTTTCTCCACTCTGGCCTTCTATTGGTCTTTTTTCCCCAAATGTTGGCACCTCTGCCTCCAGCCACCTGTTGTCTGTGTAGCTTTGAGGAATTTAAGATTCAAGTGACCATCTGAGTTGGCAATTGCCAGTTTTGTACCATCCTTTGTCACTGTGTGTGTATCTCCTCCATCAGGTGAAACTCTCTGTCTTCATCGAGTATATGAAGGCAATCGGAGTTTTCCTCTCCCTCATCAGCATCCTGCTCTTCCTCTGCAACCACACCGCCTCCCTCTCCTCCAACTACTGGCTTAGCCTGTGGGTGGACGACCCGGTCATCAACGGGACGCAGCAGCACACCGAGCTCCGCCTGGGCGTCTATGGCATTCTGGGACTGTCTCAGGGTGAGTGGGCAGAGGCCTGCAGGTGAAGGTGTGGAGGTCTCGCTTTTCCTTTTTACTTTCTGCATTTTTCAAATAAATCGCTTGCGCTGACCTTTGATGAAAAGCACCTTAATTTATATGGAGGAATAATTTTGACATAATTAAGTAAAGGCATTGTGACATGTGGCAAATAAATAATAAAATAACATGTGAGTGTAAAACGTTAAATGCTGCGCAAAATGTTTGTATTTGTTTTGTTGTTTGTTTTTTCATTCATTTATTTATTTCAGTAGCACCGCACATTACATGATGTACGCCTTGAAGTAACATCTGTCACTTTTACCTGTCAGTATACGAGGGCTTAGCAGTTAGTGGAGTAATTCTGAACGACGCGTCTCTAATGGCTGCAGTTTAGATCAATTCAGTGATGAGCAAGCAAAAGTGCGGACTCCACGTCAGTGGTGATAACGAGCAGAAGGAGATCTGCCCAGAATTACTGTGCAAAACGTCAACTTTAAAATCAAGAAAATCTAAATTCATTATCAGAGGTCTGCTCGAGGATTCACCAGTCAAAACGAGTACTCGCTAGAGCCTCTCATCTCGGTTTCGACAGACCAAAGTGACTGTTTGCATTGCCAGGCATGTTTCATGTTGCATGTGGTGTCATTGAAAGAAATAAATAAGTAAATACATAGTTTGAAATGGAATTGAACCAGGAGCCATCTTGGTTTGCTGTCCCATACTAAATGGCATTTAATAGAGACATATGCATTGCATTTTCCATTCCAGCAGATGGTGCATCACACACATTTGTTTCAGTAAAATGCATAACTACAAATGTTGTGCTATCTGTAGGATTGACGTGTGCAGTGCATATGTGTGTTTTCATATGCCATTGGGTATGGGATTTGTAAAAGCAGTGTTAATGTTCCTGATGTGCCATCTGTTGGAATGAAAATTGCAATGCATATGTCTCAGTTGCATGCCATTTGGTATAGGATTTGTAAAAGCAGTGCTAATGTTTCTGATGCACCATCTGTTGGAATGACAGATGCAATCCATTTTATTACTACAAATGTTTTGTGATGCGCCATCTGTTGGAACAACTGAGACAGCAACTAGTAAAAGGCACAGATGCACAGACACTTAACCTTTTGTTATCTTGCTGTACTTTTTCATGCACTTATATACTTCCATTATTGCTGTTTTCAGTGGCATAAGATATGAATACTTTTTTAATAACTTTGCTTTCAAAGTGGACGGAGGTGTTTTGCATCTTTGTTTATTTTGCTAAATTCTCGCGTGTTTTAAACGCCAAGGATGTCCTGTGCTGTTCAAGTCGTGTCAGGCTGCTGCTTTCTGCACTGGGACCCCTGACTTGGTGTCTTTTGACTTTCCTGTCCCCCCCTTAGGAGTGGCAGTTTTCAGTTACTCCATGGCGGTATCCATTGGTGGGATCCTGGCCTCCCGCTACCTGCACGAGACGATGCTGCACAATGTCCTGCGCTCACCGATGTCCTTCTTTGAGCGCACGCCAAGCGGCAATCTGGTGAACCGCTTCTCCAAGGAGACGGACACTATCGACTCGGTGCTCCCCAACATCATTAAGATGTTCATGGGCTCCATGTTCAACGTGCTGGCAGCCTGCATCGTCATCCTCATCGCTACCCCCATCGTGGCGGTCATCATCCCCCCTCTGGGGCTTCTCTACTTCTTTGTTCAGGTGTGTGATGTGGCGCTGCATTGGACTTGAGCGTCAAGACGATGTGGGCTCAACATGGTGGGCAGTAATGGGAGTCCACTGGCATGCTGGCACTCAAGGGAGCGTGAGAAGGTGGACTTGTGGGTGGGCAGGCAGCAGGAGTTTTAGTTTAGGGAGTCTGTGTGTTGCTCATCTCTGGTCCTTCTCCTGTGTATCCTGCCAGCGCTTCTATGTGGCCACGTCTCGCCAGCTAAAGCGCCTGGAGTCGGTGAGCCGCTCGCCAGTCTACTCGCACTTCAATGAGACATTGCTGGGCACCAGCGTGATCCGAGCCTTCCAGGAGCAGAGCCGCTTCATCAGCGAGAGTGACAGCCGGGTGGACCACAATCAGAAGGCCTACTACCCTGGCATCGTGGCCAACAGGTATTCCCGAGTGCCGTGGGTGGCATGAGCACACTTGCTGCTGTGGCACAGCTGAGGTGCCCAGGGCTCTGTGGTGCCAGCTTGGCTGTGACCGTTGGGGGGTGCTTGTTTGTTTGATTATTTATTTATTTTCTCTGCAGGTGGCTGGCAGTACGTTTAGAATTTGTGGGCAACTGCATTGTGTTGTTTGCGGCCCTCTTTGCAGTGCTGGCCAGAAACAGCCTGAGCGCTGGCCTTGTTGGGTTGTCCATCTCTTACGCCCTACAGGTAAGCTGGTCATGACGCACAGCTGGGGGTCCTGGGGTGTCCCCCCACTGACTCCACATCAGGTAGGCCTTGTCCTTCACGATGACAGCAACTGTGTCACTCTTTTCAATGTCTCGGCTGCAGATTACCGCATCCCTGAACTGGCTGGTCCGCATGTCCTCCGAACTGGAGACCAACATTGTTGCTGTTGAGAGAGTGAAGGAGTACGCGGACACGGAGAAGGAGGTAATGTAATCTGGCGGTCCTCGCATTGCTGTCGGGGTTTTGCTTTGTAGGACACACGAGAAATGGAGCATCAGCCTGGTGGAGGGGACGTTGTATCTCACACACACAAGTGTTCATGAAATGCACTTCAACTTCGGTGGTCCTCTTTATGTTGATGGACAAGTTGATACTGGAAATGCGTGGATTGACAGCGGCATGCAAACGTTTGGGCCCCTTGCTGAAAATGTCTATGAAGTGAGCAGATAGATGAACTGACCACCAAAAAGCATCAAGTTCAAGATGTCACATTTCGTTTTAGCATTTCTTGAAGTGCCTTGTTTTTATTTATGTTATGGGGGATGTAGAAGTCATTAAGCCCTCCAATGTGGTTGCCAACGGTAACATGGGGGTACGTTGATCGTGCAGATGTGTCTCATACTCAAGCAACAGAAAAAAATACAAGAGAAGTGAGCAAAGAAAGACACCACCACTGTCCTGATTGTGACGTTGGGCTGTACATTGGTGACATGTCACCCCAAGGACGGCCACTAAAGCAGCATCAGTATGGCAGTAGACCCCAGACATGCCAGTTCTATCGTGTTTATGTAGTTATGTATGTAGTCTCTTACACGTCGTAACCTTTGACTCGTTTTTTCGTGCCCCCCGTTTGCCCTCCCCTGATAAGCATGCACACACTGGTTAGTTTAGCTGAGCGTAACCGCACACACTGCGACAGAAACTGACGTAACGTTTGCTTTCTGTTTGCGAATTCTTCCCAGAATTGAGCTCTGTGTTCTGACACGTTGGTTATTCCCCTCATTCTGTCTAGCTGATGGTTCTAAAGAAGGACAGCTCGTACGGACCCCTTTTCTAGAGTAGTCTCAGACATGGCCCACAAAATCTTGTAATCCTCAGTAAGCCCACCTTTTCAGTCTCGTGCAGGGAGTCGACCTCTGGAGTTGCTCCCCAACCCGACACCCGCTTGGCTTGTCAGGACTCTGAATGACATGTAATGAGCCACTTTATGACGTTAAGCCTGAATAACTCTCTGGACTGCATTCTGCTGCCATCTAGTGGACAGAATAACATCATACTGCAAAAAAATATCCTGAATATTTCTATGCAGTTTGCTACTCTGTTAACTCGTCAGTATTCATGAGTGTGGATGGAGCCTTTAACCAAAAAACACAATGGCGTGTAAATGAGAAGCTGTGAAGGCCGTTTTAGAATAAACGGAATCTGAAACGTGAGTTGAGATACGTGACCGTGATGTCAATGTGAATTGGTCATCAGACTTTGTCAGAGATAGCCAAACTGGTGCGTATGACGCCAAACGACTGAACCACCACGTTATGTCTGGTGACTTCAGTCACATAAAGCAGCAGGTAGGTGCAGGGTAAAAAGAGAGATGAAGATGCAAGCCCCCTTAGCACTGTTCACAATACAGCAACTGTCGATTTTCATGTCGTCAATGTAGAAGTCACTAAGCCCTCCAGTATGGTTGCCAACAGTAACACGGGGGGTACGTTGATCGTGCAGATCTCTGTCATACTCAAACAACAGAAAAAAATACAAGAGAAGTGACCAAAGAAAGATGCCACCACTGTCCCTATTGTGACGTCAGGCTGTACATTGGTGATGTGTCACCCCAAGGATGGCCACTAAAGCAGCATCAGTATGGCACTGGACCCCAGACATGCCTGTCCTATCGCGTATATTTATGTAGACGCTTTGATATTTAAATGTTTCTCTTACACATCGTAACTTTTATGACTCGTTTTTCCGTGCCTCCCATTTGCTGTCCCTGATAAGCATGTACACGCTGGTTAGTTTAGCTGAGCTTAACCACACACACTCTGACAGAAGCTGACGTAACGTTTGCTTTCCGTTTGCGAATTCTTCCCAGAATTGAGCTCTGTGTTCAGACATGTTGGTTATTCCCCTCATTCTGTCTAGCTGATGGTTCCAAAGAAGGACAGATCGTACGGACCCCTTTTCTAGAATGGTCTCAGACATGGCCCATGTTATCTTTTAATCCTTTGTAAAGCCCACCGTTTCAGTCTCGTGGAGTTGCTCCCGAACCCGACACCCGCTTGTCAGGATATCTGTTCTGCTTCTGCTGTCCTTGTGCTGAACACCTGTTTAAACGTCCACAGGTGACGGTGACGCTGGTCTTCCCTAATAAGTCATGGAGTTGTAGTGGTGGGCACACACTAAAGCCACATCTTCTTAAAAAAAATCAAACCCTTGAATGTTTAATAAACTGAAGACTTCATTCTCATCACTGGGGGTATCAGGAGCATTTCCGGGTTTGCCCACAGGTGGCGCTGTTGTGTCTTCTCTTATCTGGAGTGGACGTTTCTCAATCTGCGTCCCCATGTTCAACTTCTTCCCCCTCAGGCACAGTGGAAGTCCAAGGAGACGACGCTGCCACCCACTTGGCCCACAAGCGGTCGCATCGAATTCCGCCAGTACGGCCTGCGTTATCGGGAGGATTTGGATTTCGCCCTGCGGGACATCAGTGTTGTCGTCGAAGGAGGAGAGAAGGTGAGAGGTCACGTTGGGAATCCGCTCGCTTGGCTGGGATCAGAGCGTCCAGGGTAGTGGGAGGCACTGGGAGTTTGCGGCTATTCTGGTCACCACTGGGTTGATTTGTTGGTTTGGTTTAGGGGGGTTGAGCTGTACCCTTTAGGACCCCTGTTTACCTTTATAAGGTCACAAATACTTCAATAAGGTAAAACGCACAGGGTGGTGGGTGATGGTCTGGTTTTAGGGGCTTTGAATCACGGGAGCCCACCGTTTCTCAGCACTTTACCCTATTGGACCCCCATTGTCTTCCTCGGCCCCTAACGCTCTCACCTGAGTTATGCGTATCATTTTCTCCTCCTTTGTCCGCAGGTGGGCATTGTGGGTCGCACCGGCGCTGGAAAGTCCTCTTTGACTCTGGGCCTGTTCCGTATCATCGAGCCGGCGCAAGGAGCCATCTTGGTGGATGGCACTGACATTGCCTCCCTGGGTCTGCACGACTTGCGCTCTCGCATTACCATCATCCCTCAGGTATCGGGGAAGTGAGGCCTCGTCTTGGGGGGGGCGGGGGGGTTTATGTCTGCTGCCCACCCCAGTGACCTTCTTTGATCCCCTGCAGGAACCGGTTCTGTTCTCGGGCTCACTGCGGATGAACCTGGACCCTTTCGAAGCCTACTCTGATGAGGAGATCTGGAATGCCCTGGAGCTTGCCCACCTCAAGAGTTTTGTGTCCGGGCTGAAGGACAAACTGGGCCACGAGTGCTCCGAGGGTGGCGAGAACCTGAGGTGAGTAGTTTGCCCCCCATTGGTAGGTGGCAGAGTCGGGCTGCAGCCTGGTGGCGAGGACTTGGGCTAACCTCTGGTCGCTTCTTCATGTCCCCAGCGTGGGCCAGCGACAGCTTGTGTGTCTGGCACGGGCCCTGCTGCGCAAAACCAGAATTCTCGTCCTGGATGAGGCCACGGCTGCTGTCGACCTGGAGACGGACAACCTGATCCAGTCGACTATCCGGAGCCAGTTTGAAGAGTGCACTGTCCTGACCATCGCCCACCGCCTCAACACCATCATGGACTACACCAGGTACTGTCACGGCGGGGGGTTTAGGGGAGAACACTCCTTATTGGTAAAAAGGAAGAGGGGCTCGAGGCAGGAGGAGGTGGTCCGTACGGGGAGTGGAGTTTCTAGAGAGTCATGTGGGGGGCTGGCTGGCGACCAACAGCCAAGTGTAGCAAGGAGAGTCCAAGAGCCACAAGGAGACACACTTGGAGCTGGAAGCCTGGGTGGTGGTGTGGAGGGTGCATGGTGGTCTCCTTTGTTTTAGCTGGTCACGGTGACCCTACCCTGAACCCCGCGATCCATATTCACATCCAGAGAGGGGCGCTGCCTGCCCAAGCAAAGTTGTTATTGGTGACACCCGAGTGTCTAGGGGGCTTCAGTGGGCTGTCCAGTAATGTTCATAGAGGGAGTCCGTTTAATGGCAGCTCTCCACTGTTGTCCAGTATTTATTTAGGGGTGCCTGTGTGGATTTGACTTTTCCAGTAGTGGGGTGCAGCTGTCCACCAGTGGTCCTTGTCAATGTGGTGGTCTCTCCAGTAAGGCTCACCCGCAGTATAAAGGACCTGGTGACTCTTTCTTTGTCTCTTCTGTCCCTTGCAGGGTCCTGGTCCTGGAGAAAGGTCAAGTGGTTGAGTTTGACACTCCGGCTAATCTTCTTGCCAAGAAAGGAATCTTTTACAAAATGGCCAAAGACTCCGGTCTGGCGTGACACAGCGATTGGATTTGAGCCCCCCCTTGACCCCTGACCGTTACTGCAGCCAAGAATGGAGAGGCCAGCGGCTGACTGGCTGTCACTTTGTCACGCAGCCGGCCACAGAGGGCGCCGGCCATCTTTTGGGAGGTTTCTTATCGAGCTCTCCACTCTGACCTGACTGCAGGGTCAATCCCCCCCGGGACCCCCTGGGTACGCCTTTGTCATTTGTGTTACTCTATTTATTTATGCTGTTGGTACGTTTTGATTTTGTTACTGGGGGGGGTCATGTGGGGTGGATTGGGGCGGAGCCTGTCGAGATGTTAGTTCCACAGGGAGGCGCTCTGTAGCCACTGCCTTGGTAATTATTTCTCAATTATTGGCGGGCCGGGGGGGGGGGTCTGTTCAGCCCCCATATTTTTTAGGAAGCACTTGATTTTTTTTTTTTTTTCATAATTCAGTCCACATAAGATGAAAGCCCCCGAAGTGGACGTCCTCAAACTTCTGACCACTTCCGGCTGCTTTAGCAAAAGTGCCAGCCGGCGGAGTAGGGTGGTCTCGATCAGCCTGATCACGGACGCGGAGTCTGAAAAGGCGCTATATAGCAGCCCCCACGGAGCAGCGGGTGGGTCCTGAGTGGTCGGTCGCATGTCTCAGGAAGCCCCCTGGCGTTCACTTCTCATCCGAGTAGCTGCTTACTTCTCCGGGGTTTCTTTGAAGCTCCGCGACGTTTTTGTGTTCGTTTTGTTTTCCATTTCTGACTTTTTGTTTAATGTTATTATAAAGAAAATGTCTATCTTTGATAAGTCATAGATTTCATATTATTTTGTCTTATATTTGTAAAGATTTGGGCATTGCCACTGTTTAATTGCTGCCCCATATTAATAAAAAAGAAAGAATTCCAATTAAAAAAGAGAAAAGGCATTTAAACTGTTGAAGTGTGTGTGATGTGTGAGGCGCTATATAGGGGGACACTGACGGTCCTCTGGTTTTTATAATGCGTTAGGTGACTCAACCCGGTGCGGTTATATAGCGCCTTGGCACAGTGAAGAGCAGCCGAAGGCAGATGAAGATGAGAGGAGCGATGTGGTGGTGGGCTCGGCCGCAAGTGCGGGGTCTTCGGGATTGGATTAAACGCCTGGGGCAGCTGCTGGTCTGTCGATATAACCATTTGAGAAAAGTCGACTGTCCCAACTCGTTATTGCGATGCAAGGCGCTATATACAGGGGCGACTATACTTCAAGGTAACGGGCCGTCACAGGTCGGTGCTTATGGCTGGGCAGAGAGGTGCTGAGCCTTTTATATAGCGTCTTTATGTGGTGGTCCGCATCTTAAAGCACCCAAAGAAATGGAGCACAGACGTGCCGTGCCGTTCCGTGCCGTGCCAGTCCAGAACTGTCACAGAAGCGCAAGTCGTGCAGGAGAAAGCGCTGCAGTCTGGAGTTGTGGGCGGAGCCTCCTCTGTAAGGCGCTATATATTACATTGCCTGGGAGTCCAAACTAAACGGTGACGTCACACTGACAGGATAGCACAGGAGTTCCACTTTGATTTTTATTTAGCGCCTCTGTATGGCGAACAGCACTGAGAGGTGACGGCAAAATGAGAGCAAAGGAATTGATTTGAATTTCCGGTTAAACGCAAGAGCCGCCAGGAAAGAAGGCGAAGAGTCGTAGCTGTGAATGCAGAAATGACTTGCTGTCAGCTCACAGGTAAGGCGCTATATAAGGCAACATGCGTTTAACACAAGTCACCGGCGCGCCTAGCAGAGGGCGTCACTGCAAAGAGCCAAGCTGTTTGATTATATAGCGCCTTTGTATAGCGAAGAACATCTTAAGCTTCATGGCAAAGGACCTCTGAAGAAGGAGGTCACCACCACGCACAGCAGCCGCCGCCGCGTTGACTCTACGGGAGGTTTCCCCCTCGGTAGCTTTATGCGTCCACAAGAGGGCAGCGGCCGACGCGGACTTAATTGTGATTTGGCAGGAACCACCCGTGTCCACCAGAGGGCAGCAATAAACAATAATTTAAAAACAATGAAAAGAGCAAAAAACCTTAAGGAGCTGCAGGCTGGCCGTCGGTGCCAATGCCAGCCCACCCACTGGAAAGCGCTGCCCGAAGGTTCACAGACGCTTTACTTTTACCTCCCACAGCCCACCAGGTGTGAGTGTGTGGCACTGGACTGCTGCCTCCTGCAGAGGAGTGGGCCCTGAACCCCATGACTTTCAAATCAAATTAATCAAATGGAGGAGTAAGTGGGCATTTGTTAGCTGGGCACGTGCCACTCCCACTGTTCCCAAATGGTTAAAAAATCTCCTTGTTTCATTTTAGGTGCCATTGCTGTCCGTTTTAGGCTGATTTATGGCATTGCAGTGGTGTCCCATCCAGGATGGGTTCTTGCCCTGTGCCCACTGCTCCCCAAGTATGCTGAACTCAGTTAAGGGGGTTCATCAGCAGATACATTGAGATTGTTTAAGTGAAGAGCGCCCCCTTCTGTTTTTTTTTTTTTTTGGGGTGAGTTTTACACCTCGGACCACCTCCTACTCCTTGACTCCTTATATATACAGTATATATATATATATATAATATGACTTGCACAGCCTCCTGCATTGGCCCCCTTTATTTAACTTTCTGTTTTGAATGCAGAACCCATTTTTTTTTTTTTTTTTTTTTTTTAGTTCCTCGCCCAGCCAGCGTCGGTGCCATCAGGGCAAACCACACGGCCTGGCTAATCGTCCGCTTCCCTTGCTGAACCCTGTAATTGCCTGCGTCTGCGATGCACTCTCCGAACCCGGACTGAGCGGCTGCTCCGATCCACAGGCCTCTCTCTTTGTGCAGCACGCCGGAGGAATGAGCGACGTCAGCCGTGAGCAAAGCAAAAACCGCACGGCACCCAAAACCCCAGGAGTCCAGGCCAGCATGTCACTCAAAAGTTCCACATTTGGGTTCAACTTCGTGACATTTGCACATAATTTTAAAAATCGTTAAGGCTGTGCCAGCTAGAAGGCCCCCTGCTACACAGCAGCACTGCCCCCTGGTGGCTAAGCTGTGGCTGCAGGTTCAGTTACCACTGCTGACCTTCATTGTGAACTTGAATCGGTCATTTCTTCTGCTAAAACTCCCAAAACAGTACTACAGCCAGGAAAGGCGCTATATAAGGGACTCCATGAGAAAGGGAGAGTTCAGACACTAGAGGGCGATGCAGTTGGGGATAACAGGAGTGACGGAGATGAGCCACTAGAGGGGGATGAAGGTATGAACGCCATCAATAATAAAGTTCAGACACTAGAGGGCGATGCGGCCATCAATGATAAAAACGAGACACTAGAGGGCGTTGTAGTTAGGATTCCCAATACCACTGTGAATTTCCCCTTGCAGAACATTAAAGTCAATCTAATTGAATGCAATATCATCTATTTAGTAACTGTAATACTAGAAAGTGATGGGAATTGTGGATAACATCAGTGATGGAGATGAGACACTAGAGGGCGACATACGCAGGGATGGCATTGCTGACTAAGTTCAGAGCTGAGTGGGTGATGAAGTTAATGAGTATCACCAGCCACTGAAGTCATACAGTCAAGAATACCAGAAATGACCGGCGTGAGACACTAGAGGGCACTGTAGTTAAGATTCCTAACACCACCGTGAATTTCCCCTTGTGGAATATTAAAGTGTATTTAATGTAATGTCATTAGCGACTTTTATGTTAGAAAGTGACTTAGTCAGGGACACCATTGATGACAGACATCAGACACCAGAGGGCGATGAAGTTAAAAATCCCATCACTAACAGAATTCAGACTCTAGAGGCTGATGAAGGTATGAACAATGACAGACGTGAGCCTCTAGAGGGCGATGATGGGATGTAACCCAGAATGACATCAGTGACAGGTTCAGACACTAGAGGGCGCTGCAGCTGTCAATAACAAAAATGAAACACTAGAGGGCGCTGTAGTTAGGCTTACCAATACCACTGTGAATTTTCCCTTGGGGTATAATAAAGTGTATTTAATGTAATGTCATTAGTGACTTTTATGTTAGAAAGTGACACCAATGGGACACCATTGATGACAGAAGTCAGACACCAGAGGGCGATGAAGTTAAAAGTATCTGTGATTGAGTTTGTATACTGCAGTAGAAGGCATTAGAGTCAGGAATACCATCAATGACAGAAGTGAGACACTAGAGGGCGCTAATTAGGATTACCAATACCACTGTGAATTTCCTCTTGGTGTATAATTAAGTCTATTTAATGTAAGCGAGTTAGTAACTGTGCTACTAGAAAATGATGGAGTTGATGGAGATGAGACATCCGCAGGGATGCCATTGCTGACAGAGTGCAGAGCTGAGTGGGCGGAGTTAATGCACATCACCAGCCACTGAAGAATACCAGAAATGACAGGCGTGAGACACTAGAGGGCGCCATAGCCAGACACAGGAAGGCGATGAATGGTGTGATGAAGGCAGGGCTGCCAGAGGGCGATGTGCTCACGGATGTCATTGGTTCAGGGTCATGTGGTTATTTTCAGAGGTCAGATAGCCCCCGCCCCCCCCCCCCCCCACTAATGATGGCACTGGCGACTGGTGACATGCGGCCTGTTTATTTAGCACACCCAAGTAAGGTTTCCATTGGATGCTGTACATGTGACAATGAACCCACGTGGTCCGACGTGACGTTGCCGTCTCTCGCTGCCCCTTTTTTCTTTCCCACGTTTTTTCTTCACTACGGAGGCCAGGCTGCCCTGCAGGGTCAGTTCTAAGGGGTTGGGGGGGCCACTAGAGGTGACAGATTCCCTCCTTTGCTGGGACAGTCCGACACGGCTGGTTGAGACAGGGATGTGCGAGTCTTAGGCTGGCTGATTGTGATTTTTTGAGTCTGCGGCTGATATAGCGCCTTTCCGTTTCCTGAGAGTAGATGGGGTCTGAGTTGAATCTTTGAGAGCCTTTCACGACTTTGATCCAAGTGGTGCACTGGGGGGTGCCTTGAAGCCCCCTTTGACAGGGAGGACAGGTGACGACATTCAGACACAACTTCATCCCAAAGATTTCATTTAACTTCTGATGAAACTATTAGCGCAAATTAAAAAGCAGCACCCAGTGCTCTTCACAGACTCCGCCCCCATTTCATCATTGTCCCCAGGACTGTCCCCACTACCAAAAAAGCCCCACCCCTTTTCATCAAGCCCCGCCCCTTCCTCTTTTGGTCCAGCGCAGGGGGGCAGCAGGTGACAGGCGCTTTATTAACATGAAGTGCAGAGCCCACCCAATGGGCCGGCGTCGGTGGTGTTGCTCGGGTTCAAGGGTTTGATTTCCGTCTTCTGTTATTTTTGATTCTTTTGTTAGTTTCTGTTACTTTGCGTTTGATTTTGTTTCTGTATGTTTGCCTCGATTGCATCCCTTGTGTTGTGTCCTCGGTGACAGCAGACTTATCACAAAGCAGCGTGAGCCCCAAAGAGCTGCGATTACACCTGGGGAGGCCCCTAGTGGGGACGCTGATGAGCCCTCGGAGTCCCACCTGTGTAATTACAGTCGCTGCTGCTGCTCTTCTGTGAGGAGAAAAAAATAAAGAAAGGAATGTCGGCCCCCCCACACCCACCCATCCTTCGGGGGTCCTGTCTCTGGCAATTTGTAGTCTACAGCAGACTGGAGGCCTGAGGCGGGTCTGCTCTGACCTGAACCACAAAGTGAAGTCGTCTCAATTGTGGCTGCCCACCCGCCTCACTCAGTCAGTGACGTAAATCCTCGACGGCTGCGGGCAAAGGAAGTGCCAGGGGGCTTCATGCCGTCTTCCCCCAGACCCACCTGTCTGCCTTTTGCCTGGAAATATACAATTAAAAGGGGCAACCCAGTTGCCCCCCAGTACTTCTCTGGACGCACCCCCTATGATCCTTCCACCTGTCCACAGTTCTAACAAGGCCGGGGGTCTCCAGGGTTTCCTTCTCCCTTTCAGAGCTCAGTGTGTCCCCTTCTTTCATTTTAGGCTTCCTTGGAGCCCAGGCCCGTTTTGGAGTTTTGTGAGTGCTGGCATGTGCCCTGGCCAGGTGCCCACTGCTGCCTGGACAGACTGCACCCCTCACCACCCTAATTTGGGGCTGGGAGAGAAAGTACCGGCAACCTGCCAGCCTTTGCTGCTCCTGCCTTCTTCATCTATTGGCCCAGGGCTGCCAACTGTCTGTTAGGGGGTCTCTTGCCAGTCTTGGTTCACATGTCCTCCTGCTTCCTGCAGTGTCCGAACTCCTTGGCATTGGGGGACATCCTGTACCTGAAGAAGGCACACTGCCCGCTAGTGGCTCCATGTCTAATTGTGGCACTGGGGGTCTCTTTGCTGCTGGTACCGCTTTACAAGCCGTCGGGGTTCACCCAGTGGGCTGCTTTTGGGGGTCCTCCTTCTACACCATTAACATTGACCTCTGTGGGAGGGACGATCACAGGGAGAAAATGGCATGAAAAGTGAGTGGTGGACTTTAGAGGGACAGCTTGGGTGGGTGCTTATCGTGTCCTCTTCCTGTCAAGACCCTGGCGTGATGGACCTCGTCTCTCCTCACCCCCCGTGGTTTTTTTTTGTTTTTCTGAGCTCAATGAGAGAGAAGCCACAGGTGGAAGTTGGCGAGTAGTAATAATAATGTCAAAGAGTCCGCCTCGTCTTCTTGTTTGCCGCCCCACTGTGCCAACCCCCCCCTCCGCCGCCACCATTTGCCCTTCAAAATCCCAAAGCTACCTCTAGTGGACCCTCGGAGTCACTGCAGCCTTTAGTCCTCCAGGAGAGACCCTGCCGCTGGGTAACATGGCATTTGGAGGTCAGGGGGCCCACCTACTCACATCGGCTGAAGGTGGTCCCCTGTAGCTCAACTGGGAAAGCTGCTGTTTGCTGACTTGGAAGTCCTAGCGTCACGGCCAACATGTCCATGTGAGGACAAAGGACAGATGGGGTGGGATCTGAGCGTAATTCTCTCCGGGGATATTTTTGGGGGCTCATTTAGGATCACCAAGGTGTAGGGCGAGTGTGTAGGAGGGTGGGGTTAGGCACTTGGTGCTGTGTGATATGAGACCCTCTCTAACTCGACCCACCCTGCTGCAGCCCAGGCTTGAAGCCTCACACCCCCCTGCTGTTACTCAAATGTCTCATCACGCCTAACCTGATGCCACCCCACCCGTGATGTGTTTACAGAGGTGGACATTTAGAAAACTACCCCCTGTGCATTATGGGATACTTATCATACTCTCTGTGCTCTACGCACCACGTGATACTTAGCATGAGACCATTAATGTGCAGACTGCCAAGAACAAAGGAGAACATGTGCGTCGGAGAAGGCCAGTTTCAGTTTTTCTACATAGACCACTGCCTTTATGCCCAGCCAACTGTCACTCAAGGCCTCTAGCCCCGCCCATCCCTCTTCTATTCACGTGTCTAGCCCCACCCAGTGCGCTGGCACTCAAGCTTCTGGCCCCGCCCAGTCCTCTTCTATTCTCATTTCTAGCCCCGCCCATCCCTCTTCCATTCACATGTCTAGCCCCACCCAGTGTACTGCCACTCAAGCTTCTGGCCCCGCCCAGTCCTCTTCTATTCTTGTTTCTAGCCACGCCCAGCCCTCTTCCATTCATGTGTCTAGCCCCACCCAGTATACTGCCACTCAAGCTTCTGGCCCCGCCCAGTCCTCTTCTAGTCTCATTTCTAGCCCCGCCCATCCCTCTTCCATTCACATGTCTAGCCCCACCCAGTGTACTGCCACTCAAGCTTCTGGCCCCGCCCAGT